>JARYHS010013631.1:179290353-179373472 GCA_031002005.1 Vandiemenella viatica
AAACTTATGCGATATTGCTTTATCAACTTATTCGTTGAGTCTTGAGCATCCTCCGACAGTTCATATTATTATTAATTTATTTAATCCTTATTTCTTAACACGTGTTTGAAAGCGTTAAAAAGTAACTCCACAAAGTTTGTAGAATATTTGTGTTTCAAAAAAATGTACTTTTTCATAATTTTTAATGAAAAAATTAACATAATATTAATAATTTCATTTTAAAAAAATAACCAAACATTTTGCAAGCGTCGCTTAAAACGTGGTTCAAAGCCGGAGTTGGTACTAGTAAGTGGATTTGAAGGTTAATTCACTAAGGTAATAATATATACTTGTGGACACAGTGCAAAAGAAAGCGGAATATCGTGGAATTCGTAACTTATCTCTATTTTTTTAAGCACATTTTAAAATTTTCTCGCACATTTTCCGGTATTATGTTAATTTAAAAAATATGTGTAATTAATGATTTAATAATGACATAAATGTGTTTAAATTAGTACATACTGCCTGGAACACCGCCCATATTTAAAATATTCATTTCACTTACACAAAACACAAATATTTATCTTTAACGACAAGACTATTTTGTAGCCTGGTCGGCTGCATCATGCACCGCTAGCAATGAAGTGCCGACTTTGACATGAAATATAAAGGAGGAAATGAACAATTGATCGTCCAAACAATCGCTATTCAGTAGTTCCAACATTACTGTAGCCAACCTGATAGTCGAAAATTCCCATTCAGAAACTTTTTTTTTCCTTTTTGGCCACGTTTTCAAAATTCTGGCCCACTGTGGGACGAATTAATTTACGTTTTCTAAGTATTTTAGTGTACTTTTTTTTTTTTTTTTTTTTTTTTTTTTTTTTTTTTTTTTTTTTTTTTTTTTTTTTTAGCCGAAGCTAAAATAATTACAGTGCAAAGTAACCAAGAAAATAAAAAGAGCAAATTGAGTATTATACTATATTTCACAATCGAAAAATTGAAAGACCGTTAATATGGAAAGCCAATGTTTAACTGTCAATTAGAAAGGGAAGGTACTATTACCCCACAGGTTATGGTCATTTCGATGCAGCAGCGAAAAAAAATATCTTCGCTCAAGTGTCATTTTCAGAGATTGCACACAACAGAGCTCCAAGTAAAATTCAGCTGGTGGCATCTAGCAGCATCCTCACGAAACAATAGTCACTGTTCATAGTTACCAATAGCGCGGTGTAAAATTCAGAGAATAATAATCTTATGGGAATGTTGAAGGAGTGTGCACTGAATAGATCCTCTATATAAGTGGATATTGGTAGCGCATGAGTCTGAACACCTGACCCTGGTGGGATAGCACTCGTTAACGCTGATGCGGCTTTCGGACCAGTGTTGCCACCCTATGAAAACAAAAGTAGCTAGACCTGGTCTCAAAACTCACTAGATTGCGGAATATTTAGAACTAAAAGATTCGCTAGAAATCGCTAAATAAAATAAAGGAAAATAGCAAGGTAAGTAATATAAAAAAATATTTTAATAATCAGTATTTTCATTAAATTAAACATAACATTGTATTAAAAATGAACATCAGATTTCATCAATCTATTATTTCTTCTTCATCATTCTGGTCTATCGTTGGAGTTGCAAAACTTGCAGATGTGGAAGGATGAGAAGAATCGTCAGTCTTTACCAATTGCAGCCATCACATCAGCCGGAAGTTCGTAACTGTATGAGTTTTCTTCTTCGCAATTTTTAACCGTTTCCTTCTAAAATAATGCTTTCACGAGTATTTACAGGTATCATATTTCTCAAATTGTTTTTAAGAATGTTCATTGTACTGAAAATCCTTTATACTGCGGCATGCGAGAAAGAAAGTGATAAGATATGGCTAAATCAGATAACTCCAAAAATATATTTATTCCTTCAGCATTCTTGTATTGGGTAGGCCATATTCCGTTTTCAATATATTATGTACGCCATTATTTATCCGAGTCACAACAGAGGCAATACCTACCCCAACTAAAATCAAGTTTTTTGAAATTCTGCAAGATTGAATATCACTAAAAACTCACCAAATATTTTTTTAGCGATAACATATTTAAGAATATCGCTTTCGAGCCTCAAAATTCACTAAATCTAGCGACAATATCGCTAAGGTGGCAACATTGTTTCGGACTGGTGCGGCGTGCACATGGGCTACGATGGTGCTCTCTGAAGCTTGGCCGAGTGTGCGGGAACCTGTGCTTATCAGTTTATTTTTTATTTTTTACTTATGGTTTTACGCCTCGTCGACGTCGAGGTCATTAGAGGCAGGGATGGGACTGGGACAAGGAACTGGAATGAATTCGGCCATGGCCTTTTGAAGGAAGCATCCGCCTTGAGTGAACTGGGGAAACCATGGAAAACCCAAATCTGTATGCCTGGACGAGGATTCGAACCGGCGTCCTCCCGAATGAGAGGCCAGAGCGTTAACCTCTCACCCACCACGCTCGACGCGCTTTCAGTAACGCTTCGCCCTGTCTATTTGGTGCAGGGAAACCCGGAGAACGGTGTTCGGTCGCTACTGCTACCGTCGCGCCCCTGCACTGGGGCGCTGGTCGAGACGGGTGTCCTCGGGACTATCAGAGAGGAAAGCTGTTTGGCCACATTATGAATGGTCTTCTGGTTGATGTGTGGTAGGCGTCGCATGCGCGTTGCTCCCCGCGGGCACTTTTAATGGGTGGCTTTAGTGATGATCCGATACAAGTAAATACGAGTAAGTACTCGATGCTTTGTTTCGATACCGAGTACGTTTCGTATTTGAATCAATTCATTCGATACTTACTCGGTATCGAAAGAAAAGTACTTGTAACGAATCTAAAGTATCGAAACGCACCCGGTGTTAAATTCTATACGCATCATCCCTGCTGCGACACTCAGTCGCTCCTGCGAAACTAATTTCCCGCTGACGTCAAGTTGGTAGCATTGAAAATGAAACAAAATCAGTCTTAGAATATGCAATATAATCTCAAAGAGTTTGCTGTAGGACCCTATTTCACTGTAATAAAGTTGTACTTGGCGCGCATTTCAGTATACCTGGCAAATGGTCGCTTCCGTGCAGCCCCCCACAAAAACTAGAAGGTATGATTCATAAGCAACTACAGTAAGTAGCCCATGTGAATCGGGAGAAGAAGCTGCTTCAGCTAGCGTTTCACAGGAATATCACTTCTGGAAACATCACAAATAAAAAGAAAACGCACGGTAGTGACAAAGTCTCTCTCTACTTGTCAAACACTGTAATGTCTCTAAAAAGCAATCCATTTACAGAATGGCAAGAAATGAAACTTATATTTCATTGTCTGTACAAATACGCACAAAGTATCTTATTGTTGTAGCAACGGCAGTATTGAGTGAATGTTTGTTTGTTTTATAATGTGGGTGAAACAATGACAAGCAAATGAAACAAGCTGTCCCCAAAATATTTGGAACAATAGTTTTCTTTTTGGGAAACCTTTTAAAAGCGAACTTTTATTGTTTAAAAGTGTTAAAACTATAATAAATAAATATTTAAACACAAAACCTTCAAAGTATGCTTACGATGTGAGCTTTATTATAATTTTAATAAATAAACTAAAATGTTTACTGAGTGTTATTTGATTTTATTACACTAGGCAAATAAAACAAATAATTTAGCAACATGTCACATATTTTTTTTTTATATTTCGACATTAATTTAAGAAAAGTATCGATATAAGTAAGTATCGATACTTTAACAGTACTCATATGAGTAAGTATCGATACTTTAACAGTACTCATATGAGTAAGTATCGTAATACAATTTGAGTAGGTATCGATACTTTGATGGTATCGGAACATCACTAGGTGGCTTAAAGCGTCTGACCCTACCATCCCCGCTGTAATGGCTGCTAATTATTTAAATGGCGTAACTCCGCGGCGGCGGCGGCTGGTGGTGGTGGGAAGTTATCGTGCGACTCTTGAGCGCGGTATGAGTGCAAGCTCCGGGACCACCGAATACGGATTCCCTTGGGGAGTAAGGCAACCATGCCAACAAGCTCTGCCCGTCTGTTCGTTTTACAAACTTCGTCCTAATCGGTTCAGCCGTTCGCTGTGAGTCAGTGAAAAGCAGATAATTTCATTGTTCTTCCCCTGTAAAGTACAAAATTCGTGGGAACAAAATCGATTCTGAATAATGAACCAAGACATAGACTGTATTATAAATTTCATCCAAATTGGTTTAGCTGCTTCGGTTGAAAGATAAAGGATATATTTTGTGTATTCTTTCTCTCGGAATCTACTTTAATTTTATGGATAAAACCTAACCTATATTTTAATGGGAGATCTGGAGTAATGTGCGAGGCTTACTATGGGACATGAAATTGTCTTGTACAAATCATATCTCATTCCTATTCTCACATATGCTTTGGAAACATGCACACTAACATCAAGGGACCTTAGCAAGATCCAAGCATGTGAAATGAAGTTTCTTAGAACGGCCCTCCAGAAAACTAGACTTGACCGCATAAAGAATGATGAAATTAGATCAAACCTAGAGCTAAGGGAATCCATGGAAGAGAGACTTAGGTCATCAAGACTTCGATGGTTTGGGAATGTGAATAGAATGACTAGTAAAAGACTGCCAAAAACTTATTTGGAAAAAAGGATACTGGGCAAAAGACCAGTGGGAAGACCAAGAAGAAGATGGACAGACCAACTGAAGGAGGACGTAGAGAGAAGAGGCTGAAATTGGCAGTACATCACAGACAGAGAAACCTTTCTGGACAGGAAAAGGTGGAAAACAATCGTCTATAACAACCAAGGCTCGTAAACCACACCCGGGAAACTGGAGATGGTCCCCAACGATAATGATGATGATGATCTGGAGTGTCTAGGTTCTATTCTTTTTTTAAAAGTCGGTTATCTATTCCGATATGGAGCAGAAATAAAGTTTGGGATTTATAATATTAGGTTGGAATTAGTTACGATGGATGGCTGCAAAATTCTTTCCACGTTTGCAATAAAAGGCTTTATATCCTATCCTAGTAGCGCAGGGTCCTAGTGTTTCATACCAGTAGCCAATATTTCATACTAGGAGCCGCCGCTACCCAGAGAGATATGAAACTATTATTTCCATATTTGTTTATTTCGTGTGTTACTTTACTTCTACATTATTACTAAGCAACTGAAAATAATTCTTGTGACTCTGATGACACGTACGCGTCGAAAGCAAATGCCCAGCAAGCCACCTATACGGGTAGGAAAAGAGGCGGCTGATAATTTCCCTGCAAAACTAGTTACTCGTTGATGGATGAAATATCAACACGCAAACGGATGCAGGACTGAATTAATGAAGTATTGATAAAAAAAGACTGCAATCAGCGAAACTTACACGGTTTGGGGATGTATAAGGAATGCGAAACATAATAGAAGATAATGCGAACACGGTGTGGTTGGAAGCAGACTCTTAGAAGGTAAGTAATTGATGATTTGGTGCCCTGAGAATGGATGTGGAGAAAAGAAGAGGAAACCGAAGATCCTCACTTGAAAGTGAGGCGTATATGAATAGACAGTGCTGGAGGGATCAAGAGACGAGGAGAGAAAGAAAAGACGAAGATAAAAAACATAAACAAAACCATTAGTTCGGCATCTAATTTAAATTAAAAAGTATTTGATTACAAGGAGAGTTTGGCGTGATGGTTTATCAGTTGTTAAATAATGAATCTTATTCAATTTTCATGTGAATAATATCATATAAATGTTCGCTCTGACTCATAAACACTTCGTTCTTCCCAGGATCGACAATATAAGAAATCCGGTCCTTGCGTTCGAATTTGCCAGTTGAAAATGGAGAGTCTCAGTAGATAAAAATGTCAATGCCTACACAAAATACGAGTACTTGCTGGATACAATATTGATTTCCTCGAGTTTCAGAAAACACTCACCGAAAATGAACAACAGCTGAGCCTGACAGGTAAGAGACCTGGATACGTCTTAATGGAAACAACGATCAACAACTTAATTACGGCATCACCAAGAAAGTGCCATACTCGCCGACTCTGAGGTACATCTACATCTACATATATACTCTGCAATTCACAAAATTGTGGGTGGCAGAGGGTGCTCAGCACTAAAGATAATCTCTTTGCTGTGCATTCCAATCCCTAATGGTACGAGGGAAAAAAGAATTCAAATAAGAATCAGTCCGGCACCTTATTTCTCTAATTTTATCTTTCCTGTCCTTCCGACTCAAATAGGTTGGTGGAAGAAGTATTTCACTACACTCAAAAGTGAAAGTGGGAGTACGCATGTTTACCAATAAGTTTAAACGAAACGTGTGTCGTCTATCTACCAGAGACTCCCAACCTAGTCTACTAATCAGTTCTGTGACGCTTTCATAAGGACTGTAGCAAGCGGTCACGAATCGAGCGGCTCTTCTCTGTACTTTCTCTATACTTTCGATCAACCTCTTACGAAACGGATCCCAAATGGCACAACAATAGTCCAAATGTGGTCGTACAAGAGATTTGTACGCTATCTCCTTTGTTTGTTCATTACAATATTTCAAGGTTCGACCTATGAATCGCAGCCTAGAATTTGCTCTTCCTACTAACGAATTAATGTGTATGTCCCATTTCATATTCCTTTGTACTGTTACTCCCAAATATTTCATAGAATCGACCATATCAATAACTAACTGTATTGTTTAACTCGTATTTCTGAACAATTGGATTCTTTTTGTTAGATATGCTCATTGTCTTGCACTTTTTACAATTTAGAGTAAGTTGCCACTCAGCGCACCAAGCCAAAATAACATCCAGATCGCGCTGAATTTCTAAGCAATCGGCCAAATTTCTCACTTCCCTATAAATAACCGCATCATCAGCAAAAAATCTAAAAAGGCTTTTCAATTTGTCTCCGAGATCGTTTATAAAAATTAAGAAAAGAAGTGGTCCAATTACACTTCCTTGAGGTACACCCGATGTAACATCTAGATTAAAAGAACATTCTCCTTCAACGACAACATACTGCGACCGACCAGTTAGAAAATCCTTTATCCATTCACAAAGCTGATCCGATATACCGTACGCTCGAAGCTTCGCTAAAAGGCGGCTGTGTGACACAGAGTCAAAGGCTTTCTGGAAATCTAGAAAAATTTCATCTACTTGTGAACCTGCTTCGATAACTTTCATTACGTCGTGTGTGAATATTGCCAGCTGTGTTTCACATGATCTTTTCTTCCGAAATCCGTGTTGATTTGTTGTAAGGAAATTATTATCATCTAGAAAATTCATAATGTTCGAGCATATAATATGCTCCATAACTCTACTACAAACAGATGTTATAGATATGGGACGATAGTTCCCAGGATCACTTCGATCACCTTTTTTGAAAATCGGAGTTACTTGCGCGATTTTCCAGTCTGAAGGTACTTTTCGCTCTTCTAATGATTTACTGAATATATCAGACAGAAATGGCCCGATTTCCGCCGTATACTCTGAAAATACTCTTACTGGAATTCCATCCGGGCCCGGTGCTTTCCCCCACTTCAGGAGCTCTAATTGCATAATGATACCTGCAGTATCTATTCGTAATGATTCCATCACCGACTCGCCACGGCGTGGGAAAACGGGAATACTATCCTTATGTTCATTTGTAAATGAATTTTTGAATACAGTATTTAGTACGTTAGCTATGTCGCGGCTTTCATTAACCTCGGAACCTTCACGAATTAGTGCTGGAATATTGCTGTTGGTACAATTAACTTTTCGTACATACGACCAAAATTTCTTTGGGTTTTCTGTGAGACTCTTAGAGAGAGAGTTGGAGTGAAAATCGTTAAAGGCCTCGCGCATTACATTCTTAATATGTCCTCTTAAATCAGCTAAGGTTTCTAAATCGCTGCGACACCCCTTCCTTCTTGAGCGTGCGTGTATTTTCCTTTGTTTTTTGAGTAATCTTTTGACTTCGCATGTGTAGGAGACAGGTGAGCTAATGAACTACGTGACCTCTTGTAGAAAGGCACTTCTAGACCATCCGGAAAGCGAAATATTACTATCAGAATTAAACGTGAACTTAAAGAGCTCACACGAACAGCTGGTGTGTACACAGTGTACGCAGCACTTTTCACAGTCAAGGAGGCTACGCCAGGTTTTGGTGACATTCACCGAGATTGTCTACGAAACTGCGTGAAATACGCAAAAACGTGGCTTGCGAGATTCCATACAAACAAATTGTTAATCTGTGAAATAACGAATCAAATTATAAGATAAAACATATTGCCGTATTAAAGTTGATAAGCTGATAAGTTCAATGAGATTCCACAGCGTTATCACCTAATTGATCTGGAAAGAGCTATCCCAGAAAAACAATTATTGTACAAATAGGCCAAGTCCCGTGCTCGTGTAGTTTAGAATAAAAAAAATTGGTGACTTGGCCATTTTGCATGCCATGTTTTAATAAACCTATATAATACCTTAAATCCATTGCTTTATCAAACTTACAATTACATAATAGCCAAGATTTCCCTTGCACTTTTTCGAATATATTATACTTGATTCTTGGCTATCCGGGTGGCGCTGCGTCATGTTTCTTACAACCGACGTTTCGACCCTCATTCTGGGGTCTTCTTCTGCCCTGGAAGAAGACCCCAAAATGAGGGTCGAAACGTCGGTTTTAAGAAACATGACGCGGCGCCACCCGGATAGCCAAGAATCAACTGACTCTGGCCGCGGGAGCCTACGATTATATATTATACTTTCCAATTCATTAAAAATTATGACATGCATAATAGCCAACTCACCATATTTTTTTATTGTAAATAAAATCTATAACACCGAAAGAAACTATTTTGTTTCACAAAGTGAATACAAACTGCAAAGCGTAGACTTGGCTCAGAAGATCTTTTTGTCACTGCACGAGCACGACACTTTGCCTATTTTTACAAGAATTGTTTTTCTGGGATCTCTTTTCTTTTTGCAAGTTGATCGCTTATTCTGAATTTTTCCTGTGATGTGCTGATTCCATTCTAAAATCAGGGAATAAGAACATTTCAGAATTGAAGACGTCATTATACGTTATCAACAATTCCCCACTCTTTGAAAACAATGGGTGTGCGCGGTAGGCGAGAAATGAAGATTGCCGCTGGTTTGACTACCACCATAAGTATATATCGAGTAACTTCCAAACTAAGCATGAGAACAAAGTGAAATTTAATAAGTTAATTAAAATTGATGATTTTTACGCATTTAAGAAATTTCAGGCATATAGTTTCATCCGGAGAAAAGTAATTAACCCACAAATATATGCCAGAATTTTTCATGTTTGGGATTGTAATCAAATAAATACTGAAAAAAAACACCAATATTAGAAGTTTCGTATCATTTAAGGATGAAACCATACGTCTGAACCAAATTACTCCTTACTGTAAGTAAAGTGGAATTTTGATGTCGGGGTGTCCTGGTGGAATTAAAATTTTGAATTTCACTAACTTCCAAAGAAAGGAAAGTTAAAATTTTACTTCTAACACATCTCAGTAAGTGCACTGTACAATGCGGTACATAAAGTTATTAGGGTAGAAAGCGATTTAACGGTAGAGGTAGGTAGGTGATAGATATCCTTATAAGTTTCGACTTTTCTTATAATTTGTGGTTAAGACTTTAGTTGTGTACCAAATTTCAGCTTTTTACTACTGCGGGAAGTACTTAGAGGTTTGAGGATCATAAGGGAGTGAGTGACAAAATTAATTCAATTTGCATATGAATAACTTGCATATTAAGAAGAGCAACGAAAAAAAATTCAATTTTTTTACTAACCATGCTGATAACTATGCAAAACGGAAATTTTAGATATGTAGTATCATCCAATACGACAATATGATGGCACAAAAATAGTCCAAATCGCTTTGAGGGAATGGTAGGCAGTGTCACCGTTGAATCGAGTTGGTGGGCGTGCTGCCGTGCACCAAGAACCAATTTAAAACATCGACGCAATTATAGATAAAAGTGTAGCGTTTGACACAGTCTGGAGGCAAAAAATTAATTCGTTTCCCCGCGTCATTCCTTGTGATACCGACGCTGACAAAAAATACTTTAAATCACATTTTTAATGGTTACTAGTTCTTATATGAGCTAATTTCAGTCAGTGACTAATATTTAACGAATACTTCTATGTTTGTAATTCCAGTGTCTTGAGGTAAGTTCACCTTGCAAAGCCATTGATGCACTTCTGTTCTTTTTTCCCCTCGTTGTGGCTTTCTTTGCGGTCAACTGAACCACACTACACTGTCCGACAGATGTTTTCCAACAAAGAAAAGCCGTGACGAAAGAATGTATACCATTCGTAACGACAACCATCAGTTATAACATAGAAAAATCACTACGCTGTACCCTAAGCGTATTTTGGTTTTAATTAACACTGGAAATTAAGTGTAGTTTTTACTGATAACGTAATTTTTTTTTGATGTTTTGCTGACACAAATCACTATCCTTCCCAAAAAACTTTATCTGAAGTTTGCATAAACATTATATGGTTGACCCTTTTGCCTTACAATTTATCCTTGTTTGAGCCAGGACGTGAAGATTTTGGAATAAAGTAAAAAAAAAAAAATAATAATTTTTGATGTTCAGAATTGGCAACCAATACTAATTATTTAAATTCTGTGTTTTGCGATCTGAGAAACTGCTATGTGAAATAGTTACTCACATCTAATGGGTTTTCTCTGATCAGATAAAAGGATTACTCATAAAGAAAGTTCAATTTTCAGTTGTATGTAGTGGCTTTAATCTGAATTGTCTTTAAGATCTCAGCACATTTAGCTTTCTGTAAAGTGCCTTTCAATTATTTTTCACGCAATTTGAATAAAAAACTGGGGCTTTGAATCGTAATTTCAAAACTGTAGCTTTAACCGGTATGAAACTTGTTCGATGACACCCATTCGGTTATTTATTTCATTGAGGGAGAGTTTATGAACCTACTGTACAACTGTTTCCTTCACTGTGGAGATATTAAAGTTTTGAAACCGTCCAGTACGTGGCAGGGATACGGAATGTTCAGCAGACTTCTCTGTTCACAGCTTCAAGTGCACGTAGTATGTTAAGAAGCGATACATTATCACCAGTTTCATTCCAGTCAACATCGGAGGTTGCATATTATGTCGAATAAAGACAGCAGTGCGTAGCTCTAAAAAGCTTTCTGTTATATACACGTGCTATTCTAGCGTGATGGTACGTCTTTTTTCAGTCCTGTTTCGATATTTATGAATTACGCAACTGGTATACTTCGTGCCATTTTGAAAAATCTTTATTTGTTGCTGTCATCAGTCTTTAGACTGGTTTGATGCAATCCTCCATCCTTTCCTATCCTGGGCTAACCTCTTCATCTCTATATATCCCTTACAACCCACGTCCTCAATTATCTGCTTCACATATTCTAATCTCTGTCTTCCTCTTCAGTTCTTACCTTCGACCGTTCTCTCCACCAGCAAATTAATCAATCCAGCATGTCTCAAAATATGACCTACCAGCCTGTCTCTTCTTTCTGTAAACTTCTTCCACAAAATTCTTTCCTCACCCATCATTTCCAAAACGCGTTCATTTCTTACATTGTCTGTCCACTTAATTTTCAGCATTCTTCTGTAGCACCACATTTCAAATGCTTCAATTTTCCTTCTTTCCGGTATTCCTAAAGTCCATGTTTCGCTACCGTAAAGTGCTGTGCTCCACACATAGAGTTTTAAAAAGTTTTTTCCAATTCCTAGATCAATATTTGAAAGTAAAAGATTTATCTTTTTCATGAAGGCTCTTTTTGCTATTGCTATTCTGCTTTTAACATCATCCTGCTTCGGCCATCGGTTGTAATTTTGCTTCCCAACAGAATTCACTTACTTCTCCAATTGCATTAGATCCTATTTATATATTTAATCTACTAGTATTGGTATCATTTCTGCTACATTTCATCACTTTGGCCTTGCTTTGACTTACATTCAGGCCAAATTCTTCCTTCAGTATTATGTTCATGCCATTCAGTAATTTCTCAATATCCTCAGCCCTCTCTGCTAACAAGACAATGTCATCAGCAAATCGTAGCATACTGATTTTTTTTCTCCCTGAACACTTATGCCACATGGAAATTTTTCTTTACTTTCTTTATTGCTTCTTCTACATACAAGTTGAATATTAACGGGGATAGATTAGAATTAGTGAATTTATAGGTACTATAATAATTGATTGTGCCAGCTTACCGAATGAAATCAAAGTGCAGATGCAAGTAGGCGATTTTTAAATGTGTTTTCCTTCGATGTTTCGAATAAAATATACAGATTTGCGGAAAAATATTGATGATGACAATTCAAATCGAGCAATCCTAGCCATAACCCAGCCCAGTGATAATGAATTGCGTACCACCTCTCCGCATCTGATGTCAAATTTCGAACAGTTAAAATTGTGTCTACCATCTGGGCTCGAACGAGGTCTCAAGGAGGTTAAGAAAAAAATGAGCCAGTCCTTGAGTAGCGTGTGACTAGAATCCTTGACATCCGACGCCCCCCCGGGTAGGAATGCCGTCAGGGCGCCTCTGCCGACATACCACGGTTTAACGCTCTCAGTACCGTTACCAGAGTTGAAATACGCGCTGACGTCAAGGGCAATTTTATTAGCCCACTTTAAGGGGGGGGGGGGGGTCGGGATTCATTGACAGCGCGGTGTAAGCCACGTCCCAGTGACTTAGTCTGTGATTAATACAAATTACGCCCTTCCCGTCCCGTGCCGGCCTCCTTTAACGGTCGGGGCAGCAGTGAATATGAAATTAACCTGCCCCTGCTTCCCAGCAGAGCAGACGTAACATTATGTCCCAGTTCGTCCAGTGTTTCTTACGTACATTCCCAGTTGTGGCGGAAATTTTGATGTTACAAAAAGGTACGGCCAAACTTTCAGGAAACATTCCTCCCACACAAACAAAGAAAATATGTTATGTGGACATGTGTCCGGAAACGCTTACTTTCCATGTTAGAGCTCATTTTATTACTTCTCTTCAAATCACATTAAACATGGAATGGAAACACACAGCAACAGAACGTACCAGCGTGACTTCAAACACTTTGTTACAGGAAATGTTCAAAATGTCCTCCGTTAGCGAGGATACATGCATCCACCCTCCGTCGCATGGAATCCCTGATGCGCTGATGCAGCCCTGGAGAATGGCGTATTGTATCACAGCCGTCCACAATACGAGCGGTGAATCGAGGAAGTACAGTACATACTAACGAAACTAAAATGAGCTCTAACATGGAAAGTAAGCGTTTCCGGACACATGTCCACATAACATATTTTCTTTGTTTGTGTGTGAGGAACGTTTCCTGAAAGTTTGGCCGTACCTTTTTGTAACACCCTGTATATGACAATTTACTCGAAAAGTTTTAGTAGTCTAGAGAATGTTATTCTAATCGGCACTTACTTTCTGATACATCTCGTATATCACATGGTGTTGTTACGCGTGTTCAGGATCTGGGGGATGCAACGGGACCAGGTTCGAGTTCTGGACCTCGTTTAACGTTGATTGAGGTTTTTTAGACGGTTGACAGCAAGCATCGTGGCAATACTGGGACATTTCTAATTTCTACCTCATGGACTAAACATTTCACAAGCAAAAATCATCTGTCGTAGAGAACAAAAGTTACACAAATCAATACGCCACTAAAGTAGGCGTAGAGACTACAGTTCACGTCCTTCCGAGTTCATGATCAGAACTCATAACTCTAGGAGTCATCAGCAATTCAAGATTAAAAATGGATGAGTAAATAATAGCAAAATTTATTTCATATATCTGTATACGTGAAATTTGAGAGAAGTGGTATCTAACTAACTACAATGGAGAAACGAATATATGAGTAAACGGAAATCTGTGCTGTTGGAAATGTTTGTTGGTGGGGGTTTCAAATATTTTTAATAATTTTTCAGTATACAAAAACTGGGACTATTTTGGAATCGGGAAGTATAATGTTTGGAATTGACGATCGGGAGGACCCGTCTTTGATTTCCAGGTAAGCGTATTTCAGCTTTCCATTGTTTCCAGAAACCACTCAAGGTCAAATCCGGAAATTTGATCCATAAGATATCCAGATTACTATCAAAACCAGACAACAGCACTCTTAAAATATTCACAGATGGATCGAAAACCACTGGAAATAATAGAGTAGGAGCGGCGGCATATTTCTGTCCCAACACAGGTAAATCGACTCAATTTTCGTTACCCGAAGAGGCATCCATCTATAGAGCTGAAGCAAAAGCCCTGCTGGAAGCCATCAGATATAGCCAAAGTACCAACATGGACAAAGTCGTCATCCTGACGGACTCCCTCAGCGTACTAAAGAGCTTACAAAATACTACGTGGAATAGCCATACTCAAACTATTGTATTTGAAATTCTACAACAACTGAAACGGAACCGGGAACTTGACATTACAACTACTCTGATGTGGATCCCATCTCACAGCGGTATCGAGCATAACGAACGGGTGGACGCCCTGGCAAAACAAGCTATCCATGAGGGAGAGGTAATCAACATGCAACTCCCGATCTCGGATATAACACATAGCATCAAAGTAAGAGCCAAGGAAAAATGGCAAGAGGAATGGACGATCTCCTCAGAAATCAAAGCCTCATATTATGCAACCATTCAACCAATCATATCTCCAAAACCTTGGTTTTACAATTGGAACAGTAGCAGACGATTAATCACTACGATATCGAGAGCCCGATTTAACCACGGTAACTTCCCCAGCCACCTACACCGAATAGGGTTGAGAGTTTCCCCATACTGCGACTGCTCAGACCAGGCAATAGGAGACATAAATCACATAATTTTTTCATGCAATAAATACCAACAACTCCAGGACAAAATGATGAAAGATCTTGACAAGAACGGCTTCCCCCTTCCGACAAAACGTAACCCTCCTACTTTCCAGCAACAACAAAGTAATAGTTAGCATTCTCGCCAGATACTTAAAAGATGGAGGGATAGAATTCTTACCAATCTTGGAAGTTAAAACAGGAAATGACTATACTACTTCAAACCTAAAGCCCAAACCACAGCACAACCCCACTTCCGCGCAAGCACAACAACTAGCTTGGCAAAATTAACAGTATCCTCACCAATCTACCGATTGGGGCCAATACCAGATAGATCAACCCTCTACAGATGATTTTTCATGGAAATACGGCGATTTAGACTAATCAATAGAAAATAATGGATATACAGAACCGACGATTACTAAGTCTAGATGATGTATTGTCTAGCAACGCTTTTTAGATTACGGTACTCAAGAAGGCACTTGAAATTTGAATTCTGTAAATAGCATATTCATTCAACAAGATTGTAATAAGTTAACCTAATATAGATAAGGAAATGTGTAAATAGATAAGTTACGCAAATTGATGTAAGAAGCTTAGTAAAAATGTAGAATGGCTGTATGGTCTCAAACCGAATGCCAATAAAATAAAAAAATTGGGATAGCGCTTACATGAAGGTCATGGAGGTGATGGTCTCTGTGCTTGTAGTGAAGAAGAGCTTTTTTGCTTCCGGTTTTACGCCTCATCGACGTCATGGACATTAGAGGCAGGAAATGATGGGAGGCAAAGAAAGGGAATGAAGTCACCCATGTCAATTTTAGGAAACCATCTCTGCATTCGCCTGGAGTGATTTTGGGAAAGCGAAATCTGAATGGTCGGACAGGGATTTGAATCCACGTCTTCCCGAAAGCCAGGCCAGAGCATTACCGGTGACGGAGAAAATACGCAATATTAAACAGAAAGCGAAGAAGTCTTGAAGATAACGGAGGAATATATAGGCGAAAGGAGTTCTTTAAACTGTAAATGATGGAGAAGTGAATTGCGCAACAATGGAAGAGAAGGAAGGGTGGAAAGACTTGAGGGAGGCCCTAGTAACTGTTTCTAATGATGATGAATAATGATGATGGTGGTGGTAGTGATGATGATGACAAAGATGATGCTGATAATGATGATTGTGGTGATGATGGTGGTGACGTTGATTGTGATGATAAACCTGGTGATGAAGGTGATGATCAAGAGGTGGTGGTGATGATGGTAATACAGACAACGATGAAGATTATCATTATGAAAATATGTGTTGGGACTTATTGGTTCATGTGAAATTTCCCAGAAATATTGTAGTCACAATTTCCAGAGCGAATTAGATTTTTCGTTGTATTTCCCGTAGTTCGAATGCAATACAGCCAGTGACCGTAAACAAAACTAAAAGACTACTGGAAGAACACCAGTCGGCAAACCAAGAACACAGTGGATTGATAACATGATGGAAGGTCTTCGGCTAGCAGAGGTTCTAGATGAATGGAAAAGATTACGAGAATGGCTGATGTGGAAGTAGTTTCTCAAGGCAGTGCGCGTAAAGTAATTAATTACAATGGTTTTAAAATTCAAAGCACTGTAACTGTATCTGCCCGTTGATAATAGCTTTCCGGTTCAAGCCGCGTTTGTGGCAGAAATTTTCATAGGCAGGGATTCATCCAGTAGGGTAGGAGAGAAGATGGGGCACAATCAAATTCTGTACCAAAACGTTTGCTTTAAATTCGAAACATGTTTGTTTGGATATGCAGAGAGTGCATACGATAGGGTTTACTGCGCTTCATCCTTCGGATTAGGAAATAAAACCAGTCTTATAGTCTATCGTAAGAGTAGACCTAAGTGTTAGCATTCGATTTTATCCTTTGCCTTCTTCTGCATTCTGGCCTCGCATTCGGGAGGACGGCGGTTCGAATCCCCGTCCGGGCATCCAGATTTGGGTTTTCCATGGTTTCCCCAAATCACTCCAGGTGAATGCCGGGATGCTTCCTTCAAAAGGCCATGGCCGAATTCCTTCCCATTCCTTGCCCCTCATCCTTTCCCGTCTCTAAAGACCTAGTTGTTATAGGAGACGTTAAGCAGTTAAAAAATAAAAAATCATAATATAATAAGCTTAATCTAAAAGCAACAACAGTGTACAGGGTAAAGGATACCAGTGTCACAATGTCTCAGGATGATGGTATGGAGGGTAACATCCTACATATTAAACATACCTGATGCTAGCCTGGACACCTCATGGTACTGATAAGTGGGTTGAATCAGGCTGTAAAGCCACGTAACAGTACCGACAAAATTTCTAGTTACTACTATGATTAATGGAGGCTAATGCTAACCTGTTTCAAACTCGAGGTCTAGGACGATAATGATGTATCAGACCTGGTAATTTATATTCCAGGGGCGTATGATACAAAAAGATTAGCGGTTTACAACAAGCATATATGAACATAGATATTACCTCTCGAATCATCATGTTCGGAAAATATGTCACAGAAAAAAAGACGTCGTGCAAAAAGCCCTCAAAATCGATTTAGGCGACCGAAAATCTCAAAGATTATGTCGTTATTCAGAAGTATGAATTTTGCACTTAGTACAATCTAGCAATATATTTTGCAAAATTTGCGCAGTATAGATTAAACTGAGGTGTGAATTAAGTTCATCTTTCATCCACTTTTGGCAGCAGTTGTTGTGATAATTTCTAACGGATATGGTTTGTGTTAAAACTCACAGATTCATCATCAATACTGAAATTCAGCAGTGCAAAAATGTTTGCTATTTGATCAACATATCAAAATTAACGGACTTGAAAATCATTGAATGTGTATCATAAATAATGAAGACCGAAATTTGGGTGCCCGACCGGTGACCGAACCCGTGTCCTCCATCGTCCTGACATCCGGGGGTATGCGCATTCGACTCCCGCGACAGTTATTAAGATTTCAGTTTTCTATAGTTTCACTTCGGGCGAATGCCTGCATAAATTCCGTTCCTTGCACCCAATCACCTCCAGGTTCTAACATCCTCGACGTTAATGAGCTGTAAAGCACCAAAAAAGAAATCTGCTGATGCTCCCTTCAAGATGTGACTGGTTCGGTGAGGTACCGGAAATCCTTTCGAATTTGCTTTTGGAGGAAGTGGTCACCTGCCTTATAATACTCTTCGTCTTATTACTAAAATACAAGTAGTTCAGTATTAGTGTGGTAGGTGAAAAGAAATTATTTATTGCATTCCGTAAATTCTGAATGAAACATGGAACTTATTAAATCACACATTTGCAATTCTATCCGTCTAACACAGCATCTTAATTTCAGAATCCTTAAAAATTTGTAGTTGCGTTCTGTTTTTGTTCTTGCTACACTTAAGACGATAATTACAAAAAAAAAAAAAAAAAAAAAAAAAAAAAAAAAAAAAAAAAAAAAAAAAAAAAAAAAAAAACCTGGAAAAATCATGAGGGTGAAAATAATTATAGGAAGATGAAGGAAAAAATTTGGTTATGATACACTTCATAGTTATCATGATAACGACTAGGATAATTATTGACGATTTTCGTTCCACAATTTGTAGGAGTTTTTTTGTTTGTTTTTGGAAACGCCATTAAAAAATATAAAAATCCCCCCTTTATTTCCAAAACTTTGACTTAAAAAATTCTTTTATTAATACAACGACATATCACCTCCTAGAAATTTCAGATGTGTTAGGATATTTTTGGGATTTCGAAAAATAAATATTTAATTTAAACAAATTTGATTTTTTACTTGATTCTTTAGTCAACAAAAATCAAAATATATATTTTTTATTTTCCTTAAAATTTAACTGATCAAAAACAACTCCCAAAAATTCTTGCATCCACTGGGATTTGATTACTGTGACCTATTATAATATTTTCATCAATTTTTTCCTAAAAACAATTTCACGATACGAATACCTTATTTAAAAATCACTTCCAAAATAATGTTTTTAATCAGTCCAGTTTCATGCTACTGACACTACTTCAAGCTTCGGCTCTGGTTTTTTTCCCCCCCTTTGTAAAACTGAAACAGAAAAATATCTCTGTACTGTTCGTGTAACCACTTAACGACGTTCCATGTTCTGTAACCCACAAATTGCACAACTTTCTTCCGATCTCAAAAAGAAAAGGCGTAGTCACACAGAAGGTGTTTAACTCCTAACGACAAAATCTAAATGAATTTTCAAAATCGCAACGCTGTCGCGCCGAAAAGCATCGCTATTGGAGCAGATGTTGGCTACTATCCCAGCATTCGACTAAAATCCATTATTGGTTGGGACGGTACGCTAGGACCGTTGCATCTAACCTTGTGATTTATCATGGTCGATAAACCTGCCAGGCAGATTGTTTATTAAAGCACAATAAATGTTACATAGCGCGGGGCTAGCGAACTGGCTTCACGTTGCAGTGATCACCGGTTCGAGTCCGCCCTAGGGCATGGAGGGTTTTAATTAAATGTTGTGTCTGTGCTGTCACTTGTAATCATCTATAACACGAGAAGACACTACTTAACCAATTGAGCAATAAAAGAAACACAGTTGCTGGACCGAGCGGGGCGGTGTAACGGTTAGCGTTCTCGCCTCGCATTCGGGAGGACGGCGGTTCGAATTCCCGTCCGGGCATCCAGATTTGGGTTTTCCATGGTTTCCCCAAATCACTCCAGGCAAATGCCGGGATGCTTCCTTCAAAAAGGCCATGGCCGAATTCCTTCCCATTCCTTGCCCCCATCCTTGCCTCCCATCCTTTCCCGTCTCTAAAGACCTCGATGTTAAAAAGAGACGTAAAGCAGTTACAAAAAAAAAAAAAAAAAAAAAAAACAGTTGCTGGATGAATTGCTAGAAGGTCGAATGCCATTTGTTTAAAATATTGCATATGGTTACTAACGATTTAATACTATTTTTCTCGTAAGGTTTTACACATAGGTTTGGTATATATCTTTTATTTAGTACCAGATTTTCCGACGTTCATAGCCTAAACTTGCTTGAAGTTGAATGGACAGTTATAAATGTTATTACATTGTCTTAGATATTGTATTAATTTCTAATGATGTTTCAATGTTCTACATTAATTGCAAATTATTTTGAAAAATATAATACCGCACTAAGTGCGTGTATCAGAAGGTGGTGGTGATAACTCCAGAATGATATTAGACAACACCTGTTATGAAACACGTGCAGAATTCTTTTCATCATGTTTGGATTATAAAAATAAAACTCAAATTCGATTATCAGTGAAAGAGATATTCTTTTAAACTGCTTCAAAGATATATTTTAATTTATTTAAAAAAATTACATTATTGGGAATACAACATTCGGCACTTAAAAGATGCAGACCACCATCAAATGCAGAAAAATTCGAGTCGTTAGGAAACACTTGGAGTAATCGTAAAGCAGCCCTAAACAAGAGCTTGTAATTGACATCAACCAAGATCTACAATTATATTGAAGACAAAATATTCGTAAGAACGTCGTGTTTGTCTTGCGGAAATGTAAGGTCTACCTCCAATACGAATCCCCGAAAGGAGTTGGCAGCAACGCTCATGAAATCTATGCCATTAATCAGTTTAATCGATAGACACTGAAACTTATAACAGGGCTATATTTTCTTTCCCAACCTTACCAGGCAAGCCGATGATTCATTTTTATTTAATTCGGCAGTTGTTGCATATTAATGTAATGCCTTTAAGTGAAAATAATATTTGTTAAACCAAGAAAAACCACACATATAAGGAACACCAACAACATTAGACGTTTATTCAAATTCATATATCCAAAATACAGAAACTCTCGCAAGTTTAACACAGTCGTTGCTCTCTTTTTTCTTACTGCGATTACCTCTCTCATACCAGAGACAATACTAATTATATTATTCTTTGGCAGCGCCCGCTGACCAAAGATAATTGTCACTTAATGTCAATACTTAAAAGCTAGTCTTAGCGTATATGCTACACCTGCCCCCACTTCGAGGCAGATTAATAAATTTAGCACAATTTTTAATTTGCCAAGAAGTTATTGAACTACACAATGGATGACAACATTTTCTCCTTGAATACAATGTCCAACAGTTCTTCTCAAATTTAGTTTGCAATGGCACACTATGCTAATAATTTCGATTAAAAATCCAAAGTATTTTCACAGTTTATATCAGTTCACTATTTACAATTTTGCTTGTCACTAAATCTGGCATCATATGCACTATATAGCGTCCAATTCTATTATTGTTCGTTCGCCCTGACACGTACACTCAGTTCAGATTAAACATGCTCAAATTTCAATCTTAACCATTACATTTATCATGCTACTTTTTTCATCACAACAGGCGTTAACAATAACATTACATATTACTATGAACCATTGGATTGCTTTTCATGTTTCTTTTATGATACTATTCTGTTTTAAGATCAATACAATATTACTTTGACAATTACTTAACATTTTATCTTTTCAGTCCTTTGTTCTATACAATTTTAAATCGACCACATTTCTTAATCCTAGTATTTTATTAGATTTGGGATAAGCAAGCAAATAGGCGCTCGCATTTGGCTTAACAACAATCTTAAAAGGTCCATGATATATTTTAAAGAATCTTATAATCTCAATTTATTTCACAAGACTTTTGTCTAGTTTTCACCAAAAAACAAATTCTACAAACGAATCGATAATGGAAATACTTGCCCCCGATAAGCTTCTTGCATACACGTAGTTCTACCGTAGCTTTTTCTTCCGCCTCTTCCAATTCCTTTCTGCCGCTTTTTCATATTCTTCCAATCCTTCATGTAATTTCTTTCTTGTTTTCCAGTTTTCCTTTTCATGAGACCATTCAACTACTTCTCTTGTACTTATATCAGGTGGGTACTCTTTTCTCAAATAATTTGAAGTAATTCGGTGTCGGCCGTCATCGATTGTGTCCTGCAACAATACTTCCATCGATCCCTTCTCATCTTTCCTGTCAAAAGAAACATATGTAGCGGCTTCTGTATTACCGTGCCGGAAAAATACATTCGTTCTTTTATTGCTACCTGGACCTGGTACAATATTCTTTTCTTCGGTTCCCATCTGCAATACATTTTCATCTTCTTCTTCGTCATAACTCCTTATAAAAAACATTCTTATTCCACTTTCATCATTTTCTTCATATTCATTCTCACTACTTCTGCATTCGTACTCTTCTCCATAGCTGCTAGGAACATTTTCAGTTTCTTCACTTTCGTTAATACTTAACGGTAGCTCGCTATCATTATCTGCTAATTCTTCTTCCTCGAATGTATCTTTTAACGACTCTTTTCGTGCTTCTGCTATACTCATTTTTTCATCATCAGCTTCTACATAACTTCGTACTTGGCCTTCAAAAATTTCTTCCATTTTATTTTCTACATTTTTCTGACTTTCTTCTATTTTTTTATTTAATGACACTTCTACAGTTTCAACAATAGTTTTCTCCTTTTCTTCCATATAGTGATCCATTAAAACAACGACATCTTGCTCCATAACTTTCTTGATTTCAATGGTATCTTCCCTCATTGTTTTCAGTTCTTTTTCTGACTCCTTCTCCACCTTCAAATTTCTTCCAGACACACTTACTATCAATTCTTCTGTCCTTTTAATATTCTGATTAATACTATCCGTAATCCTTTTCTCAGATTCTTGACTCCTTTGTATAACTTGCGTGAGTTTTTCATTAATTATCCCGATGTCTTGTCTGGTTTTTTCTTGGCTCTGTTCAAATCCTTGTCTGGTTTTTTCTAGGCTCTGTTCAAATCCTTGTCTGGTTTTTTTTAGGCTCTGTTCAAATCCTTGTCTCATTTGCATTATGGCATTTAATATCAGTTCAAGGTCCGTACTCTTTAGGTCTGTACTCTTTTCGGCACTCATTCTAGCAAGTTTCATACAATTATTATATGTAATACATATATTACAAGCAACACAAAAGTTTTACTACTCAGGAGAACCAATCCCCACAGCAAAAATCACTGCTTCATACTTAACTTCTTTACTATACTCACTACTTTTCAAAAAAATAAATGATTTACTACTGAAGAAAGACAGTCTCAATAACAATCACTGCTTCAGTTTCAAGTTCATTACTGTACGTCATTTACTCAGTGTTCAAATTTTAATTACTTTTTTTTTATGACTGATGATTACTTTCACCTCAGAACTTATAAATGAAATGTTCTCTACTTGCCGCGCTGCGTAGAATGAAAATCTGGAACTCGCCGCTGCCACTGCGTCATCAGAAGTCCATTCGTTTAGGGTGCTATGCTCATTAGTAGTAGTGATTAACACCCATAAATTCTGGTCCAGGGTCGCCAAATATAACAGGGCTATATATTGTATTCCATCCTTACCAGGCAAGCCAGGTTATAAACTGCCGATGATTCATTTTATTTAATTCGGCAGTTGTTGCATATTAATGTAATGCCTTTAAGTGAAAATAATATTTGTTAAACCAAGAAAAACCAAACATATAAGGAACACCAACAACATTAGACGTTTATTCAAATTCATATATCCAAAAATACAGAAACTCTCGCAAGTTTTACACAGTCCGTGCTCTCTTTTGTCTCACAGCGATTACCTCTCTCATACTAATTATTTTATTCTTTGGCAGCGCCCGCTGACCAAAGATAATTGTCACTTAATGTCAATACTTAGAGGCTAGTCTTAGCGTATATGCTACAAACTCACTAGAGGGCATATACTCTGACATAGCCAAACGGTATAGATTGTTGTTTACATCGAAGTACACTCTTTGGCAAAAAAATTGACTGTGGGCGCCTGAGACTAAGTCCATTATTTTGCACTATGTGGCATCACTGGAGAGTTTGTTCTAGGAATTGACTTAAGGAAATGAATAACAGATGGCGCTGAGTAGAATACCCGCAATGATGCCACATTGTGCGAAATAAGGGACTTAGTCTCAGGCGCCCACAGTCAATTTTTTTTCCAAAGAGTGTACATTATAAAATCTTCTGACGCCTCGCGGTTGCACTCCGATATGTACCGGTTATTTGCCTTGGCATACCTGTGGTCGCGCTGGCAAATACTTCGGCGAATTCCTCGTTCGAAAAAGAGCAGCATGTCGATATCCGTCAGAAGGTCGAGTTCACCACGTGCTCCTTAACATGGCTTGCAGGACCGATAAAGCCATAACTATGAAATGTGCGTCGTAACTTGAAAGAATGTGAAATAAAAAGGGTACTTTTTATTTTTTAAGTGTAAATTGCAATTTATTTATTTATCGTATGATTATTTATGAGGTACACAATAGGAAATATACATATGACAAGCTTGTACAATTTCATATCTCGAGATCTAATGTTTTAATCCAGTCAACTGCACTGATCGACACATCATGGATTCCCGCCATTGTTCCCTTGTAGGCCCGAAGAGGACAGTCAGAAACGATGTGATTGATTGTCTGTAAGGTGGCTCCACAGTCACAATTTGCAGAATCTACCCAGCCCCATTTGTATAATAAGTAGGCGCATCTGCCTTGTCCTGTTCGAATTCGGTTGATGATTCTCCACTGCCGCCTAGGGAGTTCGAAACCTTGTAACCTTACTGAGGGGTCCTCAACTAGATTTTTATTGGCTACTGATGACTGCTCCCACTGAGTTTTCCACAGCTTATTGGTGTTGAAAGAGGACTCTGTGAGGTTGATTGCTGTGCGCCATGGTGGTTTTCTTGATTTCAAGCGTTGGTGTTTCGCTTGAATTATGTCTTGATGTATAGGCAGCCGAGGGTTCTTCAGGATATTTTTCCAGATTTTTAAAAGAGCTTCTGATCTTCTTAGTGCTGGGGGTGAGATGTTGCATAGCACTGGAAGCCATATGGTGTTCGTACTATGAATACATCCCGTAATTATCCTCATTGCCTGATTGAGTTGCACATCTACCTTCTTTGTATGGACACTATTGATCCAGGATGGGCAGCAGTATTCAGCAACAGAGTATGACAGAGCTAAGGCTGTGGATCTTAGAATGTGAGCACTGGCTCCCCATGAAGTACCAGCAAGCTTATGGAGAATATTGTTTCTCGTTTTGACTTTGGCAGCCACGTTTGAGAGATGCTGTTTGAAAGTTAGAGTTCTGTCCAGTGTTATACCCAGATATTTTGGTGTGCCGCAAAAAGGCAATAGTTGGCCTCTGAATTTAACTTCTGGTTTATAGTGTGCTTGTCTGTTGCGCAAATGAAATGTTGAAATAACTGTTTTCTGAGGATTTAGATGGAGGCACCATTTCTTGAAGTAGTCATCTAACTTTTCCAGATCAGCTGATAAAGTTGTTTCCGCATCAGAAAAGTTGGGGTTCTGGTTCACCAAACAAATGTCATCAGCGTAAGTAAATTTTCTTGAAGATGTTTCCGGTAAATCATGAGTATACAAATTGAATAGAAGGGGTAAACCATCATTTAGTATAAATATTCTGCTTCTGTCGTTATCAGAGTATATCTGAAAGTATCTATTGCTCAACATGTTGTTAAGTAGTTCTGTAAGTTTTCAACATGGGATAATACTCAAAAATTTCAGAAGAAGTCCTTCTCGCCAAACAGTGTCATAGGCAGCTGACAGATCCAAAAAGGCAGCCACACTTACTGATTTCTTCTCAAACCCGTTTTCAATATGAGAGGTGAGAGTGAAAACCTGGTCATTACAACTTCTCCCTGGCCTAAATCCTGCTTGTTCTATGGGAATGTGTTTATTGATCACTTCAGAAATTCTGTTGTAGATCAGTCGCTCAAGGAGTTTGTATGTTACACTTAGAAGTGCTATTGGTCGATAATTTGCCACTTTCGTGGGGTCCTTATTTGGTTTTAATATGGCTAATATTTTTGTTTTCTTCATTAACAGTGGGAGGTTTCCAGTTTGTAGGATATTTGAGAAGAAGTTAGTAAGCCATCTTACTGTAGCTGGTCCACAGTGGGCCAAAAGTTCAGGATATATACCATCAAATCCAGCTGCTTTTCCCAGTTTCATTTGTTTGATTGCATCTTTGGTTTCTTCTTCATGGAATGGAATGGAGAATTCAGAAGATTTTGGGGCTGCTTTTTTCTTGTTGCGTAATTTTAATTTGATATCTCTTTTGGTTTGCTTATCTTTTGTGTTCTTAGAAACCGATACTAGATGTTTGGCAAAATCATTCAGATTGATTGCAGTTTTTGATCTTCTGATCACAGGGGTTGAGCTGTCTAATTTTCTAATGACTGACCAGGCTTTTCTGCTAGAGTGGGTGTAATCCAAGGATTCTACTGTGCGATGCCAGATATTTCTACGACCCTCATCTAGTGATTGAAGGAGGCGTGTGGCATTATCAGAGGTTGGATGTTCCTCATATTTCATTAATAAATTCTCACTCTCTGGGCTCCAACCAGGGATGTACTCTTTGCGATATCCTCTAGGAATGCATCGTCTAGCTACACCTTTAATGATCCCAACAAATCTATTATAATTATTGTAGGTTGGTTTAATCCATCTGATATTGGAGTCTGTTTGTTTTGCAAATTCAATCCAGTTGGCTTTCTTGAAGTTCCATCTTTGTGTAGGGTGTGATCGTATAGCAGGTATGGACATTCCTACCTCTAGGATAACAGGTCTGTGTTAACTGTGAGGAAAATCCTTGACCACTGAACGAAGAACTTGACTGATTGCACTCTGGATCTGGGTTGTAAAACATAGGTCTGGAGTGTATCCTCGACACCATCGAGCTGACTGAAAGGTCGGCAGATCTTTAGCATCATAAATTAATTCCAGATTATCAGTTTCCATCCAGCTTTCAAGTATTTCACCATTAAGGTCATTCTTGCTGTAGCCCCAGAGGTTATGTTTACTGTTGAAGTCACCAAGTAGTATAGTTGGGTGTTGTTGAGGTGGAAAAGGAGGGTTAGGCCAAATAGTTTCAGGTGGCTTGTACACATTGACTATCGTCAGATTTTCAACTTTTGCCGTGATGGTATAAATTTCATTATCAGAATTTACTGACAGGAGTTGACAATTTGGCAAATCATTCTTGACATAAATTGCGAGGCCGTACTTGGGATGAAAATTGGAGGCTATTAATTTAAAACCTGGTACTCTCCCTCTGCGTTGTATCTGTTTTTCGTCTGCTGTGTGAGTTTCTTGGAGCACAATGATATCGATTGCATATTTCTGTGCAAGTCTCGAAAGATATTCACATTTTGCTCGACTTATTCCTTCGATATTCAGTTGACAAATGCGTAGAGATGGTCCAATTCTACGAGCTTGTGGGTCCTGAAAAGGACCTTCTGGCTCCTTTTTGTGTATCCTTTGACCGAGAGGTCTATTCAGACAGTTCGGTCTCATCTTATCGCTGTTGCTTTCTTAGCACCACCCAGGGGTCACGTGTAGGGCAATTGAGGTTATACCTACGGACGTGAAGCAACTTAGACCCCCAATATTGCAACCAGCGTTGTTGGTATGAAACCGATGAATGCATACTCCATGATCCTGGCAGGCTTGAAGGCTGGATACTCCACTGCGTTGCATCTGACAGAGAATAAAAAATGTTATAGCAACATGAAAAATATTTCATCGTAAAAACTTGATACCTCCCGCAAGTAATGTTTGCCCGTTTGGGACTAGGCAGTTCAGGAGTCATCCTTCGCTTCGTTGGCAAGACTGAAAATAAAAAGCATATATAAGTTTTGTGGCAAACGTTTTTCGAGTACCTATCTAATTACTCATCTTTTGATCTTACGTACTTTTGTTCCAATAATGTAACTGTATCATAATCTTGCCACATGGACCAAAATATTAAGTGCGTTGCTGTAGAATAATATAAATATCAATAATATAAAAAACTTATCATTTCCTACCAAACTACGTTTCGAATGAAGTCATTATTACCTGCTGTCAAATTTAATTTTTCAGATTCTTCAGTAACATGGTTCAAAAACTAGAGGTGATGGATCTTGTTTACGGGCATTGCGGGCTTAATATCTTGAAAAATAGGCAAGTAAATAAAAATGTACCAAAATAACATTCACCGTATTTTCAAACCTTTTCAACTATACAACTCTTCAAGGGGCACACGAAAAAAAAGAGGAAGTATCCTGCAATGTTTTTTTAAGTAATTATGTATGGATGTTCATTACAATAGACGCAAACTGAGAGAAATGAAAAGTCTGTAACAACTGTCGAAATTATTCAATTTTGCCATTTTGGCTACGGAAAACCCCCGGATATGAAAGTGGGAATTATGTCCAAATAATCATTAACAATGCACATTGCACCACAACTTGACATTCAGAACTCAGACTTTTCTGCAGCCAAGCACAGCTCACGCAAACCCTGTAATGTCACCTAGTATTTCCAGCCGGAGGACATCTGCAGTGGTCAGTATACCTTAAGTAGAGAAATTAAGGGTTAATACTTTTTTTTATCTCATTTAATGTATATTCCTAAAGCTGTGATATAACTGTACAAACAATCCGTCTGAGAAGTCTAGTCCATACAGATCGCACTAGTAGTTTTGTTCGTTTGTGTCAGTTTATTTGTCGGTATTACAGTAAAGAAACAGAAAACAAGTGCAGTACTTATTTTAAAACAACTATGACCCAAACCGTACTTGAACCATTTTCTCTTCATATCCTAACTGAAGGAGCCGTTGTTTTGAAAGCGCTTTGCGGGCAAAGATGACATTGTAACAGCATTTCAGGAACAGATAATAGATACACAGTAGATGGTATTCAACGCCCTCGCTACAGTTGGAAAAGATATGTGAATATCCAGAACGACTAATTTAAATGCTGTTCGGAGTTTGCATTGCCTCTTGTTGGTACTGTTCACTACTGCTTCTACTTTGTACATGGTTTAGTGGTTTCTCTTTTCAAAATTTCTAGTTTGTCTTTGTTGGTTGTTCCATTTCGGTCCTGCATTAAGAAATGCGTTCCCTAGTCTTTCATACGTATATACTGGATTTCCTATTTTTCTCACTTTTGAAATACAAAACGTGATTTTCATGATTAATGGAACAATCCTCGTTTTATCTACAAAGCTTCAATCAATTTTTGAAGTCCTACTTTAGCCTTAATCGATTTTAGAATACCACACCAAAAAGTTCTACGCAAAGCTCACCAACGTCGTAACTGCAACTCATATTGATATTGGCAAGAAATAGTGACTAAATACCACATTAAAATCCAGATTTCTCCAAGATATTCTTTTGACAAATGATAAAGAGCAGAGTGACTTTCCAGGTACAATGCAAAGACTAAAATACCGGTACTGATAAAACTACATCCACACCCTGTGCGCTGTTTTATCTCTTTAAATACTGTATTATGTTTATTCTAATTGTTGTTATAATGTAAAATTATTTCTTGAAGGACTGAGATAATTCACGAAAAAATCAAAAACTTATTTTTAGTGCACAGCATTTTTCATAGCATGTAATGGTAGTCTATTTAAAAGTTTTTAAAAAAGGTAAATGATTATGTTCTGCAACGTAATAATCATTTCACTGAAAGCATTCAAATCTGGTCATCTACAAAGTACGAGGCGTATTTTTTAAGTAAGTACCGTTTTGTCACACCGTGGCTGCAGCGCTACGGTTGGCGTTCCGCGCATGCGCACTGGGTACCTGCATCTCTTGCCTACGCCATTACAGTCTAATTCTTCCTTGTTTACGTTGTTCACTGAGTGTTTAAGATGCCTCCGATAATCGTGAGTCCCGCTGACTGTGAAGTACGGGCTGTTATAAGATTTCTTTGTGCTAAAGGCCTAAAACCGATCGATATTCATCGTGAGATCTGTGCAGTTTACGGACAAAACATTATGAGTGATGGAATGGTGAGAAAATGGGTGAGAGCATTTAAAGAAGGCCGCACAAATGTGCATGATGAACAACGGAGTTGGCGTCCTTCGGTCGTTAATGAAAGTTTGGTGCAGAAAGTGGACAATAAGGTGAGAGAAAAAAGACGCTTTACGATTTCCTCCTTGTGTGATGACTTTCCTAATGTTTCGTGTAGTGGTTTGTATGGCATTGTGACCGAGCACTTGAATTACCGAAAATTGTGCTCACGTTGGGTACCGAAAATGTTAACGGTTGTGCACAAAACCAAACGTTTAGGCAGTGCATTGACTTTCCTTGAGCGGTACTACAACGATGGTGATGATTTCTTAAGACAAATTGTTACGGGCGATGAGACATGGGTGGCCTACGTCACACCTGAATCAAAGCAACAGTCCATGGAATGGCGGCATTCAGATTCACCCAAAAAAGTGAAGTTCAAGCAAACGATTTCTGCCCGGAAAATTATGTGCACAGTTTTTTGGGACAGAAAAGGAGTATTGCTTGTGGAATTTCTGCCTCGTAATGAGACAGTCAATGCAGTAGCTTATTGTGAGACATTGAACAATCTGCGCCGTTCAATCCAGAACAAAAGACGTGGCAAGTTGAGCAAGGGCATCGTTTTGCTACATGACAATGCCCGTCCACATGTGGCTAATCAGACCAAAGATCTAATCACATCTTTTCGATGGGAAACTCTAGATCATCCTCCGTACAGCCCTGATCTGGCGCCCAGTGACTACCATCTGTTCCTGGTACTACGTTGTGACAAGTACCTCAATATTGAAGGGAATTATGTAGAAAAGTAAAGTAAGGTACAGGCTTTCATGTAAAAATAAAATTATTGATATATATTTGCACATCTTTTTTTAAATTTCAAAACGGTCATTACTTAAAAAAACATTCCTCGTACGTCCCACGTAAAGCTGAATTGAGAGCTCTAAAGACATGAAAAGTCAAATTTCTGCTACGGTATCTTATGGAGCCAATTTTGCGCTCTGCTTCCAACATCCGACAAGCTCCGTTGTTGTAGATATACTTTCAATGTTGATTTTAATGTTGTAGCAATAATTTTCAGATTTTGATGAACCAGTTCGTAAGAATAATTTCGTCTGCACCGTTAACTATGTTTCTGATGGTGGAATTGGTAAGAAGTATGGAACGCAACTGATTAATTCACTCAGCTTCAACATTTCTAACACTTACTCTCTTAGAATATGATCAGACATTATTACTATCGATTGAACAACTGCCACATACTGCACACAAACGTGTATTGATGTCCTACATACTTTCTTTTCTCGCAACCAAGATTGCAGTTGCTGAGTAACACAATAAACTGTTATTACTAAGTTGTGGTGGTAATTTATGAAACCGAAGTAAAAATTGTAGAATTATTTGTTTAATATTTATCTGCGTATTAACACCGGACAGAACTGAATCAGTTGCTTATAGCATTAATTGGTTGAGAATAACACAACAGCTTTTTGCTCCAAACGCGACAGGTTAACACACGTCAGTTGAATAATACACTACAACGCCAACATAGGTTACAGTAATTTGAAGCTTTATACATACGCGGTAAAATTTGTAACAGACGTAATAGTACAGTACATCTCTGTCATTTTTAGTTAGATACAAAAAAGGGTCGAGCTGTGTTTGCAGTTATGGCCGTAATGGTTGTACCTGTTTTAAGATTACACAACACTGGATGAGCAGTAACTCATCGAGTACAAAAATTAAGAACTGTTAATGCATATATGTAATATTAAGAGTATGTGGGATTGTAGGGCACAGCGGGCAGATATTTTGCTTCGATGAATAGAGAATATTGACCGCAGATAATATGGAGCCTAGGACGAACGTGAAAACGAAACATCTCGCAGTTAGGTGACGAAGTTAAAGCTAACCGCTGCAGCTGCTCAACAGGAGCGCCCATAAGTCAAGGATATTGCTTGTGACTAAGATTCATAAGGGCTGGTAATACGTAAGTCATCTCAAGTAAGGAAAAAAGGAGGGTAAATGAGAGCTCTCATTAACTTTGAAATTATTAAACCCAATCGGGGACAAAGATTGGTCTCTTCCGTTTGCTGAAGTGTATTTATTCAATTTGTATTAGTGCTTCCTTGCTAGACGATGTTACAGTACATGGAGATAGTCACTGATAGTGAGGGAGCTGCCACAATTTGATAAAATTCCGAAGAAAGTCGTATAATCTCCTGCATGGGATAGAAAATTAATATTGATGAACCTGTCCGTAAGTATAACGTCGTCTACAGCATGTTTCTGGTGGTGGAATTGGTCAGAAGTATGGAACGCAACTGGTTAATTCACTCAGCTTCAACATTTCTGATACTTAGTCTCTTAGCTCATAATCAAACAGGACTCCTATCGATTGAACGACTGCTACACACTACACACAAACGCTAATGGATGTTTGACACAGTTTCTTTTTTTCTCGTAACTATGATTGAATTTTGGGCAGACCTTCGCACTTTGTTCTGCTTTTCCTTCGATATATAACTGACATATTCGGATGGTTGGTCTAACACTCATAGTCATTTAGTTTTGAAAAGAACCGTTTGTATGCCTTTTCACTATGCCGGGAGTTCAGACAATGCTTAAAGTGTGGCAGCCTAGTTGTTCTAGATATTTGGTATTGGTGAGAGTGCACCAAGAGAAGGCGAATTGATTAGTAGGCTACGGTTGGAGAATCTGGAGGTTGAAAATACTACCGCATAAAGAATAAAAACTGCAGCGCATATGTCTTTTCTTCAGGCTGTGTTTCTATAAGGAGCCGGAGTCTTTGGAGTTCGCTTGGGTTAGGGTCACATGCATACTGTCTTTGAGTGGCGCGTTGTAACAGCCCTCAAACCTAAAATTAAATGTAATTGTATTTTATGAAGCATTTGTAGATAGCTAGAGTTTGGTTGAATATGATCTTGTATGTTTGGTTTTCAATTATCTGTAAATCCGTGCATATAGACTTTGTTTTATGAAAAGAAATTATTTAGAGGCCATTTAATATGTTTAAGGATAGAGTTGGACAAGAGAATTGCTTAAATGTTTGTAATTCCAAGTATTAAGGCAAGTTACGATGTATAAAGGACAATTTTCTACAGTTTAAAATGATTTCTGTGATAATTTTGTGTTTAAGAATCTTTAATTTCCATTTCTGAGCATTTTGTATTGATTGTAAATGATTATGTATTAATTCTGATTGTTTTCAATATGTTTCAATTGTTTCGGTATTGTTAATGTTCGAGAAATATCTGTCGGATTCTTTTGAAGTGTTCTAGAAATTTAGATATAACTTATATAAAGCAAACATCCGAGACAGAAAAACAGTTTTCACCGACTCAATTTACGACGGCCAAGACCTGTATTGTCTGTGGAAGAAGTGTTGTATGCAATCTCTGGATTGTATGTATTCATGTAAACAGTATCTTTGACTTCGTGTTTATGAAAATAAAAGCAAGTTTATAGTGGAATGGTTATTTATCATATTAATTAAACCACGAACAATCTAATAGCGTTCTGCCACCGCCGTGGCAACTTTCTTCGTTCTCAACGCCACTTAGCTCCTTCATACGGGGATTCAGGAGCATCATTGGATTTCTTGTGAGAATCACTTTATACAGAAAACGATTTATGAATTAAAATTAAAGTTTCTGATGAGTATAGGTCAACATTGTGCCAAATTTTGTCTAGTTACAACTGCACCATAATCACTAGATGTTGGTGTTTCATTAACAAAATCGGTAGATGTTTACGAAAGCTTCCAAAAAAATAACAATTAGCGTAGACACAGCTAAAAGAATGTCCCCTCCCCAACCCTTCACCCGCTACTGTGCTCCACTCGGCATATGAAAAACCTTTAATCATTTGGCTATCGAGTAGTATAATAGAACTTCGGATGTATACTGTAATTCGGAGTTGTAGTCTCAAACCGCATGCTCAAATTTTGCTGTAATCGGAAGTATCATGGTGTCACCATCTCCCCCTCCCCCCAATCTCAGTGGATGGTGTAGTAGCGGGATCGTGTCGTAGACGCCGACGTGGCCGAGCAGGCCCCTGCGCACTGCTGAGGTAGGCCACCCGGTGAGCAAAACACTTGCCGTGGGCACTGGGTCAGCGGTGTCTTGGAGGGGGAGCCTCTGCGTGCACTCCTCTCAAACAAGGAAGGTGACACAACGTAAGGTACGGCAAGCGGGATGGCCTTCCACTCTTAAAGGCGCGTATTTCGAAGAGAAGAAAGTTTCCTCATCTTGACGCAGTGGTGTCTTCTTCGACTCTCGGGACCGGTGTAACGGTTAGCGTTCTGGCCTCGCATTCGGGAGGACGGCGGTTCGAATCCCCGTCCGGGCATCCAGATTTGGGTTTTCCATGGTTTCCCCAAATCACTCCAGGCAAATGCCGGGATGCTTCCTTCAAAAAGGCCATGGCCGAATTCCTTCCCATTCCTTGCCCCCCATCCTTGCCCCCCATCCTTTCCCGTCTCTAAAAGACCTCGATGTTAAAAAGAGACTTAAAGCAGTTTTTTTAAAAAAAATCGACTCTCGGAATGCTTGCACGAAGTTCTGCTAGAAATTGTTAGACCCGTGAAATCTTTCTCATATTCCTGCGATCGCAGGTAGGCTGTGTGGATGTACTGTCCCGTGGGAGACTGGATGGTCAGATTCGGACATGACATTCCAAATGACTTGGTTTCGATCACCCTTTCAGCCACATGGTTTTGCCTCAGTTTAAAAACTCAATATCAAGGTAGTTGCTTCGTAAATTACGTAGAATGGATTCCTTTTTTCCCGTTTATTTCCAATATTCTATGAGAAATGAAAAAAGGTGTAAAATAAAAAACGTTTTGTATTTCAGAAACATGACGCTATAGGGAGAATAATTCGTAATGCACTAGTACTGGTACTTTAAACATTGCGAGGAATGAGTAGAATGATAATTTCAGTGTGCTTCTTCACAAAAAATTATCATGAACAAACATCTTAAAACATCTTATTTCTTAAAACACCTACAGAAAAGTTATCCGCTAACTTTATGCAGTCACTTTCTTTAAATGCTGAAGTACGGTCATATATGTATTATATGCGAATTAATAATAATATTCCAGACAATCATGGGTTGCCTCATTTGACTGTGTTTGGGCACAATTTTCAGTGAGTAATGGACTTGAGATGGGAACTGAAAACAATTGATATATCATATTAATCTTAAATATATTATACTTAACAAGAGCTATAGTCTTAATAATTTTCAATATCAAGTAAATATACTTTGTTTATTCTAAAAAATTGTTTCTCGGTGAATTTTTATTCCTTTTGTAACTTCTAATTTTTCCACCATTAGAACTGAAGATAGATTTTTAACTGTGTTTCTTTGCTATTACATTTCAAACTACTGCTTACTTCGCAGTTTCCGTTATTTCCGGTACAGATGGGGAAAATTACGATAGTATTTCAACAGAAAATCTTTTCTTCAGACAGTACGAACATTCAGGAACAATATCATAAAGTAAATTAAGTCCAAAAAAAATTAACACATTATTTACTTATACATCAGAAGATATTTTCATTTCATGCAAACGTGAGCCAGCATTACTTAGATTTAGTGTGTTGTCTAAATTGATGAGGAACGGATTGAAACTAACTATACTGACCCCTAGTAAGAAATCTCTGACCTCAAAAAACATATGGTGAATCAAATCTCTTATTCTCTAGCTGAGGAGAATGATTCTAATGCTCGAAATTTGTGTTTAGTTTTCGAGATGAATGGGTGGTTTTAACAAAAATGGATAGTAAACATACACGCTGATTTTAAAAAAATCAGTGTCGAAGATAGATAAACTTCGGTCGAAGAATTGAAAGATTCAGAAATCCTAATATCGACTTCTGTAGCGTTCTTCCTTTAACCAGATACTTGACACCATCTTTGTCTTTATTGAAACCTGCCTCAGACGCAGAATTTTATCTCATGACATGTTTGATCTACCATGAGCTTCCTCCTCCTTTCACTGTTCATTGTAATGTCATTGTCAATAATCTCTCTCTTCTCTCAATACGTAACATCATCATCATTCTTTTTAACTGTTTACAGGCACTAGCCACGTGTGTTTGGCACAAAAGCCTCTCCACAAACTTCTGATTTGCAACTTTGCTCTTCTTCCACTAATGTTGGGTGAGTGTTAACGCTCTTGCCTCGCATTCGGGGGGACGCTGGTTCGAATCCCCATCCGGGCATCCAGATTTGGGTTTTCCATGGTTTCCCCAAATCACTCCAAGTGAATGCCCGGATGCTTCCTTCAAAAGACCATGGCCGAATTCACTCGTTTCTTGTCCCCAGTCCCACCCCGCCTTTAATGACCACGACGTCGACGAGGCGTAAAGCCATAAGTAAAAGAAAAAGTTTTCCATTAATGTCAATTTGACTGCTCGCTTTCTCTTGAGCGATCTGTCATTCTGTCCTCCTCAGTACCTCTTTCCTTCCAGTTTTAAATTTAACTTTTTTTTCTGGGTCTGTTTCTCCCTTCATCACCTACCTGTCCCCTCCATTTTTAAAAAAAAGTCCATGTTAGGAACTCACCATTTCTTAACTCAGATATTTTCTTGTTATTAAGTCGCCTTCTCCTATTGGAGGTTGGTGGTCCACATAGCCAGCCATGCCATATGAACTCATAGGGATATCCTTCAGGACCTTTAATGCAGTGGTTTCCCGTTGCCTTCTGCATCCTAATGCCGTTTACCAGTCGTGGGTTCTTCCGGTTTTTGGGACCATTTCCTGCTCGAAGGACAGTAGAGTGCCCTGACCCCTACCCGCTCATCCACCCTCAAGAGGCTGTTGGCACTTGGTAGAGGGATCTTCTTATGCCGGAAGATATTCGGTCCCTTCATTCGTTAGCCGCCTATATCTATCAAAATTGTTATACACATACATTGCTCCCACTCTACCACGGGGAAGCGAATGTCAGGGTTTCACCACCATTGAAACTGAGACCGCAATGGCATATTTCTACAGAACTAAATTTCACAGGCCTCTAACCTTCCCTCTCCCTTCATTTATTTGAAGGAGCAGAACTGCCGGGTGAGAAGGTAGGAGGTGAAGTTGGACAAGGTAGAAATTTGCACTCGAGACACGGGAGGAAGGACGTTGCAGGAATTTGGCACTGACCATGGCCTAGTTTGCGTGGTCCGGGGCGGAGCGTGCGGGGGGCGGGGCCCGGGGCGTCGGTGGAGGGGCGCCACCTGCTTTCACTGTGCCGCGAGCGCCGCGGCGCTGGGCGTCCGGCGACCAGCTAACTGTATCACGGTGTCTGGGTCAGGAGGCGGGCTGCACGCCGTGGGGGGGAGGACACACGCTGCTGGCTGCTCGCGTCGCGGCAGGTGTAACAGTGAGCTCTGCACCACCGCGCTCTCTACCTGTTGCTGCCGCCGCTGCTGGGACCACCCCGAGGTACGTCGGCTGTCGGCTGCGACACAAGTCGTAGCGCGCGCGGTACTGTTTCCGTACAGACAACGGTGAAGCGACAAGTAGATTGAATTCAGGCGTGAAATCTTTTAGTCTTCCGCCAATGTTGATCATCTTGAGTAGGCCTACCTAAAGAGCTAGAGATTCTATAGAGAAAACTACGCTTGTTGTGACAATGTGCATCAGCTAGAAATCAAACAAATCGTGTGCCCTTAATTTTAATGAAACCGGAGTGATCTACAGTTCAACTTGGTCCACCAATCTCTGGAGTGACCCTCAAAAAAATTAAGCTAAAATTAACATTTCTTCATCCATATTGTTAATTTTTATGTATTAAAAATTATATTAGGAGCATAACATTGTCTCCATCGAGACAACGGTGATCGTCAAGTAGAAAAGGGTAGAGGTGCGTAAGACATTGTGTTTTTGGAGCTTCATTTAAAGTTGACCAATTTCTTTTGTTTGTTTCTGTTTTTACGTCTCAACGCCGTTGAGGTCATTAGAGGCGGGAAAGGTTTTTTTTTTTTTTTTAATTGCTTTACGTCTCTCAACAGCGAGGTCTTTAGAGACGGGAAAGGATGGGGAACAAGGATGGGGGCAAGGAATGGGAAGGAATTCGGCCATGGCCTTTTGAAGGAAGTATCCCGGCATTTGCCTGGAGTGATTTGGGAAACCATGGAAAACCCAAATCTCGATGCCCGGACGGGGATTCGAACTGCCGTCCTCCCGAATGCGAGGCGAGAACGCTAACCGTTACACCGCCACGCTCGGTGCGGGAAAGGTCTAGGGGCAAGGAAACCGGAAGGAATTCGTCCGTCACCTCTTGAAAGAACCATCCCAGCATTCGCCTGGAGTTATTTCAGAAAATCATGGAAAAGCCAAATCTGGATGGCCGGTCTGGGTATCAAACCGGTGTCCTACCGAACGCGAGGCAGAGCGTTATTGCCCTCCCATCACACTCGGTTTTGATCGTACTAAGCACTTCGCGAGGAATTGGCGGTGCCATAGGGACAACTTTGGTTGGACTCTGCTGACTCCATTGAAATTACTGTGAATTGGGAAAGCATAAAGCTGCATCAAACATTTTGTGTTGTCCCTATGTTTGATATCTGAGTGATCATCGAGACGGAGTAGCCTGTATCAGATACTCATTTCGTCTTAATTAAGCTTACATTTTTCCGAAAGCTACTGACATTCACCCAGTTCGGTAATTGTAAACAGTTTGTGCTTCCGACAAGAAACATGAAAATAGGTGTTGACTCAATAGAACAAAAATGGTGAGAGAAGTGCTAATAGAGGATACAACAGAATGAGATATATAAGAACGCAGTTCTTCTCGGTGTTGAAAATATAAAAATTGTTCTCGTGTGTCTAGCCGAGTTAAATGAGTGTTATAATTACATAATATTTCGGCGATGGCTCAACAACATCCCACGTTCTCAACCGCACGTTGGCGACAGCGAATCAGATCGCCGAAATATTGTGCAATTGTAAATGTAATTGTAACACTAGTTTAATTCGGCTAGTCACTCGAGAAAATTTTTTATATAGTATGAGACATGTTTGTTAAAGATTTTTCGTCAGGCTGTGAGGTTATTACATTAGTTACAGGATACGTTCACCAGTCACAGAGCAATATGAAATGGTCTGGAACAAAGTTTTTTTGAGGGATTTAAAGTATCTTTTGTTTCTTATGTCCTTATGCCTCGTCGACGTCGAGGTCTTTAGAGACGGGAAACGACTGAAGGCGAGATACGGGAACAAAATTCGGCTATGACCTTTTGAAGTAACCATCCCTGCATTCACCCGGAGTGATTTCTGGATACAATGGAAAACCTAAATCGACGTAGATTTGAATTTGCGTACCGTCGAAACGTGAAGCCAGAAAGTTACCCACGACCCTAACACAATAGGTCTGAAAGTATCTTTTTTTCTTTTTGCTGTCGTCAGTCTTTAGACTGGTTTGATGCAATCCTCCATCCTTTCCTATTCTGTGCTAACCACTTCATTTCTACATACCTCCTACAACCCACGTCCTCAATTATCTGCTTCATATATTCTAATATCTGTCTTCCTCTACTGTTCTTACCTTCCACTGTTCCCTCCACTAAAAATTAACCAATCCACCATGTCTCAAAATATGACCTACCAGCCTGTCTCTTCTTCCTGTAAGCTTCTTCCATAAACTTCTTTTCTCACCAATCATTTCCAAAACTCGTTCATTTCTTACTTTGTCTGTCCACCTAATTTTCAACATTCTTCTGTAGCACCACATTTCAAATGCTTCAAATTTCTTTCTTTCCGGTATTCCTAAAGTCCATGTTTCGCTGCCGTAAAGTGCTGTGCTCCACACATAGAGTTTTAAGAAGTTCTTTCTGATTCCTAGATCAATATTTGAAACTAAAAGGTTTCTCTTTTTCATGAAGGCTCTATTCTGCTTTTAACATCATTCCTGCTTCGGCCATTTTGCTTCCCAAGTAACAGAACTCACTTCTCCTATTGCATCCGATCCTATTTTATATTTAATCTGCTAGTATTGGTATCATTTCTGCTACATTTCATCACTTTTGTCTTACTTTGATTTATATTCAGTCCAAAATCTTCCTTCAGTATTTTGTTCATGCCATTCAATAACTTCTCAATATCCTCAGCCCTCTCTGCTAACAAGACAATGTCATCAGCAAATCGTAGCATACTGATTTTTTCTCCCTGAAAACTTATGCCACATGGAAATTTTTCTTTGACTTTCTTCATTGCTTCTTCTACATACAAGTTGAATATTAACGGGGATAGACTAGTATTAAAATGACATTTTAAATCTTATTTTTCTGAGCTTCAGACATAAGCAAATTTGTATTTCTGCTGGGTGGGGAAGGCAAATAATGAATGTCAATGGGCCATAAATCCGAAATAAAGCATGAAAAGAGGTACAATGTATTGTTTGCATAAGTACAACGATAAAGGAGAGAAGGGGGTAGAGATAGCTGCCTCCATTGAGACAGCTTTGAGTATAATTTTTCCATTAAAGGTGACATTGATTTATATCTGACTAAACTTAGGGAACAGTATTTTAATGGGCTGTTGAAAGTCTGAGCCATATGGATGAAGCTATCAAACAGATTTAAGATTTATGAGGCACTTTCCAGTTACAGGGAGTCTACTTGTGGGATTATGGATGAGAGAGATTAGGTTTGTTGCGGAACCTCTGTTGCGTCTCCGTTGACGTAACGGCGAGACAGCGAGGCACGTACACCACACCAGAAGCGGAAGTGCTTCGTGTGCCCAGCCTACGCCACCTACATGTCAAGTTGCTGAATGGACTATGTCATCTTAAAGAGAGATTGGTACATCTAAGTTATTGCTGTATCTGTGATGGGTTATATGTGTTCGTATATTCATTTATACGATTTTTTTTTTTTTTTTTTAATTTTGACTTCATGCCTTTTCGACGTGACGTCGAGCTGATTAGAGACTGGAGAGGGTGGAGGCAAGGAATGGCTTTTTGAAGGAACCTTTACGGTATTACTCTGGAGTAATGTCTGGAAACCATAGAAAACCGAAATCTGGATGCTTGACGGGGTTTGAACCCGCGTCCTCCCGAATGCCAGTCCCGAATACGACCGCTCACTCAACGGGCTTGGTATGAAATCATTACCATTTGGGAAATTTTGGAAAATGCTTGTTGATTACGCCTTTATTTAATGCTGTGAACTCTTTACTAAACTAAAGTTGATTCGATTTTTGTGGCAAAGGTTGGTCACTTTCCTACCGAAACAGCGAATTGCTTGTTTTGTAGCTAGAACCATGTAAAGCGGGGAAAATGATTGGAGGTCTGTTTCACGCTTTCTGTTTTGGGTGACATCAGGAACAGTAAGTGAGAATTCTGGTAGCTACATTACGGGCTTAGTTATTATTTCTTTATTCATTCAAGATAAATTAACAGATCATATCCCAACTCCTTACTGCTTAGATGTGGCTGGAAGAGGATGAACTAAAAGAAATTTGAAAGCATACGGCTGTAATGTGAAATTCGTCGTGTGCAATGGACTTATTGAAGTATATGTTTCCTTAAAAATATAGCAGTCTCGCTACAGTTTTGGATGATATTATAGAAATGTCCAATCAGAACTATTTTTAGGAACATTACTTTTATTTTATACAGACGTCTCACCAATTAGGAGTTGCTTATCATATGAGGGATATTAAAATCTTTGTGATCTAGTCTGGTGCCACAGAATATTCCAGTTTTAGTGCTAGACACAAAAGGCTTCTGAAAATAGTTTTCGGGGTCCATACTGTGGTTTTTAGTAGTAGCGTAATGTACATAATGTATGTTGTATTAGAAAATTAATTTACGGATTGTCCTAAGAAAACGTTTTGTTTTTGAAGAGTGATTACCATTCTTATTAATTGCGATTAAGCTTATGCCTCAATTTCAATTACCCCATAAAGCTACTTTTGCATTATCAGAATTATTTCCCTAGATTCTTTCACTACTTAGGGAAAAGTATTCTGTAATTCTCTTTATGTCAATCCTTAATTCTATTATCCAGAAATAAAATCCCGGTAGGTAACCAGTAATGCCAGCATTCTGGAGGCATGCATTCGAATCCCCGTCCTGTCATCCAGATTTGGGTTTTCCATGGTTTCCCCAAAATCACTCCAGGTGAATGCCGGGATGCTTCCTTCAAAAAGGCCATGGCCGAATTCCTTCCCATTCCTTGCCCCCCCTCCTTTACCGTCTCTAAAGACCTAGTTGTTATAGGAGACGTTAAGCAGTCAGAAAAAAAAATCCTGTCATCCAGAGTTCTGTTTTCCGTGGTATCCCGAAATCACTTCAGGCTCGTGTCGGGATGGTTCCTCGCCCCCACTCATTTTCCCTCTCTAATTACCTCGACGTCGATGAGGATTAAAGTCCTAAGCAAGAAAAAAGAAGACCTCTCCACTTTATCGTGGTTAAAATCAAGTGCTAGATTTGGTCATGGTCATATTTTTTCCTAGCACATTATATTGCTAGTTATTCTACAAAAATCCTTATAGGTTTTGTCTCCAAAGTACATCCTATACACTTCAAGCATTTTATTTTCTCGCCTCCTGTTTACAACTGACTCTCAACTTATCTCATTTATCATATCAGTTACTGATTGTTTTTTGCGTTATTTTCGGAAATAAATATAGCTGCTCTACTTTGCACCTCGTCCCACACCTGAATTTGATACTCATAATCCGGGTCCCATACTATACCAATATATTCAAGGAGTGCCTCATAGAGATTTATATTTTAGACAAGTACCTTTATTTTCCTAACGTCTTCCCATGATTATCAAAAAAATTTACTCATACTTCATGTTTCTTAATTTGTGAAAGAACAGCACTCTGTTATAAAGGAAGAGAGGATTCCATATTTCATCCGTACAGCTGATACTCCGCAATGACCGGAGGGATAAGATTAGAGAAATAAGATGCCGTACTGATACTTATATGTATTCCTTCTTTCCTCGCACTATTCTGGATTGGAATGGGCGGGTTTAGGATTGGTGCTTAGCACCCTCTGCCACTCACAATGTTTGTGATTTGCAGAGTATGGATGTAGATGTAGAACTGAAGAGGCACTTCTTTCAGAGACATATGGCAATGGATGCGTGGTGCTAAGCACAACACCTCCGTCCAGATACACAGCTCACGAATGGAAGATCGCATCCATGTATTAGCTAGTCCCATAACTGTGTACCTTCACTAGATGGAGATGAACTACGTTTCTTTACTTCAGTATTTGTAATCGTGTGTATTCATTTAGTCGGTTTTTTTTTTTTAACTGCTTAACGTCTCCTATAACAACTAGGTTTTTAGAGACGGGAAAGGATGGGGGGCAAGGAATGGGAAGGAATTCGGCCATGGCCTTTTGAAGGAAGCATCCCGGAATTCACCTGGAGTGATTTGGGGAAATCATGGAAAACCCAAATCTGGATGCCCGAACGGGGATTTGAACCGCCGTCCTCCCGAATGCGAGGCCAGAACGCTACCCGTTACACCACCACGCTCGGTCATTTAGTCGTGTGCTTCTTCGTGAGTTACTGGGAAAAAATAATGGGCGTCGAAAGATCTTTGTGGAAGACTCGCACAGGAAGAAGAGATAAGATGAAGGATCAAATCTTAATATATTTCTGATTAGTTTGTTTGTAGGGGAAACACTCTATGGTAAGAACGACAGTGGAAAACCAAGGTTAGAATATGTGAAATAGAAAATTGAGGTTGTAATAAGTATATTGAAATAAAAAGATTTGTTTAGAATCTGAGATTAAAAATTTGATTGATCCTATTGATAGACATAAGAACTTTGTGTGGTTTCATTTATGTTCAAATAAAGCGATAAGATGCGACAGAATTTCGCTGCATCGTGACTTCTAAATTGAAGGAACATCGGCTAAACTTCACCCGGTGAGATTTTTAGGTATGAAAGCAAGGCTGCTTCGGAAGGAGGCATTCGATTTGACAAGAGACTCTTTATTGTCATGGGGAATACCATACCACCGAGATAATAAACGACGAAGAAGATGTGGGTCTATACCGGAAGACAGTGATGCCGGAACTGGTCCCGAGTCAAGGTCACCGCTCCAGCAGGATATATCGGTACCGGCTCCATCCGGACATGGACTGCAGCCTGAGTTCCCCTGAACCTTATGTTCCACTGAGCTATACAGTTATGTGCACGATCGAGACTTAAACAGTTATAAACTTCAACCAAAGATTATACGGTGTGCAATAAATAATTTCTTCGTAGATAGTGAAGGGTACCTAGCTCACGCGGGATTTCGTTTTTTTTTAGATTACTGATAGCTTCGCTACCTTATCTCAGAATATGGTTGACTCAAGCAAATAAATTCCTCTTCTTCGATCTTCTTTCATTGATACCAGTTACGAAAATAACTGAACAGTTGGCTGTATCCGTGTGATACACCATATTAATAAAAATGTCGGTTCGTTTGATAAAACTCTTTCGCAATCAGAGTATTTTTTCTGTTGAATGGCAAGTAGGCCTAACTACAGCTAATTACCCTTCAATCGGCACATCAACCGACTTTGGGTCTTTGCCTGCAGCATACAGTGGTCGACAGCTTACACAGTAGGTCTACATCTGCTGTAGAAATGAAACAAAGCCTACGGATGGTGATCTTGGGATTCTTTACTAATGCCGATACCAGAAAATATTTAATAACTGGCCAGGCTTGCATTTTAACTAAATATTTTTCTCGGTAAAGACATCGGTTTTTATTTCAATGTATCATCACAAGCCTTACTGTTTCTTTTACCGAAAAATTACACAATCGTATACCCTCGAAAAGCTAGTTTCTACTGTTACACTATTCACTTGTTGCTGATGTAGAGCGCAGTAATGTAGTATAACACCCTGCAATAGCAGGCTTGCCAACGTTTAAACACACAATACGGATTGACAACACAAATAATACTGCTTTTTATAATAAATGAGGAAAATAAAACTAATCATTTAATATACATATGTAATTATCAAAATTGTTACACACGCAGATTTTATTAAGGCGCCCACTCCTAAACCCCAGGGTCATGGCTTCAAATACCGGTGGTACCTGGAGATTTTACGGACATTTAACATAATTTCACCACTTCTTTGTGTATGTAAGCACGGTGGTTCGGACTTCCTCGTTCAATCGTACTTCCAGCAATGACAGAGCAAGAGTGCACGACGAATCGAAACTCTGTCATTCGGCGGCCGAACTGCCGTTCGTAGTAGGTCGAAGAGCAACGCAATACGCATTTACTATTTTGTCTATATGTACAAAATTCGTCTGCTGAATAACTAATACGCTGTAGTAAGAATTATCTAACAGATAAATCAGAAAACCACGGAACAGTTGTCTAGTCCCAGTTTTGAATTCGACCCAATGGTATAGAAACCAATACAAGACACGTTTGAAATCGTTCAGAATTTCCAATCGTTATGATGTGATATGTGCGGTATATACTGCTACCGTAGTGCATGAACTGTACAGTAATCTATTCATTCCTGTATTCGCTGTCTTTACGCAGTTAACGTTTTCATAAAGTGGACGGTTACTGTGTAACATAATGGGATTGGATGATTCATTAATTAGAAGCTTTACATAAAAATATCAGCAGTTCGTCTTCTGATCTTGAAGTCAGAATTTCTAAATAATGGTGTGTAAAATTTATTTTTAGAGTAATTTATTATTATTATTTTTAATGGCATTCGGCTACTGAGGTCATACAGCCAGCTCAATGCGATTATCATGATTCATCCAGTGTATCATTTCTCTAGTGAATTGTTGCTAGTAAATATCGACACCACAGGATGGGAAAGGTATTAACATATACAACACCCATGACCTCGGCCGGACTTGAACCGGCGACCTTCAGCACGGGGGGCCAGTGCCACGCTACCGAGGCCGGCTTTACGGTAAATATTGACGTGTTGGTATTACCTCATTTGTACTACTTACATCACTGTCGATAATATTGCATACTTCTTGTGACCGTGTAGAATTTATGTGGAGATGTAGGATGTTGGTAGTTCTTTAAATTTTCGGACCTTGGAAGTGATGCAAGCTATATTTGATCTGGTTTCTTTCTGGGACGATGGATTTTTATGAACACGGTAACCTGAACGATAAAATGATCGTTTGCATAAAATGAGGCATCTAGCGACCAGGCTGCTTGGCCGAGCATGTTAAACCGGACACGGGAAGGGGAGACTAGAGTAAGATAAAATTCCGCCTTATGAGGCCGCAATAGAGATTGCGGTTTTAAACCCTTTTTCGTAATCATCTGGTCAAATACTGAGACAACAACACATTTTTAAATCTAGATATTTAAAAAGAGATTTACACTTTATTATTTAAAAATATAGTGATATTTGATTAAATATATCAATAATTTGCGCCATAATCGTATATCACTGTGCTAGGTGGTGCACAGTTTTTGGTACCATCGAAGCCTCGATTAAAGCTATGGAAATTGTGGTTTCAATAATTATTTATTATTTTCATTTCCAGCTGGTTAGTTACAATATTCGTTTCGTTATTTTGAAACATCAATACAACAGGCTTTCATCGACGAATCTGTGGACAATTTACTCAAAATTTCGTTGCAGTTTTTGTAGTTCAGATGTGTACCACATTCATAGATTTTTTAATAAAACTGATCCAGCTGTAAGCATCATCTAGTCCTTAATGAAACTGAGGAATAATGCTGAAAAATAATCTACTGGCCTCGCATTCGGAAGGACGCAGGTTCGAATCCCCGTCTACCCGACCAGATGTCTGTTTCCGTGGTGTCCCGAAATCACTCCAGGCCAATGCCGGGTTGGTTTCTTCGAAAGATCATGATATAATTTTTTTCCAACTCCTTTGGGAGCGTCTATGTACTATGTGGCACGATCTAGTGGGGGAGGGGTTGGCTGGTAAGTTGCGCTGGGTTAAGTGGGAAAAAAGGGGGGGGGTTTCCGAGCCGGGCCACGTAACTTTTCATTCACATTATTTGTTATAGTTAAAATGACGTACAGAACACACAACAGCATGTAAATATTTATTTCCTTCATTTAATTATCCCCGTCTGTAATTTACGATACTCTCAGAAGAGAAAACAGTACAAAATGTCTTCCGGAAATAGGGAAAAAAGCTACGTGCTACGCGGTGGGGGGGGGGGGGGGGAGGTTTGATAAAAACCACTTCGGGCTACGTGGGTTGGGGGGAGGGGGTTCATGAGAGGCCAAAATGGTGCTACATAGTTTATGGACGCTCCCATTCTTCTAGTCCTTTCCGGTCTCTAATGACCTCTACGTAGACGAGGCGAATAAGCCATAAGAATGATAAGCCTCCTTACCCTCAAAGCCGCACTTTCTTTCATCTCTTATTTTTAATACCAATATTTTTTTTAAGTCTTGTTGCATACCATTAGGTATTTAGCTGTTTTATAGGTCATTTAAATAGCTTTCCAGTGCAAAGAGCTGTTTTCCTATGCGGCAGAGAGCGCGGGAGAAGAATAGAGGCTGAAGAGCAGCTGTTTTTTTTTTTTTTAAATAATGGCCTTTGGTCATTGCGACCATTTAGCCAGCTCCAATTTGTTTTTGTACCGAGTATTGTATCAGGCTCTAATCATGATATTGTGAACACTACAGTGAGGACAGCACAAGACGAACACAACACTTAATTAAAACCACCCATGCCCGAGGCCGGACTCGATCCGCCGGCCCTTGCAATGCGAAGCCAGCGCGCTAGCCACTACACTGCCAGGGCCGGCTAAGAGCAGCTGTTAGCAGTGAAACCGAGAAATAACCGCCAGGAAGGCCACTTTCACCATTATTGGGGCAAAGCGTGGTCGAATGGAAATTTTTCTGGGATATCACCTGTATCCCAAACATTCGAGGGCAAAATTCACGCAAGGAACTTGCCACCAATGGTGCGTGTCAGCAGGTCAGCTGAACTCAGGAAGCCGCATTATGACAACGGTTAGGCGGCACGCAGCTACAAAGCGGTTACGAGGCAATTTAAGACAGTTGCGGGCCATTCTAAAGTTACGACTCATGGGCGTTTGTGCAGCAGTTGTGGTCTAGCGGGAGTGAGCCGTATGTCGAGCAGCCCTAACCAGTAAGACAATTCTCCGTCAGCGAAAAGCTCTCCTTCTCTAGCGAAATTTTGGGATAATTGTATTAAAAGTTTGGCGCCATTAGCAAGTGAAAAACATTCAAAAGAAAAGTTATGTGATTAATTCTCGTCTCAGATAAGCTGCTCCTGTTAGGAGGAAATGTTAATATTTTTTTTTAAAGAAATACCTGTATTCTGTTCGAATGATATCCAGTGTCACACTAAAAAAAAGTGTACAAGGAAATAAATAACAAAAAAATATGTTACTCCGGACGACGACCACACTTGGCGTTTCACCGAGCGTGGCGGTGTAACGGATAGCGTTCTCGCCTCGCATTCGGGAGGAAGGCGGTTCGAATCCCCGTCCGGGCATCCAGATTTGGGTTTTCCAAATCACTCCAGGCAAATGCCGGGATGCTTCCTTCAAAAGGTTATGGCCGAATTCCTTCCCATTCCTTGCCCCCATCCTTGCCCCCCAACCTTGCCCCCCATCCTTTCCCGTCTCTAAAGACCTCGCTGTTGAGAGACGTAAAGCAATTTAAAAAAGAAAAAAAGAAAAAAAAAAAAACTTGGCGTTTCTTCCACTTGGAGCCGTGTTCACACTATTGGTGTAGATTGCTCAAAGGCGAAACCCTATTTCTATCGTTAGTCCAGTAACGGGGTAGTTCTCACTTGCATCACAACACGTAGAAGATTTTTTTTTCTTATCTTGCATATATTGGTGAGAGTATGCATAAACCAAGTTTTCGACCTCCAACACCCTCGGCACAATTTTCTGTGGCCAAAAAACATAAAAATTTGGGTACTTTTTTCAGTTTTTCATCTATAACTCCTTCCTGATAAGTCCTATCAAGAAATATTCTATTTTCAATTTGAAAGAGGACAAAATTTCCTACAACTTTCGTATTACAAACTTTTTTCTAAACTCAAAATTAAGCGAGCTACAGTTCTTTGAAAATCAGCCAAATTTCACACTTTTCCTAAAAGTTGAGTTTTTACCTACTTTGCAGCTCAAAATGACCTGAAACCCCTGTATATATAACCGATATATATGTATTTCTGTATGACATAGTATATATATGTATTATACTTTGATTAATGATGGTCCATTCAATAATCATATAGCATTGTTGGCCGGGAGATCCCGAAGGATTGTTCGGCCGCCAGGTTACAGTGTTATATGGATAGGCCGCGCAGTGCGCTTCTTGTGGCTATCTAACCTGACCAAGTACTAGTACCGCATATAGGGAACCTACAGCTGAAGGTGGAATCCAAACCACAGAGTCGTTCTGGCTTACTTCATATTACACAGCAAGCTGTGGCAGAGGTAAAGGTCGGGTCAATGGCCTTTGAAAATCATTGTTGAGACCGGGATTTCGATCTCCAGTCAGACGCCTTGAGCTACCAGATCGCTCTATTACTGAAGATAATAGAGCGAACAACAATGCATAATGTTATGACGCAAAGTTATAAAGTCATAATAATTTCGAAATAAGTTAAAAAAATGGTCATAAATAAATTTCTTTTCCGTTTGGATTGTCCCGGCTTATCAATGAATTGTGTCTCTTTCATCCATTGCATCAGGAACAGCTTCCTCGAGGTCGAAGAAATCTTCCTCTCCCTCATCTACTACATTCCAGGAACGCTTTCACGAGGCAGGCGAGAGCAATTTTTGCAAGCAGCTGAACAATGCAGTCCTGATTAGCGACAGCTGCATGGAGGAGTACAAGGTTTCTGGAAGGAATATGATACAAATGATACAACCTTCGAAGTAAACTCAAGTGCATCGTCTTTTATTATTGTTTTTTTTTATGACTTTACGCCTCGTCGACGTCGAGTTCATTAGTGGCACGATGTGACTGGGGACAAGGAACGTGAAGGATTTCGGCCATGGCCTTTTGAAGGAAGCATCCCGGCATTCGGCTGGAGTGATTTGAGGAAACCATGGAAAACCCAAATCTGGATGCTTGAACGGGAATTCGAACCGACGTCCTCCTGAATGCATTTATTATTGTAACTGTAATAAGACTGGACGAGCCTTTCCTTCATCCTCACGGCAATGGGTACGTTTCTCGACCCAACCAACCTTTACTTGGTGGTACGTGCATATTGAGTGAAACGTTGCCGCATCTGATTTTGGTGGCAACCGTGCTAGTCTGAATGCATTTTTTGGGCAGATTTCTTAATCATTTCATATCTGAGCCTTCAAATGTTCCACAAGCAATTTTTCCGTACCGTTCCAAGATGATCTGTTCCCCTTCGTGTTCTCCAAATGTTCTCTGGAGGCTAGAGTTCTGAGAAGATAGCATGCATGTTACTTTCAGATATGGTTGGTATTGAATCATGCAGTAGAAGTTTTCTTTCCCATAGCCGAAATATGCTGATATTGTATCACATCCAGCAATTGCATGGATGAAGAGGATGTGTGCGGGTTCAAACGCGTGGTACCAAAGCCCATTAGCAAAATGAGAAAGCCAATATACTCACTTAGAATCATCACACTGTCGAATTTTGCTGCTTGGCAAATTGCTGCGTCAACGATCAATCCAGCAGCATATTGTTTTGCCTGTTGATCTTGGATGCCTCCTTTTTCAGTTTTTGCATTAGTATCAACATTACACAGTTCTTGCTGCTCTCATTTGCTGCGTCACTGTAGCACTTGTTTCCTCACTGAAAATGATGCCTGCTGAAGTATCTGATGTTTTCAAACTACAAATCATTTCAGATGACTTTATTCCTCTCTGCGCAGCATAACTTCGGTATCCGTCAAATATAACTGTGATGTTGGATCTATAGTTCGTTGTCAAATAGGCTTCATATTTTCCACAGAAGCAGCCAAGGTATTTACTACTATGCCACATAACCTTATGCAGGAGGAATCATCCGTGCATAGCAAAAATTTTTGTGTTGGGTGTTGTATCTTGAAGAGATTTAAATGCTTCATATAGCGACAATTTTTTTCCATTGTTGTACGGAACAAATTCAAATGGAACACATAGTTTCAATCCATTAAAACGGAAAAGAAATGGATTTATGACTAATTTTTAACTTATTATGACTTAATTTTGACTGCATAAATAAACTTTGTGCCATAACATTATGTTTTCAGTTTTGCAAATCCGTTTTTCAAATTGGTACAAATACCATCAGGTAATAGAACGAAATGGTAGCTCAGTGGTTAAGGTATCTGACTGAAGATCGAAATCCCGTTCTCAGCAGTAATTTTCAAAGGCCATTAATCAGAGCTTTACCTCTGCCACAGCTTGCTGTGTAATATGGAGAAAGCCAGAACGATTCTGTGGTTTTAATTCCACCTTAAACTGTAGGTTCCCTATATGCGGTACTAGTACTTGGTCAGGCTAGATAGCCACAAGAAGCGCACTGCGCGGCCTATCCATAACACTGTCACCTGACGGCCAAATAATCCTTCGGGATCTCCCGGCCAACAATGCTATATGATTATTGAATGGACCATCAGTAATCAAAGTATAGTACATATATATACTATGTCATACAGAAATACATATATATCGGTTATATATACACGGGTTTCAGGTCATTTTTAGCTGCAAATTAGGTAAATCCCAACTTTTAGGAAAAGTGTGAAATTTGGCTGATTTTCGAAGAACTGTAGCTCGCTTAATTTTGAGTTTAGAAAAAAGTTTGTAATACGAAAGTTGTAGGAAATTTTGTCCTCTTTCAAATTGAAAATAGAATATTTCTTGATAGGACTTATCAGGAAGGAGTTATAGACGAAAAACTGAAAAAAGTACCCAAATTTTTATGTTTTTTGGCAACAGAAAATTGTGCCGAGGGTGCTGGAGGTCGAAAACTTGGTTTCTGCATACTCTCACCAATATATACAAGATAAGAAAAAAAAATCTTCTACGTGTTGTGATGCAAGTGAGACCCCCTTTTTACGACCCCGTTACTACGTCTGTTAAGCCGCGTTCCCCTACGTCACTTGTAACGAAGGCGAGACGGGACGGGACGAATACTCAACCACACGCCATGGGAACAGGGCCGCCTCTGCTAGCGGAGACGAGACGCAGCTACCCACTCTGAGTCGGTAAACATCACAGGCGTGTGTAGCGGTGCGCTGTTGCCATCGGTTTGCAGCAGCGGTGCGCACCCCTTCTGTTGCTGTAAAGTGCTCTGTGCCAAACGTCACTAGGCAACGTGGTGGGGAGGTGGCGGCGAGGTAAGCTAGGGCTAACCTGCGGCGCGCGCTCGTCCCTACACTTCGGCTAATAAGGTCCCGTCCCGTCTCACCTTCGTTACAAGAGATCGTGGGAACGCGGCTTTAGAAGCATCGAGCAACGTGGTCTGGCCATCCTCTTCTTGAAGCTCCCTCCGACGGAATTTCGTTTGGTCTTAACGATACAGTGACGTAGTTACAAGTTGCCACGCATTGTGTGTCTACATCACCGAAACACTGACCATTCATAACGCAATTAAGCTTTATCAGAGGAAAAGTTCAGATTGAGTGCCTTTAAAAAATTCTGGCTGCATCAGGACCACGGAACTTCAAGCTGCGGCATTAAGATTCTGAGCTATCCGACAAATCAAGCAATGCGAACTATCACAAAAACCTTCTACTAATCGTCCACAACACTCACTTTGCTCCCTTAGTTTTTTTTGAAGAAAAAGCAAAAGGAAAGCAGAACATTGCTTAGACCGGTTTTACGTGATATCGTCTATGTGGTAGTCGTGGAGCTATGTTTTTATATTGTTTCTATGTCTTTTTTGTGTGATTGAATTCAGAATGACTGAAAGCACCACTAATGCGATCTAAACTAAGGGTGTGTACTTACTGTCGGTATTTGTTTGCAAACCATGTAAATGCATTTTTGTGTTTCGCTACTTTCTGAAATTTGGCGTTTTCGAGGCTGATAGTTGGCGTTTGTTTTTGCTTGGAACTTTACTCCTCGTCGAAGTCTAGGTCATTAGGGGCGGGAGAGGATTGGAGCAAGGAACGGGAAGGAATTTGGTCATGGCCATTTGTATCAACCTGCTCTGCATTCGCTTGGAGTGATTTCAGGAAACCGTAGAAAACCGAAAACGACGGGGATTTGAACCCGGAGCCTCTCGAAAGGGAGGCCACACTGTTACCGCTCACTCAGGTCATTCAAGTAAGGTGACAGCGTAACATGCATTCATACTGTTCATTACGAAAAAATAGCCTATACATTTTAATCAAGACGCCAGGTACACCCATCTCCCCGTGTTGAGTGCGACTGCATTCTAATGGTGGGTGCTAGATTCGAGATCTTTTGGTAATAACGTAACATTCTTGTTGTAAAACTAACTAGCTATCGAGAAGCTCAGGAATTCCCGACATGCTAGTTTTTATAGTATACATGCGGAATGTTTACTTTTTGTGGCGAGTTTGTTGCGTGCTGTTGCTTTGCCGACTTCTCTTCCCGATTCCTTTTCCGGCAGCTAACAGTGCCGCCCGCGGCTATAGGGCGACTCCAGCGCGCCTTCACACGTGCAGCTCCATTCAGAATAACACTGGAATCTTTCACCTCATTCATACGTCATCCAGAGATGCTGTAAAAAATAACCGATCAATTGATTCTTACCTCACTGTCCATTTTAAGGTAAATACGTCTGTATACGTCACGTCACTAAAAATACAGCTATCGTCAACACGACAAGAGAAGAATCTGAAAGATACTCATCTATTATAAACAGTAACTAAAAGGTTACTGGGAAAGGGGCGTGCATTAATTACGTGAGGTGAAATAATGACGCCCATACCGACTTTACGAGGGGTATAACAGCCATAGGATGTGGAGAGCTAAAAAAAAAAAACCTCGAGGTCGTTCAGCACAGCAGGGAGGTGAAATCCGCTCAAGATCTCACGTGATCATAGGGTAGGGGTGGGGGGTCCAACCAGATTACACCAAATCTCACTACGGGGGGAAGGGAGGAGGGTTCCAGTATTCTGGAAAACACCTCACGTTTTTAATGACGCTACCGAATGCTATATGACGACGGTCGCGTGCCCCTTGTTGACGCCAAGCTTTTTATATCTGCTACTAGGTCATAATACGTATTAATGGAGGAAATTAAGTATTGCCATCTGTCTGCGAATGTGTAACTATGTTCTGTATTTAATAAGTGTATTTTTTGTTTGTTTTGTGAAATGTGTAGTTTATGAGGCGGAAGGGACCGTACTGAAATTTGCCGTGATTGTTGCGGAAAATGACCTGAAAACCGCATTCAGGACGTCAAAACGCGGGCCCTGGGTTCGTGCCCAGACGCGTTGTACCTCCCCGATCCACTGTGCGGCGCCTCAGCGCACTGAGCAACACAGATCGCTGCTGCGTGATTTCGTATCCGGCACCATAAACAAATCCCGCACACCTATCATCTCTGCACAGTCTCAGACAGTAGATCATATTTGTCCGGCATTTTGTTTCTAAAGAAGATATCATCATCATCATCATCATCAGTTTTCTGCCCTCGGGCAGGTTTTCACTTGGCTGCTCTCCATGATCTTCTATCTTCTGCCTTTCTCTTAAGGACCATGTCGTTGCCATCTTCCATGATGTTGTCTATAATTTTGTACCTCCTTCTTCTCTTATTACCCTCCCACAGACTAAACCTTCCAAGGCGTCTTTTATCAGGCACTCCCCTCTCGACAAGTGTCCCATCCAGTTTTTCTTTCTCTCTTTTATTACTTGGAATATTTTTCTGCTTTCACTGACCCTGTCCAGCACTTCAACATTACTTATTTTATCCACCCAGCTTATCTTCTCCATCCTCCTCCACATCAACATCTCAAATGCTTCTAACCGCTTTTCATCCTCTCGTCTCAGTGCCCGTGTCTCCGACGCATAAAGAGCCACACTCCATACAAAACATTTACAGAGTCTTTTCCTAAGTGTTTTGTCTATTTTTCCAGTTTCTGAATTGCATCCTTCTATTGGAACTCGCGTATGAAATGAACGTTCACGTCGATGGTAATGTTTCATCGTACGTTCCAACTAATATTGAGTCTATGTTTCGAATATCCCCTCCAGCGCTCTACTTCACAAAACTATCCTTCATTTATTATAATTTATTAGTAAACACGAATCTTTTGTCCTAGTTGTAATTACTCTACGCATCTACTTTTGCGCTACGTGAAATTATTCTCAGTGTTTGTAACAAATTGTTCGGCATCTCCACCGAAAATGTATTCGTTTTCTGTACTATCTTACTAACTAAAAAAATGTTCAATCCCTTTATGCCTAAAATAATTTATGGCCATGATTAATTCTTAGCTTCCACATATTATTTTTTATTTTTCTCGTGATGTCCATCAAGACTTCATCGCCAATCTGTGTTCAGATGTGACATTAATAGGAGGGTTTCGATCCCCGCTCCGGCCATGATATATGCGTTTTCCACGGTTTCCCTAAGCCTCTCCAGGGGAATGCCACAACAGTTCCTTCAAAAAGTCATGGATGAATTCATTCCCTTTCCTTGTTCCCAATCTTTACTCCTCGTCGACGGCTAAGGTCATTAGAGGCAGCATGGGACTGGGGACAAGGAACGGGAAGGAATTCGGCCATGGCCTTTATGAAGGAAGCATCCCGGCATTCGCCTGGAGTGATTTGGGGAAACCACGGAAAACCCAAATTTGGATGCCCAGACGGGGATTGGAACCCGCGTCCTCCCGAATGCGAGGCCAGAACGTTAACCGTTCACCCACCACGCTCGGTGTGTTCCCAATATTCTCACATGTCTAACAGTCTCAACGTGTACGCGGTGAAAGACTAAGGAAAAACTTCAGCATGTACCGTATACTACCTCTTGAACCTCCTGTATCACTTCATTCCGTCATTAGGATTTTAAAGCCCATTGACAGGGTGGAAAGTGATCAGTGGCGTAGCTAGGTCAACAAGGGCCCCGGTGCTAAAAATTTATTTTGGGCCCTCAGGCCAGATGGGCGACTTTTTTTTTGCTTTGTGTTACTGGTAAGGGCCCCCTGAGCTGAGGATGGGGCCCTTGAGTTGTGCTTAGGAGCCCCCTGAGCAGTGGTTGGGGGCCCCCTGAGCAGTGAGAGGGCCCTTAGTGAGGGGCTTCCTGTGTCTCAGGGGCCCCCTTAGACGACTGTAGAGCTAGAAAAAAGGTCGCCAGTTTGCCATGAAGGCTCGTGCCCCCCTCCCCCCCAGAGGTGCGCTTTGGGGCCCCCAGAATATATGCTTGGGGGCCCCCTGAGCGTAGGGGCCCCGGTGCACTGCATGGGCCCCGGTGCACTGCACCGCCTAGCCCCATAGTAGCTACGCCCCTGAAAGTGATTACTGTTTATATCAAGTAACCATCGCACCATGCGCATGGTGCCATTATGGTAAACCATGCTTAACCGAAATTTCGATGGCTGTTCTGGTGATCGAACCCGTGTCTCGCGTGAACGTTGAGGGACAATCCACCGGGCTGGGTCGTAACTATCTCATTACCGGTCATACGGCGTATGCTGGGCGTTAAGGCTCCAAGCAGCGCTGTCTAATTAGGTGCCTGGTTCCCCAATTAGCGGAAGACGCCCTGACGGTCTTATCTTTGAACGAGAGCCACTTCCTGAAGACGCGCGATGCCTCCATGGCCTCGTTTTGGTCGACGTGGCGTGCACGTCACAAAACACGTGTTCCAAGCTATTATCACCTTCGCGCTCTCAGACTGGATGTCTAATCAATTGGGTTTTGGCTGATCATACGTTTTATTATTATTATTACTGTGTTGATTTTAGGTTTCTTGACTATACTGCCAACCGGTATATCGAGTTTTACGCTTCTATGTATGTGTAAACAGCCGATTTGGCCGTGAGCATTAGAGCGCCGCAATGCTGGGTTTGACAAATTGTAACAGGCCCAGGATCAAATCTCTGACCTGTGGTAGCACATTACAGTATACAGGCGGTTAACCGTATCATCTAGACCAGTGTTTCCCAACCTTTTTTGGGTCATGTCACACTTTCAAAAAAATTTTTTGCCCCCCATAAATAATTTTTAATAAAAAAAGTATTTGTTATTAAAGAAACTGATATAGGATGGTTTTTGAAAGAAAACACTTTAATATTATCATAAAACACAGTAAGTAAAAGTAAAAAACATATATTGAAATACTAAAATTCAAATTCAAAAGATTTATAATAAACATTTATTATGGCAATTTAGTGTGATCCTTTTAAGAATTTGCTTTTTTGCTATATTTTGTAACAATATCTGGCATTGCGTTTAAATAACCCAAAGAGAAAGAGGTAAAGTCGTATCCAGTCAATTTCTAAATTGCCCCCCTAAAAAACCAAATTGCCCCCCTATGGGGCGTGGGCCCCACGTTGGGAAACACTGATCTAGACATTACATTGACGTTATTAGCGGTGGAGCGGTAAGTAATTCGGCAGTGGCCTTTTGAATGAAAATTCACGTCATTCAGCGGAGATAATTTCGGCGTACTTAGTATTTCTTTTTTTTTTATACCTCGTTGTCGGCTAAGGTCATTAGAGACTGGTTGGGACTGAGGACAAGGAATGGGAAGGAATTCGGCCTTGGCCTTTTTGAAGCAAGCATGTCGCTATTCGCCTGGAGTGATTTGGTGAAACCATGGAAAACCATGGATGCCCGGACGGGGATTCGAACCTGCGTACTCCCGAATACGAGGCCAGAACGCTAACCGTTCACCCACCACGCTCGGTCGTACTCTGGAAAACCGAAATCGGGATAATCGGATCTGGTATCGAAGGCGCGTCTTCCGAAATTTCAGGCTTGAGGCTTAAGGCTCAGCCAAATAATCCTGGAATGATCCATCGCTCCCGCCTCAAAAGTTACACATTTCTCGGACAAAATCCATTGGCTTATCAAACAGAACGGAGATTAGGTTTCAGAGACAGGTGGCAACATTGAATTCCTCCCCCGCCAATGACAGACTTCGCGACATGCCAGATATTAAACAGAGTTGTTGCAACAATTAAATGAAAGCGAACTATTAGAAAAAAATAGGAAAACTTGTATATTATTTCTGGTGATTAACTTTATATTATTTCTGGTGGTTCGCAGCAGAGAATAATCATTGCTCTTTGTGTTGTTATCTGGGTTTACTTAAGACGTAACAATCAACCACAAGCTTATCGAAAAGAACAGCGCTAGAGTAAAGCTTTCACCTCGAATAATTGTGAAGGAGTGGTAATAATAATTTCTTTCACATTCTGCGTGAATGATGAATGAATTGGCATACTCTGTCATCAAGGGATAAGCGGTGGCCAGGGAGGGCATTACCACTCCAAACCAACTATGCGGGAAATATTCTAGCAGTGGTTTAATGTTAATTCTCTGGGAAATGTTCGTGTTACAGTGCAGTTTAAATGTTGTGGAATTGTTACAGAATGGGAATACCTATTTCTACTTTGGTTTTTTAAAAAAAATTGCATTTCACGATGATTGTGTATGACAAGTTGTGTAGAGAGCACCCCACGCTTTTTTTTACATTAAAGTTAATTTTGTAATCAGTGACTTTATTCTTTAAGCTTATTCAAAAAAATTAATTTATCCTGTGTTGTGGGACGTCCCATCACTGTTAAACAAAATCTTTATATTTAAAGATTATTTTTAACCTTTTAGTTCACATTACTACGAAAGCGTGATTTTAGTTTTTTAAACTACAATTTTATTTTTAACTTTTTAGTTCAGGTAGTTTCAAAAGTATGTTTCCTACTGTTGGCTTTTCTTCGCCAATCTCTCTTTATCTTTATGTTGTAGTTTCATTTTTAATTATTACTTCCACGAGTTAAATACAATTAAATGGCAGCTCAGCCAGAGGTCCAATAGCAGGGTAAATGTGGAAGACTACTCTTCTATAATAGTACGAAGTAGTTTCGAATATTCACTATTCAACATCACGTTAAGTGACTGCAGACAGAGAAACCTTTCTGGATAGGAGACAGTGGAAGACGATCGTCGTCAGCAACCAAGGCTCGTAAATCACACCCGGGAAACTGGAGATGGTCAAAGTAACGAGAATAGCAGGACGTTGCTAAGAGACTGCTGTATTGTTAACGGTTCTTAAAACGTGTGCAAATTTTTTCTGTTTTTACTATCAAAGTAATGATAATATCAAGATATAGCTATGAAATTATTGTAATGTCACCGGTTATCAATACATCAGCAAAATTTCAAACAAATCGGACATCTGGAAGTGGGTCAAAATGGAGTTGTAAAATTCCGTTACATTTATACATACATACATACATACAAGTCAAGCTAATATAAAGCGTGTAAAAAAGTTAAATCAAGTGTTAGTCTATTCAGGCCTACTCTTCCGAAAGCCACAACGTCCCAACCCAACTGACGAATCGGCATCAACAGGAATGGTCTGACTCCGCTTGCACTGCCATGTCGTTTCGGATGTTCAGGCTCAAGATCTGGTGACTGTGAATGGCGCACCATCACATCTATTTCATTTCTGACCAAGCCCCTAATCGTAAATATGCCTTCCCCCATCGGAGTTCGAACCAGCAAACCTTGTGTCAAGCGCCAGGCGCCGTCAGAGTGTTTTTACGACTTTGTTCGTGGGATGGGTTTATGAACGAATATAAACTCTTGACGAGCGACAACAAAAACCTTGGAATTTGCGAGTATTAAGCTCCTGGTGAAATTAAGATGAAGTTGTGAGTGCGCGGTAGGTGTTTATTTGGCTGCTTGCCTGCATTCATTACGCGCAGCCATGTGTATGAACCTCACTGACAACGCCCGCTACCACTCCGCTTAATACGGCGTTTACAACCTTCTGGCTGTAATCTTTTATAAGCTTCTACCATCAACTGGAGAATTTGCAAAGTAATTAGGCAACACGGTTTTCAACTGTGACTGAGAAAGGACACTCATTATTTTTCCGAAGATCCTTTCATTGATACGTAGAGAGAATTTCGTTGTCGTTTTGTTTTGAAATTTTCACCGAATTAAGTTTTGCGTAAATCTGAAGTTAATCTCTGAATACATGATTAGCTGATATTAACTGCCTTGCTCATAGCATCGTACAACATGGTTATCAGTTTGGTTCAGTTTTCAATTTCCAATGACTTGGTGCCACAATATTTTAATTCTATTTTTCCCGCATTGAATGAGAAGCTAACATCCCTATTGACTTCCAAGTATTTCATCTCAAGGCCACTGCATCAGTTCAAACTTTTTATTATAAATACAAATTCCTTGAATGCTTCATTTGGTAAGCTGTACAGATGTTTTCTTTAACGGCTTTAAACGATATAAAAAGATGGTCTCGTATGGCCGATTTTAGCTTGACGAATTAAAAAAGTTCTGTAAACATCCTCCACGCTGTTACAGAGATCAGTGCAAGTGTTTTCAATTCTTACGAGGGCGGAAGCAGGAAGAAATTTTTCGAACAAAACTAACGCATGATGACACAAATAGTGGGAATGTAAAAACAGAATAACATCCATCCTTGTGACCGAGGATTTTATACTGCACCTGGCGTTTGCTGATTTGACAATTGGAGGTAGAAGAAGTTTCTGTGATTGGGAACATGGTCTGCAGTGTGCGAGAGATGGAGTCAACGTTTCGGAACAATCAGATTGTGTGGAAAAGTTTCGGAATAACTTCAATCCTTTCTGCAGGGCGTATGGAGCGACAGCATACGGCACTATCGGATGGGGACGTTATTCCCATAGAGGAAAGAAATATGGGAGACGACGCAAGGGACCTTCACCACGCATTGAAGTGACGCCGGGAGGAGAGGAGTGGGGAGGCGTGGCCGCCATATTACCTATCCATACAGACACGGGGAATATGTACAAAACCTCAAAGGGACTCTAAGATAAACTTCACGCCGCAATCTGATGATGGTTTGTTATGTAACTGGATGAGACAAATAAAAAATTAAGAATAATTTTTTTTTTATATCCTGCTTAGTTTTCGATATATTGTCTCAAATGTGAGATGTTTTTGGTTGAAATTCAGAAGAAACAATTGGTCAAAGTCAAATTTGATGATGGATTATTATTTAAAAAGACGAGAAAAATAAAAAATAAAATTTTTCGATATCTTGCCTAGTTCTCGAGATATAGGGACTACTGTCTCAAAAGTGAGTTGAAATGCAGAAGAAAAATTTCGCAAAAAGTCAAATTTGATGATGGATTCTTATGTAAAACGACGAAAAAAATCGAAAATGAAGAATAAGATGTTTCGATATCTTGCTTAGTTTTCGGGATATACTGTCTCCAAATTGATAAGTATGGATACGTAATATGGCCGCCGCGTATACGCGGTATCAGCCGAAGTTTAGAGGCGGCGTCACAGAATAAACGGTATTCCGTCTCCATATATTTCTTTCCTCCATGGTTATTCCAGGCTGTCATCTAGTATTCTTTTGGAAGATCGGTACAGATTGGGAAAACAGCGGATTTTACCATTTTCTTCTTTTCCAGTCATAATGCATAATCGTCGTAGTCACTTAAGTATCAAAAAGAACTAGCTATTGAAATGTCTTGGTTCTTTATGACTTTATACTTGCCCAAATTACCAAATGACATTCAGGTTCTTCTTTGCATGAGATGCAAGATTCGGTTGCTTATGAATTATGGATATTTCAGATCGCATGGGAAGGTGTAATTTGACCTTACACACTCAAATTACAAAAGAAACAACTCGAATACAGAAAAAAAAATCAATTTGAAATATATCACTGAGAAAAATTACATGTTTTAGTGGTACAATAATTGAATCATCGAAAACTTTATTTATTATTACACCAAAATGAAGTCAGCCAATAACGAACGGAAGCAAACTTTAGCCAATACACAAAACATCCCCTATTAGGGAGAGCAAGAGACTCCTGTTTGGGTGTATACTGGGAAAAATGTTTATATAAAATCGTCACTTATCCGTAATTGCAGGCGGCTGTAGGTGTCGGCAACCATGAGATTTTCTTCACGACGCAGAAATACTTAAAACATCATTCACCAACTGACTCGTTGAGGCACATGAAGAAACTACCACTCCAAAAAGATCCCGAGGCAAAACGAGGCCTCCGTAGGCACAAAAACCTCAAGGGAATCATAAGACAACCGTGGCGTCGCAATTTGATGATGGATTATTATGTAACTCGACGATACACATCAAAAATGAAGAATAATTTATTTTGATATCGTGCTTAGTTCTCGAGATATACTGTGTCAAAAGAGTGAAGTTTCTGGTTGAGATTCAGAAGAAACGTGTCGCCAAAGTCAAATTTGGTGATAGATTCTTATGTAACACGACGATACAAATCGAAAATAAAGAATAACATTTTTCGATATCTCGCTTAGTTCGCGAGATATACTGTCTCAAAAGTTAGGTTGTTAGATTATGAGGGGATTCAACGATAACCGTGGCGCCGCAATTTGATGACGAATTCTTATGTAACTCGATGAGAGAAACTGAAAGTAAAGAATAAAATTGTTTGATATCTCACTTAGTTCTTGAGATATTGTACCTTAAAATTGACGTGGTTAGGTTGAAATGCGGCCTGGACCAGAAAAAAACTATCACCATATCCATATTTGATGATGAATTCGGACGTAACTTAATGAGCAGGTAATTCTTTTTAACTTGAATAACAAACTGTTTATTTCTACAGTCTTTAAATTTTAGTTGATATTCAAATAGGTTATATTTTCACATTCTATTTCAGTAATTGACAAGAAAGATTTTAAAATATAGAAATATACTTGTAGATATATTTACAAACAGAAACAAGTCATATCTGAAATTTTAAAAATACCATAAGTCAATGTTTAGAACTTTAAAAAAAATTAATACTGAGCTTACTTAGAAGATATTGTACTGGTAGTGGCCTATATAATTTTGCTAGAAAAATCATTCAAAAATCAGAAACTAACAGCTAATAATAAATAAATTGTTTGTTCACTTCTGGTATACACCGCAATTCAACCTGCCAACATTTCCATTAATATTGCCGCTACAAAACCAAACTATGTAGACACATCTAAACACAAGAAATGCATCGCGAACTACATTTCCGACAACAAAGTTTATTTCATCACGTTTAGTAGTTCGCACAGCACAAATTATAGCAATTAATTACATCGTGCACTTTCAGTGTAAACTTAAACGTGAGTAATGCATGCAGAATACCATATTCACTGTGTCGCGATGTAAACATGACCCGTTTAAATTAAATTTCCAACACTTGTCTACAATAAGGCTAGCTTTTCAGGTACAAAATAGTAACATATGCTAATTGTCTACACTACACCAACAAAAATTTGAGAATGATATGATCCTATTGAGAGCAATGAATAAATTTATAGCGAATGGCACTAATGTTGCAGTTGCCTGTCAGATACTTCAAGAACGATAATTACAATGTGACTTACTTATGAAACGCTATTCCAGGTTTTTTCCTATCTCGTCTGACTGTGCAACCATATGCATCACAACTTGGCATTATAGAAAACTTTAGAATATTAGAAAATGATATATTCTCAGCAGCTGACGCAGTGCAAACAGCCCAATGTTTTGGTACTCTTACGATGTCCGCCGCGCAAGCGCAGTTTTTTCACGAGGTTTCACGGATTTAGCGTTATCTCGTCTCCATATATTCCTTCCTCCATGCGTCAAACAAACAAAAGACCGGTCGGCAACTTGTCGTCAGACAGGAATTTGCCACCTTCCACTGTCTCACAAAACGGCTGGACGTATCCTGAAATGTGTTTAAATACATCAAATAGTAATGAGTATAAATGGCAGCAGAGGCTGGAAACATGACGAAAAAGTATCCCAGTCAAAGTTTCTCCGAAGGTTAGTATCGACAGAAAATGCCCTCAATGGAGACCAGGTAATGTAGAAACGTTTTAAGTTTTCATGCTTCTCTCAAAAAGATTTTGGGTGATAAACCGATACTCCATTGATTCGTCATAGTATAATATGATTTCTTTTATACCAAATCATATTTTTTAAAGTTTGAAACTTGTTGGAAAACATCGCTCCTCCGCAGATGGTGATTTGAATCTGTCGACGTCGGCTTTGATACAAAGTAGCGCCGGCGGGAAGTTAAATGGCTGAAGGAGGCCAGACGGGCTGTGCGCCGGGTTCTAGTTAGGAATGCACGCACCAAGACGGCATTCCTGGAGGTCGCCACGCGGCGTGCAGGTAGCCAAGGAGGCAATTAGGACGCACGGCGTCAGCACGCGAAACAGCCCTCCTACACGCAAAGGCCACACAGATGTACGCTCCTTGCATTGTGGGGACAACGTCAGTTTCCGTTAAATTAATTTATCAGCACTCAGGAAAGGACTGAACAGTTTCACAGGCTGCTGTTGACTGATAACAGAGTTCACCACATTTTGGAAAAATCTATAATTAACAGAACACGACTATTCCTTACTCTTCGTTCTTTCTCGCTCACCGAGTGGGGCGGTGTAACGGTTAGCGTTCTCGCCTCGCATTCGGGAGGACGGCGGTTCGAATCCCCGTCCGGGCATCCAGATTTGGGTTTTCCATGGTTTCCCCAAATCACTCCAGGCAAATGCCGTGATGCTTCCTTCAAAAGGTCATGGCCGAATTCCTTCCCATTCCTTGCCCCCATCCTTGCCCCCCATCCTTTCCCGTCTCTAAAAGACCTCGATGTTAAAAAGAGACGTAAAGCAGTTACAACAAAAAAAAGAAAAGAAAAGAAAAAAAAAAAAAAAAACTTTCTCACTCATCACAAAGCAGAAGACCAGAGTTAAAAAAAAATTATGTTACTTCTATTGTGTAACAGCAGTAGACCGGTACATCACTCCCTATCAACGTTACTGCCTCTCGGAGATGAATTGGTTTCAATTCCGGCGGTGCAAGTAGCTTGATCCCCAATTTGGCCAACGAAATACGGGTGTATTGTATAATCGGACATTCTCAAAAATCCTACTAGTACTGTCTGAACTATGACGCTACTTTTTTTTTACTTCGGAGAAACCTTCGTAAAATGTAAGTTTTATTTAAAAAAAATATTATTCCACTCCCTATTAATTGCAAAAAACTGTTTAGTACACAATCCAAAATATCAATTTCAGGAAATACAAGGTAAAATCGGATAACATCAAACAGAAGATGACACGAGTACTCGTCACACCAAAAATGCAAAAAATGTAATAAAATAGCGTTCGAAAATGAGAATAATTTCCTGAAACGCGTCACGCGTCGTGCATATCAATAAAAGAAATTAAATAATAATTTATTAAAGTAACTGTGTCGCTGAAAATTATTTGCATACCTTATTATGGCGCTACTGCTGTTGCTTTTTCTGTACGATAAGACGACGAGTTCCTTGGCTCACCAGTAGGCGTATAAAGAACGATGTTAAATTAATTTAATGACAGTACCGAATATGTCCCCTCATTTATCATCTTACCATAGATCCACTACAAAATCATCGCTGCCAGAACATTGGCAAATATGTCAGGTTATGTTGGGCAGTGCCTCCTGGCGGAATTCCAATGAAGTATCGGCTTCATGACATGCATTCGGCCAGAGTTTCAATACAACATCGATTTAATGATATACATCCGACCGGGGTCCCAATGTAGCATTGGTTTGTTGATGTGCATACAGCCTGAGTTGAAAAACCCGTATAATATCGCTTTGCTGAGATGATCCTGTCGGGATAGCAATGTAGATGTAGTATCCTGCTGCGGTTCTGATAAGTCATCAACCTGATAACACTGGCAAATGGAAAATGACAATGTTATATCTACGGTTCGGATCTTTATGACAAAAAAAGAAATATGCAGGCAAATATGACCTTAAGAACTGGTAAATATGACCTAAGAATTACAAAATATGACGTAAATTTACAAAATCTGACCAAACATTTAAATTTACTATCATCAAAATACGCTCATTTATTGCATCTAGTAGTGTCGGTTTCACGTAGAAAGGGCCGGTGTTAGGGGGGTGGGGTGATAAGCGGGTCAAATGTACCTGGGCCCGCCTGGTTGAAGGGGGGCCCGGTCACCGGCTGTAGGGGGGCCCCACTCGAAAAGTTTTAGAGCTAAAAAAAAAAAACAAAAAAGGTCGCCCATTTGGTCTGAGGAAGGGCCCTAATTGATGAATTTGGCAAGGAATCCCAACTGATTACCCGATTACCCCGGGCCCCAAAATCCTATCGCCGGCCCTGCAAGTAGACACCATAATTTGCTTCCGTGCACTCACGGCACCATTGGAAAATAAGATTTTTTTGTTGAAGTCACGTTAATTTCACGTAATTTACAGAAAAGAACTCTTTCTTTCTGTACTAAAACACTCCTGTCCAAATTCATTTACATAACTCTGTAAATTCGCACATTCAGAAAATTCTGTTTTCGGTATGTCGCTCGATACTCACTGATCCCCTTCAGATTTAACGCTGACTGAGGATTATTTTCAAAAGTATCTCATTGAGACATTGATTCACGCGGATCGACACAGGCATGCTGCTGCTACATTGTCGAGATTATAAGGCGGGCGGAACATTAACGCTTAACTTATTCTCGGCTGGTGAATTCTGACCAACTCTGTGACAATTAGTTTGATTTTTTCTCCAATGTATAATAGGAGTACAGTTTATGAATAATTATCTTAATTTCTTCTCACCTACTCGTATATCTAGAGAATTCCCGATACTAATAAAAAAAAATCCAGAATTTTCCTCAAAATATGACCATAAGTATTATCGTAATATGATCAAAGGTTGGAAAATGGCCTATATATACACTTATATCTTTATATATAAAGATGAATGTTTGTTTGTTTGTTCTTCATACAAATCCACAGTTTTCATCCGATCTCGATGAAACTTTGCACACTTATCCTTTGAAACAAGGAGAAAAATACTGTCTACATTTGGTTAAAAAATTATCTGTATAAATAACACATGTTGTCTCATAACTTCGAAATACGGTGATAGACAGACACGTTGGATATGGACGTCTCCGTACGGTGCTTCCGTGTATTGGACTGGTAGCTCAGTGATTAAAGCGCTTGCTTACGAACGTCGTGGTCTACGGTTCAAATCTCCGTGGAGGCTAAGATTTTTAAAAATTGTTTTTCATCGTAAGAGTCAGGCCTGGGCCGTAGGTTATTTGGATTGAATGTTAAACTGTAGATATTAGAAAGTTAGGGGTGCAATGCGAGGCAAATCGTAGGTAGTCTTGCAATGTTGTAGGTGTACACTTTTTTACGTTATAATGATCCCTCAGGTGTTGTTCGCAGTCAGTGTGTGAGTGTGAACCACAGTAATATTATTATAAATACGGAAGTAAGTCTCTGTCTTTTTGTTACGTTTTGACGACTAAATGGCTATATCGTTGTGATGGAATTTTATAAGGAAATCTGTATGAAGGGCGCAGGATATTTTTTCCAGGATGATTAACAGTTGCAGTCACGAAATTTTGAGACCTTATCGAATGGTGACAGAATTATGTTGGAAATTGATTCTCTTCAAGAGACAGGTTCGACGGTACAGTGATATAATGATAGCTTTCCTGTCATATTATGCCGACTCGATATTGTTTGGGACCAATCCTTCGTTGCCAACAACTTTCTATATTTAATTCTGGCAAAAAAATTCTTAATCCACGCGTACGAAGTCACGGGTACGAGCTAGTGCTATATAAAATACATTTAAATACAATCAGAAACTTTCAGTCAGTGTTAAATTCAGCATTACATCTGAAAAAGAAGGCAGGAAAAAAATATGACTTTTCCTAAAGATCCGAACCCTAGTGATAACATTCAATGCGCTTAGTTCCTCTTGTTAAGGATGAACGAACACCAACCAACAGTTGATGAAATGAGACCACTTGCAAGGTTTCTAGTGACTAGGTTTCAGTGTTTGGTTCATACTGATGGAAGAAGAGCCAACGTCACTGACAGTCTGGTGACCAAACCAGCATGTGGAATGTTGTTACGTAAGAAGCACTTCCCGTCGAATCATAGTTGAGGTTTTAATTTGCTCCGATGAAGGATGGCTTACTGACAGTGAGCTTACTAAGTGGGAAGGTTTGCAAGCTTGGCAGCGTCTTATACACCATTAGGCAGGGTCAACCTATGCCAACCAATTAAATACAGCGAAAGGGGTTGTGTTGATACCTTCCAGTTAAAGTTCCAACAGCGGTGAGCAAATATTGGTAACAATACTTTGAGGTCAAAGATCGCTACGCAAGAAGATCTGCAGACTTAGCTCCATCTCTTGATTGGTGAACAGATAGTGATGTTCCGATACAAGTAAATACGAGTAAGTACTCGATACTTTGTTTCGATACCGAGTACTTTTCGTATTAGATTTAATTCATTCGAAACTTACTCGGTATTGGAAGAAAAGTACTTGTATCGAATCGAAAGTATCGAAACGCACCCGGTGTTGAATTCTAAGTGCATCATCCCTGCTGCGCCACTCAGTCGCGCCTGCGAAATTAATATCCCGCTGACGTCAAGCTGATAGCATTTAAAATAAAAAAAAATCAATCTTGGAATAGGCAATCTAATCTAAAAGAGTTTGTTTTAGGTCCCTATTTCGTTGTAATAAAGTTGTACTTGGCGCGCATTTCGCTATACCTGGCCAATGGTCGCTCCCGCGCAGCCCCACACAAAAACTAAAAGATATGGTTAATAAGCAACTACGTAGCCCATGTGAATCGGAAGCAGAAGCTGCATCAGCTAGCGTTTCACAGGAATATTACTTCTGGAAACATCACAAAGAAAAATAAAACGCACGGTAGTGACAAAGTCTCTCTCTACTTGTCAAAACCGAGCGTGGTGGGTGAACGGTTAACGTTCTGGCTTCGCAACGTTCGAATCCTCGTTCGAGCATCCACATTTGGGTTTTCCATGGTTTTCCAAAATCACTCCAGGTGAATGCCGGGACGCTTCCTTCCAAAAGGCCATGGCCGAATTCCTTCCCGTTCCTTCTCCCTAGTCCCATCCCGCCTCTAATGGCCTTAGCCGTCGACGAGATGTAAAAAAAGAAAAAAAAAGATACTTGTCAAACACTGTAATGTCTCCAAAAGCAAACCAGCAATTGCAGAATGGGAAGAAAAGAAACTTATATTTCCTTATCTGTATAAATACGCTCAACTGTAGCCTATTGTTGTAACAACGTCAGTATTGAATGAATGTTTGTTTTCTAATGCAGGTGAAACAATGACAAACAAAAGAAACAAGCTGTCCCCAAAATATTTGGAACAATTGCTTTTTTGGGAAACCTTTATTGCTTAAAAGTGTTAAAACTATAATAAACAAATATTTAAAGATAAGTTTGCTTTATTATAATTTTAATAAATAAATTATATAATTATAATATTTGATTTTATTACATTAAACAAATAAAATAAATAATTAAGCAACATGTCATGTATATGTTTATATTTCGACATTAATTTAAAAAAAGTATCGATATGAGTAAGTATCGATACTTTTGCAGTACTCATATGAGTAAGTATCGTAAGACAATTTGAGTAGTACTCATTTCAGTAGGTATCGATACTTTGATGGTATCGGAACATCACTATGAACAGAGAGCGACTTGAGGTTAATGAGGTCGCAGGTAGGCTACTAGGCTCTTATCTGGCGTGACCTGGGCTGGCAGTCGCTCAAGCAGGTCGCGCCGCACATGTCGCATCGCGTAGAATCCGGGTAACGGGATTCCTGCCGTCCGGGTTGGCTGCCAGGCTGCCTGCCTAGCTAGCCGATTAATTTGTTGTAAGCGAACGGCTTGCGCGGCTTGTCCGCTATCCACCAGCTCTGCGACTGCCCATCCGTGAAGTCGTCCGCACAGCTGCCGACCTCGCAATGCCTCACAGAGCCTCCACGGCTTTCACAACCAAACATCGCCATGTTGTCTGCACGGAGAACTGGATCTCACGGTTTCGAATCCCACCTGAATTTTTACAGTTTCCCTAATCGAGTATGGCTATATGTGTGTTAAGAACCCTATGATCTCTCAATTGTAAATAAAAACACCGTCTATTAGCAACTGGTTTTATTGATGTAAGCTCAGACGCGTTTCGCCCTTGTGGAATGGGGCATCGTCAGTGACTGTGGATGTATATACATGTTGGTGTTAACAAAATTACAATATTAATATACAAAACTAACTAATAATAAATTACATTCTACTTACGACTTATGGTTGAGGCAGTTACATGGTGGTCAGGAATAGCTCCATCTGCACTTTTTTGTGACGTGAACTGTAGTTATGGTTCCACATAACTATGATAATAGCTGTTGTTACCCTGTTTTTGGAGGTAATCCTACCACTGTTTTCAAATATATTGAAATTGACACTTTTTTGTCTGATGAACAGCAAAACCTTGTTGTTTACATTCGTTTACAGTGATGCCAACCTAATGTTTTTTTGCTTGTAATATAACGTCTATGTATTATTAAATTATGTCTCTGTTTGTGCAGTGGTGTCAGTGTTGTAATTTACTTTTTATGTGTATTATATTCCTGTTTATTGGTTATTTTTCACTGTTTTAAACAATAAATCAGTTGCTAATTGACGGTGTTTTTATTTACAATTGTGTAATAAGCAACTGCGGAAGGATGGCCAATATACCATACAGTATACTATGATCTCTCCGTGCTTGGTTTTTATAGCCACAAGCTCGAAGGTAAGCAAAGTTCTTTTTTTGCCATTACTCCATTATCATAGGACTCTGCATAACAAACAGAACAGGTTGCAGGCTTCAAATTTTCACACGTTATGAGCGGCATTGATCCGAAACCTCATGTTCAATATAAAACACTATTCAGTTATATTCTACAACAAAACAGATACAGTTGTTTCTTCTTGGCCGACTTGTCGAATACCGTTGTTTAGATACGGTCTAGTATAAGACTACGATTCTTTACAGAAATTTTTTGAGCGGAAAAATTTCAGTTATGCCTAAACGAAACAGTCAACTCATTAGCTGATAAAAAAGTAGTCGAATATTTGTTATAGTGTTTCGAACAGAATTAAATGGGAGAGTGTTAAAAAATTAAGTCAACAAATGGAGCTAGAGGTAACAGAATAATTATACATCCCATTGCTTCAATTATACACAAAATTGCAGAGTTTGTTAACAAACGTCTCAAACAAATGTATTATTATTACTCCGCGATTCACTAAAAGTGTGTGGCGGAGGGTGTATTGCACCTATCCGAAAGGGTAACAGTTTGGAAGGGATATACGGGATATGGCAGGAGGCGCCCATGGCCTATTGCGAGAAACCATCCCAGCATTCGCCTGGAGTGATCTGGGAAAACCATGGAAACCCAGATCAGGATGGCCGGAGAGCTTTATCGAAATCTACTCCTGTCGGATTTTAAGTTTACTCGCCTGGTAAACCCTTTCTATTCCAATCCCTAATCGCTCGTGGAAAAAAATGAATACAGAAAAGAATCGGTTCTGGCCCTGATTTCTCTTATTTTATTTTCGCGGTCATTCCGAGATATGGATGTTGCTGGTAGCAATATTTGTTTGCTGTCATTCCGAAATATGTCAGTCGTGAATTTTTCAATTAGCTTCCGTCGAGAGCAACGTCTTCGGTGCTCCAGGCCTTCCCAACCTAACTCATTCAACATCGCACTTACGCTTTCCCTCCAACTATATATACCTGTCACGAATCGGTATAGTATATGTATAAGAGTTTGTACCTATTTCCAACTGAATCGCACCGTTTTCCCCGCATCACTGAGCGTCTTTTTTACTCATAAAATATCATAATTGGTACAGCATTAACTAGAAGGCGGGAAAGGACTGGAGGCATGGGATTTGACGGAATCGGGTTGTGCCGGTTCTTTGTGGTAAAGGGGTTATTATGGCCGTGCAGCCCACTTCGCGAGCAACTATTGCTTTTGAGGTGTTCTTAGAAGTGATATTAGCGTTTTTTATTATCGTCCTAATTATAACAGATTACCTACTTGTGGGCACCAAGATGTTATTTGTCAGGATAAGGATATTTGACACCTGGGCGACCCTATTGATAGAGCACGAGTCCCGTGACTGCTTTAATTGCAATATTTATTATAGTTCTTACCTTGCCGATATATCACAAACTCTTCCACACAATTATCTGAAATAACTTGGGTTCTAACCTAACGACTGTAAAGGACTGAGGCGACACAACTGATAATTTAAACATACTTTAATTGTAAAAACCTAACTGTACATTTATCCGCAAATCTATCTAACATTATGCTGGAAGGGAATCGACACGCACGCATGGTTTCAATGTTACCAACTTGCTAAATGAACGGCCAGCTTCTTCATACGTGTATAACGGAAACATGGCGTTCCTGAATTAATACCTTAATGATTAAATACGATCTCGAACATTACCCGACATTATCAAATAAGGAATTACAACATTATTACTAGCAACGGCAAACAACTTGTTTAAGTTACACAGACTGAATATTTTCTGTAACGTATTATATCTAACCAAATGATAACTTTTTTTTAACTGCTTAACGTCTCCTATAACAACTAGGTCTTTAGAGACGGGAAAGGATGGGGGGGCAAGGAATGGGAAGGAATTCGACCATGGCCTTTTGAAGGAAGCATCCCGGCATTTACCTGGAGTGATTTGGGGAAACCATGGAAAACCCAAATCTGGATGCCCGGACGGGGATTCGAACCGCCGTCCTCCCGAATGCGAGGCCAGAACGCTAGCCGTTACACCACCACGCTCGGTGAAATGATAACTAACATGAGATAAGACTATAGACAAAGCATAGCTCTGCGGTGAGCCACAGGTACAGACAAGACATACATCATGCCTTCTACGTGGCTTCTGGCAGAATCATCAATCGCAGAATAGCACGATCCGCTGCCGCGCTGGGGTTCTTATGCGTGCGATCACGTGCTAGACGGATGATGTGTGGTAACCTGAATCTCGCAACTCTGCAGTTTAGATCACGTAGGCAACTCGCTCCCCTGCGCTCACGCTATCAGCGACTTCACTGAATAAAATACTAAAACTCCCAATTTAAACCCTAACTTCCCGTTACAGGGTCATGACCTTTTGAAGGAACCTTCCAGTGATAGGCCAGGAGTGATTTCAGAAAACTGTAAAAAACCTAAAACTGTCAGGACAGATATGCAAATGGAGACTTTCCCGGCGTATTGATTCAATGAAAGTTTCACGGGAGTCCAGCCGGATGGTGTCATAAAACGACGACGTTTCGACAACCTGCTCGGTTGTCTTCATCAGGTCTATTTAGATACCACACAAACTGCCTTATAGACCGCGAGGTGGGAGAAAAGACGAGATATTCGTGTACAATCCTAAAGGGCAAGCCAACGAAAATAGTCAGCACAACTCCTTGTGGTTTATCGAGAATCTGCATATTACTGCTTGTAGGATTACCGGTGAGGAAGGAGGAATGGATTCAGCCTCACTAACAGCCGGAGTGAACTGTGGAAGCTCTGGTGCATTGGAAAGATGTGTGGGCTGAGCAGGCAGGGGCTACCGTCCATGCGTGCTCAATGGAGCGCGCTAGCCTTGACGGCTCAGCGGGCGGCGTGCGACCTGAAACAAGATAACAGGCAATCGGTGGCCCAGCGCACACGCTCTGCGTAACCCGTCACACACTATATACTCGGCACAAGCCCTTCCCTCAACAGGCAACTCACCTTCGTCTCTCAGTCAACGCAAAAAGATACGTGCCAAAATATATAACTCGAGAGTCTTAGGCGACCTGAATGGAAGCTTTGAAGTGCCACGAAAATCCAAAAGTGTTATGTACAGGATTATAAAACGAAAACCGGGTATATTTATACAATTAAAACTCAAAAACTACTGCGCAGATTTCGACGTGGTTTTCACCGTTTTAAAGATCAGTATCTTAATTGAATTGTTTGGAATGTCTCCAACGTAACATAACGCCGAGGCGGTAAATGAAAATCTGAACATACAGCCTGAAACAAAACAAACAAACAAACAAAAAAATATAAGATCCATACGTCATACATTGTAAAAAATAATGACCATATTATCGCATGTAACTTTTACTTTCTTAAATTTTGGTTTTTTAGTCTTTAAACCCCATACATAGCTATATCGAATGCGAAGAGGAAACTACGTAAAGTGTAAAATATTAATTTTAATAATATAATGAAAAAAACCTTTCGATATCTTCTTCGTTTCTTGAAGTTATTATCTGAGGCCACACTGCTACAATCTCTGATGTTTGGAAAATTAAAATCGCTTTTAATAGTTAGTAATGTATATCTGGTGGCTTTGAACATGAAATTGAACTGTTAGTGTTGACATAGTGTTATTTTTTGTAATTTATCGATGAGCGATTCTGTCTTAACCACATTTCCTGAAAAAAAAATCAAATCAAAAAAAATCATTTTTCCTATTGCTGCACGAATCGCTGTGGTTATTATGATGAAACTTAGTACACATGTTCGTGATATCAGAGCTAAAAATATTGCAGGAATAAATCAACCGCAATCCGATCTCTTTTCTGTTACACCGAGAGTCAGCCGTTTAAATACATATAGAAAAATGGAGCGACTGACATGAAATTTAATTCACAAGTGTAAAAAACTGACCTCTTTTATGAGCTTCAATATTTACTGCGTGTGCAAATCAACCTAGATTATACCGGGCAACCTAGATCATACCGGGCAACGCCAGGAACTCTGCTACTTAATAAATTCGAGGGAGCTTCTCCTTACCTCCTAAAGGAAAGTTTCATTTTTCCTTGTGCCTGAGGTCAAGTGCTTATTTATGGTAATGGTGATCTGTTCAGTTCCAGGCACTGCTTCTAATTTTTTGCCCAGTATTACTCCAGGCCTCTTCGTAAATTTATACCTTAGTTATATGCAGGAATGTATTTCAGTGATTCCAAAACTTTTATCATTGTTTGCTATTCTGGTGTGTGGTTCAGAAACCTGGCTGATGAAGCAGAGTGTCTAGGTACACGTGTAGGTCCTAGAAACGAGAAATGAATTGTGAGAAAGAGAGTGTAGAAGAGATGGTAAATTAGCCGTTCGTACAGTGAAGGTTAGAAAAATCAAAATTACCATTGTACGGTACGTTAGAGTATTTTAAGAAATAAAATAATAAATGATAACAAACAGAGAATAGCGGCTTGTGAAATTACAAAAAATGTGTTTTATGAATAGTCAAGCTCTTTATCACAACTTTTTTGCATCATCAGTTTTGTTACGTATAATCATAATTACCCATTATTCATTTATTTTTAATTAATTTATTTGTGATCTAATGTAAGTTTTGCAGTTCTTTATATCCTTTGTGTTTTTATTCATTGGGCATTCGTAAGGAAGCAGATTCGAACACTGGTCTGGCCATCCAGATTTGGGTTTTCTATGTTCCCCATAAACACTCCTTGGCCAAATTCCTTCTCGTTTCTTGTCCCCAGTCCTTACCGGTCTCTAATGATATCGACGTCGACGAGGCGTAGAGCCATAAGAAAAAAAATTACATTCAGTGAAATTTGAATTATGAGGCTAGATTAAAATGTCCCAGTTGTATTTTTCACTGTATTATATTTTTCTTACGGTTTTAATCCTCGTCGACGTAGGTGATTTGAGGGGTGGAAGGAATGAGGATAAGGAACAAGGTCTTATAAACTGACTTCGGGAGACCCAACGGGAATTCGAACCCGCGGTCTCCCGAGTATGAAACCAGGGTAATTTAGTTCTCAGTTTACGTTATAGTTTTGATATTTAATACACCCGAGGTATTTACACGAGAAGCAAATTCGAGGACGGATTGTGATGGGTGGTCCTTTCTCGAATGTCTCGAAGCAGCGTAAACTATCGACCTATTTGCCTGTCGTAGCGTGAAGGGAGGTTCCTCGAGGACGGATTGTAATGGGTGGTCCTCTCTCGAATGTCTCGAAGCAGCGTAAACTATCGACCTATTTGCCTGTCGTAGCGTAAAGAGAGGAAGTGATGATGTTGTCGACTGCGCCGCATCTCAGGGAAGTGGTTTTATTAGCGAGCGGAGTATCTTAATTGGTCGTCGAGGCGCGGGTTGTTTCTGGAGCGTGTCGACGATGAGCATTGAGCGTGGTGTCGACCTTGCGAGGAAGGTGTTGCTCTCCCTCCCTGCCTTCTGCTCCTATTCGCATCATTACGTCATCTACAGCAATGACGAGATCCGAGTGGTATACAGCGATATACTAACCTTGTGATGACGGTGTAGAAATCTGGTGACAGTGAAGAGAAGATATCTAGACTAAGGATCAGTTTTACTGGCACAACAATTTTCTTATTTTCCTTGACGGGAATTAGGCATCATTCTTCTTCCGTCTTCATATTTTCTTCTTACCATCACTTCCAAGGAAGTCCGATATCTTTCTTCTGTTTACATTGATATTTGTTTATTACAGTTCGCATTATTTCTGCATACAGTTCGTATTGTATTAATTTTTTATTTTTCTATTAATATCAGCTTCTTGATTTATCCCTACGTTTTTAATTAGTCTGCTCTTGCGCAGCTATTAATTTTGTGTAGAGATTTCATTTATGATGTGTGTAGTTTTATATTTTTTTTTTGACACTCGTAATCCAGTATTGAATGTCATACATTTAAACTGGAACAGTCATTTTCTAAATTAAAATTCGTTTTTATCTCCTTCCTTAATTTTTAATGTAAGTTCACTGTCACAAATATAGCTTCAAAGGTTCTAGCTCGTGACCGATATGCTGAGACAGAAAAAAGAAATGAACCTCTGCGGTTCATTTCAGCAGCTTCGAGAGTAAAGTCCACTCCGATATTGGCAAAGGCGTAAGTCACGTGGAGCCCGTAATGCATTGCTTTGGAGGGTAGCAGACGAGAGAAAGGCTGGAACACTGCAGGTAAAAGAAGGGTATGCCATGGGAAAATGCTGATTGTTCTGAAAGGCAGTTGTTGAGGGGGCTGGCTGCTAACGTAAAAACATTACCTATAATCTGCATAAAATAAAGTGGGACAGAATTCAGGCACTGTTCTTCGTATATATCAGCGGCTATAGCGCATTCAGTTAAGAGAGGCGGCTCAAGGTCAGTCTGTTGTATCCCTACTCCGCTGCCTTTACCCCTACATGCGAAGGGGAATTATTCCTCTCGCCTATCCGGACACAGCGTTTAGTTCGGAGAGATAGGAAGGGAGGGGGTGGTGAGGTGAGGAGCGGGGACAGGGGAACATGACCTTGAGTCGCCAGTTCGGAGTGAACAGGGTATAGTAGCCCTTCCGTTACAGCTATTCTTTTTATCGTATGACACCTGTTGTTCAAGGTTAAGGATCATTTAGGGATTACCACTTCAGACACTACTGTTCAGAATAATTAGCTGGTACTTTGGGCAAACTAGTCCTTAACGGTAATCGAAGGCTTCCGCGGCCAGAGTCAGTTAATTCTTGGCTGTCCGGGTGGCGCCGCGTCATGTTTCTTGAAACCGACGTTTCGACCCTCATTCTGGGGTCTTCTTCCAGAGCAGAACTGCGTCTTCGGTCAGCGAGTGGTCTTGTTTTATAGCCGAGGCCCGCGTCCGTCTAGATGGTTCGATTTGTCCGGCCAATCAGAGGTCCGAGCCGTCACGTGGTTCGTTGGCCTGGCGGGGGCGTGGTGCGGATCCGCCATTGCATGGCATGCAGCTGAAACCAATCACGCTATAGACTTTGAAAACACCACACGTATAGTGCGTGAGGATAAATGGTGGCCAAGGAGGGTAAAGGAGGCGTTAGAAATTGCAAAACGCCCAAACAATATCAACGAAGACAACGGGCTGAAATTGCACGACGCCTGGCTCTCGCTGTTGCGGAGAGACCATGTCACGTGTCACCTCCCACCAGACCGCACCGCGCCCCGCCAGGCCAACGAACCACGTGACGGCTCGGACCTCTGATTGGCCGGACAAATCGAACCATCTAGACGGACGCGGGCCTCGGCTATAAGACCACTCGCTGACCGAAGACGCAGTTCTGCCCTGGAAGAAGACCCCAGAATGAGGGTCGAAACGTCAGTTTCAAGAAAAATGACGCGGCGCCACCCGGACAGCCAAGAATTAACTAGTCATTAACGATTTGCGACCATAAGGTTCTTTGTCACCCATCTCATATTTGACAGAGATTTCCACTATATCACCCCCTAAAGAATTCTACACGTTTCTCCTCTTATGATTTACTCGAAATCCGCCGGTTTAGGCTTTTGCTGGCGAAGAGGATTTCAATTCATTTATTGAATCTTCTCATGACTTCAGTATTTATATGTGTGCCGAATAATGCTACACCCTCACACTGTTAGACATTTCACTGTTCAGCTTATTCAGTAAAAAGCTTCAAACTAACTGTAAATCAACGCCACTATCTGGCACTGGTAGAAAAGGAGCTTTTAAGGGTCGGTGTTGCGAGTCTGCCATAGGGCATGAGTGATCATAATTCAGCGATAAATGCACACATTGGAAGAAATATTAAGACAATTAAGATAACTTATATGACCAAATGACATTTATTTCGCTTGAAATCTCTGTATCCTGGTAGTCTTATGTAGCACTTTACGTTAGCAGCTTCTGAAGTGCCAATAATCAGTTAATAACGTAAATCACTACTTAACTACACAAAATTTCGTCCGTAACTGTAGCAACAACTGGGCTGTTAATCTATACCTATAAAACGAAAACCGGATTTATTGGTCTTAAAAAAACTCGGAAACTACGAAGCAGATTTCGATGGGGTTTTCACAGTTTTTAAAGTTTAGAATCTTAATTCAGTTGTTTGGTATGTCTTATGTTTCAACGTTAAATAACGCAGAAGCATTAAATGAAATTCTGAACGTATGATGACAAATCCCAAAGAGGGAAGGATTAGATGTTCATACTTCGCACCAAACACACAACTAAATCTCTCTGACCATAGCCTATAATGAAAGCAATAAGATAACTTTACAATAATAACTATTTTTTACACTAAACAAAAGTTGAAGTATTCTTTCCTTTAATTCGGGATATTGAATTTTTAAACGCCATATAAAGCCGTAAAAACAACAGAGATTTTCTTTAAGCACGATCTCTGGACAATGTCTTTGGCCATCAACATTAGTTATCTGTTTACGATAATATTATCCCGGATTCACTTTTGATATTTGCATAAAGTATTTGGCGTTTCGAGCAAAAAGCATATCCATTCACCTCGCAATTGAATCATATGTGAGTTTCAAACATAATCTAGCTTTGTTCAGTAATGTAGTAATGCAATTTCTTAACCAAATTAACGAAGCTTGGTATATATGAATCTATTCAAATAAACTTCAACCCGCCTGTTTCTTGGTAGAGGACAGGCGATTCTAGATTTGGTTTAATTCCGAAAAAAGTTATCGTGAATTTTATGAAACAAATGTTTCTCATTGCGGGAATAAAAATAGGTTACGGGTAAACGCCAACTATACATAGAAACGCCGGGAACTCCGCTATACGCAATAAATATCCATAACACTCGACACGAGATTACTTGGTTAGGACTCGTGTGCTGGAAGAAATTGATTAGACGAAATGAGAGACGGAGGAGTGCCGAACAATTCAGTCCTACTCTTTCGAAGGAGACCAAAGAGGCCGCCATGTTTAACGCACAAATTCGAGAGACAAGTCACCATCACAGCAGGTGTTCTTTGGAGGGGTTATTTTGTGGTGGGAGTACCTGTTATTGACGGGTGCAAAGTGTTCGCCTGGGTGTAGGCTGCCCGCCGAGTCGCCCGACCGGCCTGTAATGAATTATGCATTTCAGCGCTGCTGGAACAATGGCTAATGACCAGCAGTGAGACATTGATCATGTAGCCAATGAGTGATGTCATGCTGACGCGGTGCAGCTGCCGCAACTGTTACCCGTCCCACTGGTTCGCTGCCAGCTGCCGTTTCCAACATGTTTCACGTTCCGACTGACACTCCACGCGACATTGACCTGTCACGGATAACTTACATCAACACTTCCAGTGCACATTTTCAGTACGGTCTATGTATTGTGGTGCCCGTATTGCAAAACAATATTTGTGAAAAGAATCACAGAATCACTAGATAGATGTTGGTGGGCTGGTGGCCATTCTCAAAGACTATAGTTCTGTTATCTGATGAATTGATCAGTTTTAGGTTTTTCATGCTTTGCCGACTAATGCCGGAACACTTCCTGTCCTACGATTATGGCTGATTACGTTATAACTGATCTACCGACGATAACAAATACAGGGCGTTCGCCGGGAAACGCAACCAACTGTTAGCGCTACAAGGAAGAAACTGCTCCCGGCGAGCGAGCGGTCAGCTTCCGGCATTGTTCGACCGTCGGCCGCCGACTATTTCATAATAATTACGCTTCATAAACTTGTATGTGCTAAGCATTTAAATGTGACGTAATTCATTAGCTTACCTTATAAAAGATGCTGGAAGTGTTGACCCTCTTGTGTAATGCACATTTCACATCTTCTGAACATATTTCGAGACACACGCTGCTTAATGATTTTTTCGGTGACTGTTCTAGTCGAAAAGCGATATCGTCAATTTTCTCCTCTGTGAGAATACGGTTGACCGACAGTCTCTTTTCGTTAAAAAATGAACCCGTTTCTCTTACTTTTTTAACCAGACGCAGAATTATTGATTTAGCTGGCAGTAAAGCGCCAGGAAATTCGCGACGAAATTTACTGCGACACTTTTTAAACGACTTCTTCTTCACATATGTATCGTAGAGAAATATTCTTTGTTGCAAACTGTAACGTACCATAATTTTACTCACACTCAAACACGGTACAGATTAGTAAGAGTATGAAGCCCCAAACCAGCCAAACCGCAAAGAAACGTTTATTCACAACACTGATTAATAAGAGACTGAAGTCATAAACTAGCTACAATGCAAAGAAACCGTTCTTAACAATGTAAGGGTCCCATTATACTGTACTGTGTCACTGCACTGTTGGGTCAGCGGAGGTGTTAAACAGTGCGGTGATTCACGGTGCCGTGTGGCGGGAGTTGCTGGCTCCACTGACCGAGCAAGTTGCCGACGGCAACAGACTGGGAGGGTAGCGTTTTCCGGCGAACGCCCTGTATATATATATATATATATATATAAAAGATACAAATATATGTAAAAGAGTGGAAATAAGGGCCCAGATTAGATACTAGGTGCTGGGCTATGTTGCATATGGAAAATAAATAAATAAACATCGAGGTACTGAACCAAGGGCTCCACCTGAAGCAATCAGTCTTAGCCCTTAATTCATTCAAAAGGGAAATTCTGTAATATTTTCTCCACTGTCTCATTGCAAGGTAGGTACTATTTTTGTCCACGATCATTCATGTATCAGGTGGTCCGATTTGGGTGAGAACAGCACAAGAAAGAAGGTGAATGGAAGAAATGGGGGAGGCCTTTGACCCAGAAATGGAATGAATGCGCCGACAAGGCGGCCCCTACAACTTGGTGACTGTAAACCACAATGGATCGACAAAGGATGCTGCGTCGCAGATGAGTAACTTGGGAGAATGAGAGCGTGAATGGAGTGATGGACGTGTTGTTAGGGACGGCTACTGGGTGCCAACAGCAGTGGATCTGCCGTCATTACCGCGCTTGGGTGGCGGAGCGATTCCACCCGACTCAGCACGAGTAATTGCTGGACTCGAGGTGTGACCGACACATCACTGCCCATATGAGCGGAGTAAACGAGATGACATGCCACGGGCATGTTTAAATCTACAGACGATGTGTCCAGACTAGCTTGTTAGAACAGAGATAACAAGGTACAGTCGGGGACAGAATTCGCGAGACCCTTCGCCTTTCGATTATGCTTCGTTCTAGACACGAATACCGCATGGGACAGCATAACTGGTAGGTGGTACACTAAATTCATGATAAAATAGACCTCTCATACCCAGCACTTTACTCAAGACTAAAAAACTGAGCCCACGCGGCTAGATACTCGCAGTCGCTCAGAGGCAAAGTTCGGAGTTCTACAGTAAAAATAATCACAAATATCACCATTTTAGTCATAATAATTATTGAAATAACCAACTCGATTGATCATAGAGAGATGATAACACTTTTTTCGTAATTTTGATAAGCATTGTGTATTTTTTTCCCCTCGAATAAACAGTTAACAATTCGTTAGCAAACGCAATTATATGGCGAATACCGAAAAAAATCGCTAAATAACGTACGGAAAAACCAATAAGAAAGATTTAATGGAATTAGTTACAGTGTCTAGAGCTGCAGCGTTATAGAACTGTGTGTGACAAATACACACAAAGGTTAAGGGTTAGTAGAAAGAGCATTTACGAAAGAACTCTAATGGTAAACTATGTCACGAAATATAAATAAACTATTTCAAGATGATTAAATGATGCGGAATATTAACACCTGAATTTTGTTTTCATCATACCATATTTAGAAGGTAAGCTAAATTTGAACGCAGTAGCAACAGTTTTAGTAGTCATAATAATAATTAAAAACAACAAATAAATACATAAATCCGCCTCCAATGTGAATTAGCGGATCCACATTTTAAATCTGGAAGATGGAAGTAGGAAAACTTTCATATCTCACTGATGATTCTATAAAATTTTCTGTCAAGCTTTACGTCCTGCCTTCCAAGCCCGATGGGTTATAGGTAACACTGTTGCCTGGCATTCGGGAGGACGTGAATTCAAATCCCGTTGGGCATCCAATTTCAGTATTCCATGATTTTCGTAAATCTCTCCAGCTGAACTCCAGAAAAGTTCCTAAGTTCTTACCCGATCCTAGTTTCCAACACCATCAGCATTCATATCACATTGGCGTCGAAGATATGAAGAAGACGAAAAAAAAAAAAAAAAAAAAAGAACGTGGTAGGTATGTGGTATCACTCTAATCCGGCTTTCGGGAGGACTTGGGTTCGAAACCGCATCTACCTATCCAGGTAAGCGTTTTAGATGGTTTCCCCAAATCACTCCAGGCAAATGCCGGGATTGTTCCTTCAAAAGGCCATGGCCGAATTCCTCTCAATTACTTGGCCCCAGACCTCAATTAGATGTGAAGCTAGAAGCAAAAAATAATTTCTCAAATAAAAATAATTACATCTCTGTGGTGTGTTTTGGAGCTTCTCCTTGTTGGATTTACCTTATTCAAAGGCCGAGCATGGTAGCGAGGGGACTAGAGTGCTATTTCCACATGTGGACAGTCTCTAGTTCGGTGGTGTTTTAGGGCTGGTCAACGTCGAAATCATTATAGGGGAAAAAGGACTGGGGGCATATTTCTGGAAGGAATCCAGCCATGGCCATACCAGAGAATCATCCCAGCACTCTCGGAGTGATTTCGATTAATCATGCAATATCTAAAAACGGATTTCAACCCCTATTCTTCCGAATGGGATGGCTTGAGC
>JARYHS010013631.1:179374472-179408936 GCA_031002005.1 Vandiemenella viatica
TTAATTTGTCGCGGCTATCGCTGACTTCTCCGTCTACCGTGTATTATTACTAGCACATTGCTATCGTTACACATGTGAAATTTCAACGACCATCCAAAATTCTAGTATTTCCAGCATATCAGCCTTTTTTCGGTCTTTTTGCTCCTTCGATACCATCGTCATGATCTGTGAGAAAGGATGTACCGCAAGGAATGGTGAGGAATTCGGCCATGGGCTTTTAAAGATCTCTTTCCCTGCATTCACGTGGAGTGATTTCAGGAAACCATGGAAAACCGAAATCATGATGGCCTGACGTACAGTCGAACCCATCTCCTCCCCAATACTGATTCTAGATTCATAGGCGATTCGTCTTAAAGGAACCTCATCAGTGCGCAGCCCGCAGTGACCGGCGTCTTGATCGTTAAGAAGAAGTAGGGCTACCTAGTTTCGAGATGATATACAGAGTTTGTGGACATTTTAGCTAGCAAAGTGCTAAGTGCAAAAACTGATTGATATGCATATTAATAATGTTCGTGTAGCTCAATGGACTCCCAGTTCATCATTCAACTACACGCTTCTAAGAAAATAACTTATTGCTTATAATAATTTACTAATATCTGATGAGGTTAATAATATAGTAATTAAAAAATTTGGGTGTTGATGGTACTACTTGTACGTGAGAAGAATAAATAAAAACATATCGTATTTAATTCATTTTTGTTTCATTTCATCCACCACACAATACAAAATAAATATATCATATTGTTGTTTTGTATGTTAATGTTGGTACTGTAGGATGGTCTCAAGAATAACTTTGTCTGACCAATCAGAGGATATCAGCTCAGTGTTATAGATCAAAAAGTGGTGACAGTCTGCTAAAAAGTTATTTTTAGAAGTTAATTTTTGGTACCTAAGCAATTAATTAATTATAATAGTTTGATATATCAACAACACATTACAAAATGCTAGGGAAAAAATACAGGTTTGGCAATAACAATTGTCAACAGCAAGCAACCGCTCTCACATTCGAATTCCCCACCCATTATTAATTTTGACTGTGTGAACTGCAGAGTATCCATGGTAATGCCATTATCACATTATAACAAAAAAATTACGCTTTTGAAACGAGTGTATCTTACTTTTAATTCAGTTACAGTAAATCAAACAGGTTATACACCTCTCTCAGTATGGAAACTAAAATTTTGATTTTCGTTTGAAAATGCGTATCATAACACGATCAGACGATGTATTTGCATATTTTAGAGTGATTCGCATCAGAATTTATACCCTGTCACGAACGGCAAATTGTGTTGTCGAAAGTAGGTACCAGTCCGCCACCCTTCAGGAATAGAGCATAACGGGAACCAACGCGTCACCCGGAAATATCGCTTGCGCTAGGAAACTACGCACGCCAGGAATAGCGGCTAACGGGACCCGACGCGTCATCTGTGGCGCGCGCTGGGAATAGTAACAACCGTTGTCGCCTGCGGGTTGTGCGTCCGACTAAGCTCAGATAGATTCAGGTTACGCGAGCCATGGAATGTCTGCGCAGATTGAGGTTTGTGCTTCCATCTGGGCGGGCGGTCAAGGAACTATCGTTTGCGCAAACGCGGCCGGTGCTGCCCCCCTAGCGGCCACCAAATGAACTAACGGTCCGCTGATTGGCTTATTCAAAAGCCCGCCGGAGGGGAGGGGAGGGAGGTGCTCCCCCCACCACCTCGTGACTCATGGGTTTTCCCGGTTTCTGGCTTGAACTCTTATACCCTCCCTACTGTGGTCGTAACCCCTTGCAAGGCATGTGATTGATGGACGCAGCATGAGGACAGGCATCATCCTATTGGAAAATACGATTTGGATTGTGGACACGAAGGGTATAACTATAGGGTGCAGCACCCCGTCCACATAGTAATGGATCGTCATTGTGCCTTCAACAACAACCAGCTCAGACCCGCTGTCGAAAATGATTGCCACCAAACCATGACGCCAGTGGCTGCACCTGTGTGACGTTCTGTAATCGCTGTAGGGTAAGCCGTTTCTCCAATACGCCTGCGTACATGTTGTCGATTATCACTTTGTCTCTAAACACAAATGTATGGAATTCACGTGTCCATTTGCGTATTGCATTACACCAGGTTAAACGGCGATGGCAATGAAATCGGGTAATGGAACACATTTGCACAGGGATCAGAGAGTGTTACCCAGCCTCAAGCAATAGGTTTACAATCGTCTGGGGGTGACTCTCTCTGCAATACTGCCTGGATCTGGCCTGCAGTCACCCGTCTACTAGCAACATCCACCACACAATTTAGTGGTCTTCACGCACTGCTGTCCTTCCGTATGGACCTGTGCCTGCCTCTAGAAGTACTAGAACTTTCTTCTATCCACTTTGTAACAAGTCTGAATACTGACATTGCACTACGGTCAATAAACCAATTCTCCGACCTCTCTCATACTTAGACGTTTTGGTGTAGAGGTGTCGCGGTAGCTGATTTTAGTATAGATTTTAGTATAGAGTTTAGCGGTAATGAAGGCGGAGTGCTTCCAAGCCAGCACAGTAGTACGAAGGTTACACCGCTCATATACGACACCCGCGCCAAGGCCGCTGGTCTTGCAGTCCTTACTGTTGGAACACGGTATAGCACGACGGGTACACGGGGCTTACACAATATGAGCACGTGAACCACACGCATGTCCGTCGTGACAAACAGCCAATGGGAGGAAGGCTTTCCCCACCTTCCAGAATCGAGGGCGCCTTTTTGCGTGCACGATTCGCCCCAGTCCGTGATGTGAAATTTCGTGGGGCACCTCCACTTTCAATAATAAATCAAGTAGACATAACTCTTCATATCATTTCAAGGAACACCTACATCCTGATTTCACGCAAATTAGGTCGCTGTGCATGTATTTTGTCCTAGCTAGGAGCTTACAGATGCCGACTGGAAACCAGAAGTACCTCATCCGACAGTAAGTAGATGCTAGGACGGACCCACAGTGGGTAAGTTCGCCACTCGCTCGGTCAACACGCTACAGAGGATCGTCACTCTTCTCCTTTGCATACTTGGTCAGCAAGAACTTGTGGACAAAAAGTGCCATGTTACTCCACACTGTTCACCACTTAAACGCTAAAAAACATACCAATTTTTCATAATAAATAGTCCTATAATTTTCATACTAATACACGTAAACCACTCAACTTTTAATCATTCAATAATTTTTATATGGGTATACTTGATGCCAAATTTCATTCATTTATCACAACTCCGGCTGGGTGTTTCTCTTTTAATTTCCACCAATGTAGAAGGTCTTGAAGAATGTAAGGCTATAAAAGAAAAAAACTTCTAAGATTTATATTTAAAGTTTAGTCCAATTAGCACCACTGATCATTTATATTATGCAAATAATAATAATAATAATCAAAAGATTCTGGGATATTTGCAAGCTAAATGTTCTTAAAATTCCTGTCTGAACAGTTCCTTTGTTCGTATTCACTTAATTTTTAAATTCCTTCACTTAATTTTTAAATTCCTTTACTGCGCTAGCCACACGTTCAAATTGTAATCAGTATAAAAATATCAAAACTAGAAGCTACAGTGAACATTAAACTATTATCGAGTCAAACCAAAGAAAAATAACGAATGGACATAACAAAAGAAAAAAACCAGTGCACAACTAACGATTCATTGAACCTGATTAACCCGCTAACAATAATTATATGACGAATTTCCGACGAAAATATTGGCACTGGGCCGCGAGAATGTAACATAGGTGTCTAAAAATCGTCCTCCACGAACAAAATATAACAAGTCTCCTCATCTCAACAAGTAGTACAACATTTACACGAGTCATTATGTCTTCACGTCACGTTACGATTTTTGAACTATGGAGCGAATATTCGCCATCCAGGTGCTGCATCTAAAATTCCACAACAATTTTCAATTCCTAACTATACAACTTTTTTTTTTTTTTTTGGATAGAAGAAGCCCAGTAATATTACGAGTCGCGAACTGTAAAACTTCCATGCCATGGATCAATCGGTATCAGCACAGTTACACGCTGTCACTCGTACTTTGCGTGGTTACAAGAGTTTGATAAACAAAGTGATGTTTAGGATACTGTAGCACCACGTTTCGTACTATGTTAGCTAGGTCTAAATCGGCTCAAACTTCTACTATCGGGGTTCCAACCAGGAGAAGGTGCCGGGTACTATCACGGAGTCGCAAAGATGTCCAACGGGGTGAGTGGAAATATTACAAGAGTCATATATCTGTAGCGAATGAGGGTTCTGAGATCTTCAAGAAACTTGATATCGTGTAGTTTGCCGGCATCAACAATATTTACTGTGTAGACCGGGACGTTTCAGACAATTTCAGACTATCTTGAATTTCTAATGAAGGACAAAGTTGAATGTTCTACGACTGTATGTCCTACAAATTCATACGTAGATAAGTTTTCATATTGTACTGGCTACAGGAAACCGTTTAAATGTAGCTATCAATGTTGCCCGTATGTTCAAATAGTTGTAATCGACGAATCAAGAAGAATGACACATTTTAAAATGCGCTTAGATACTGGAATACTTTAGGGGAAGGGGGCAGTGTAACATGAAGGTATGACCAGTAGTGTTTATGCAATCTCAATAATTAAACCAATCCCAGAATTCGGGAGTATGCGGGTTCGAGTGTTCAGATATCTGTCTTCTCTCAGTGGCAGATAGTGGAGAACTAGACGAGCATAATCATCCGAAATGCCTGTGAGGAAATAAAATCGTTTGTAAATACAGGAGGTTATTCATGTGAGCTTCGGGAGATATTCTGAATGAGGCAATGAAGATCAAATTGATAGTGTAGTAGTGGATCTGTCCAAATCAGTTCACAGATTGAGCCATAAAATGGTTATAACATTCCAGGCGAATACAGGATTCCTTCGTTGATAAAGATCATGTCCAATTACCCTCCCCTAACTTATTCACAGTCACATGACTGATCTAATGATCTGGTCGTCAAATAACCGCAACGAAAAGGAACGTCGATTGTTGACGCCCAAGCTACAGGCGGTAGGTCTGAATGATATTCACGATCGAAACCACCGATGGGCGATGACAATGCAAGTCGGCACCTGGCTGACTAGATCAGTTCGTGACAGACACTCGTTTGAAGGCGACGAGGCAGAAAAACTGTCGGCTCGCCCTGTCAAACGGCGCCCGGCTGCTTGGATACGCTTTTTGGTGTTCGGCGTTTTTGAGGAGCTAATGGAGATCGATTGGCCGGAGAGGAGTGTGGCTCGTGTGGATCACGTACAGCCATTGGACGCGCCACTCAGTCCGAATGGACACAAAAACCTGGCGGCTGCTGCTTGACTCCAGAGGAGGTCAGGGGCCACCGTCGGCAAAGTATACAACAGCGGAGATACCTCAGTTTCAGTGGTAGACACACGTTTTCAAACAGTTTCAGAATTTATAAACAGAACTATCTGCACATTTTTTTAACGATACTTAAGAGAATAATTAATGTTTCCAATGCTTGGATAGTTGGATCTGTACAAACAATTGTTTTCTTTGTAGCGCTGTCTGACTTTTCCTTCTTTATGTTTTAAGAAAGCAGTACTGACGGTATATCAACTTACGTGCTTCTTATCAATGTTGGAAAATCACATAAATGTATAAAGAACAATTCTGTACAATTTCTTTTACTGGAGAGCTAGAGTTTTATTTGATACGGTATTGTGTAAAAATTTATTTAGTAATTTCTTACCTGTAGTTTATTGTTGATCGCGTGTGTAAAACTGTAATTGGAATAGTAATTTTGTTTTTGTTACCTATCTGACACGGCTACCAAAGATTTTACCTTTACGTGACACCAGTTTTGTAACTAGAGCAGTGTTTCCCAACCTTTTTTGGGTCATGTCCCACTTTTAACTTTTTTTTTTTGACCCCCTAACATAATTTTTAATAAAAAAATTATTTGTTATTAAAGAAACTTAAATAGGATGGTTTTTGAAAGAAAACACTTTAATATTGTCATAAAACACAGTAAGTAAATTAAAAAACATATCAAACGAAACCATACCTAATAATTATTTGCAGCACTGTTTTAAGAATTTGCTTTTTTGCTATATTTTGTACGTATATCTAGCATTGCATTTAAATAACCCGAAGAGAAAGCGGTAAAATCGTATCAAGTCAATTTCTAAGTTGCCCCCCTAAAAACCAAATTGCCCCCCTGTGGGGCGTGGGCCCCACGTTGGGAAACACTGAACTAGAGCAATGTAATTGTGACTGTAATATCACTTGTTGTTGACCAGAAAAGGATTTGAGAAGGGAGAGCTATGTGAGAAAGCGATGATAAATAAATCAGCCACGACATTTTTTTTTTTTTTTTTTTTTTTTTTTTTTTTTAAATTAAGGGACCGTATTGCGATTCAATTTGAGTGATTTTATGAAATCACTGAATACCTAAATCTGGATGGTCAAATCGGAGAACATAGTCGCGTTTTTGCAAAAGCCACACCAGAAGGTTACCGCTCACCCACTAGGTACAATACAGCATGTTAATTTTTTTCTGAAACGTCTAATTTTTGAGGCGGAATTTGGAGACGTTACCACCATTCGCCTAGTTGATTACTGAGAAGCGCCTAAAACGTATCATAAGATTGGTTGTTGCTGTAAGCACTAGATATAAACCTATGTCCCTTGTACCTCCCAGGTTCGAAGTGGCGGTGTTGTAATGCGCCCACCCAAACTGATGAGCAAAACCAGTAATCGAAGAGATTGCTTTGAAAACCATTATCACGGTATGTGAGTCTAACGTACCAAATACTACTTTTCCAATGACAGTTTTACTTTCAATATAGGTAAATCAATCAATTTATCTTCTTCTTCTCTGAGCGCCTTGCTATGTCCGGGCATGAGTGGTTTCTATGAGAGGTGTTTGGCAAAATGATCTGGTGGTTTCCCGTTGCCTTCCACAGTATGACACGGTTCGTGTTGTAAATGGGGATAATTGTGATAGTGCGTCTGTTCAGTTTAGAGAGTTGTTTGTGTTGTGGATGATAGAAGAAAGAAGGGAGACGATTAGTCCCGGTGCTGGCCCATCTAGGCTTGTTGTTCGGTAAGCTTAAAGTCCCCATTTGACGGAAGAATTACCAGAAACAGTATCGTATGCCGTCACTCCAGGGGGATTTAACCTAGGACTTTCTACATCTACATCTACATATCTACATATATACTCTGCAATTCACAAAATTGTGGGTGGCAGAGGGTGCTCAGCACCAAAGCTAATCTCTTTGTTGTGCATTCCAATCCCTAATGGTACGAGGGAAAAAAGAATTCATATAAGAATCATTGCGGCACCTTATTTCTCTAATCTTATCTATCCTGTCATTCCGGCTCAAATAGGTTGGTGGACGAAGTATTTCACTACAATCGTGAGTGAAAGTGGGAGTACGCATGTTTACCAATAAGTTTAAACGAAACGTGCGTCGTCTATCTAATAGAGACTCCCAGCCTAGTTTACTAATCAGTTCTGTGACGCTTTCATAAGGACTGTAGCAAGCGGTCACGAATCGAGCGGCTCTTCTCTGTACTTTCTCTATACTTTCGATCAACCCCTTACGAAACGGATCCCAAATGGCACAACAATAGTCCAAATGTGGACGCACAAGAGATTTGTACGCTATCTCCTTTGTTTGTTCATTACAATTTTTCCAGATTCGACCTATGAATCGCAGCGTAGAATTAGCTCTACCTACCAACGAATTAATGTGCAAGTCCCATTTCATGTTCCTTTTTACTGTTACTCCCAAATATTTCATTGAATTGACCATATCAATAACTGAATTGTTTAACTCGTATTTCTGAACAATTGGATTCATTTTGTTAGTTATGCTCATTGTCTTGCACTTTTTACAATTTAGCGTAAGTTGCCACTCAGCGCACCATGCCAAAATAATATCCAGATCACGCTGAATTTCTAAGCAATCGGCCAAATTCCTTACTTCCCTATAAATAACCGCATCATCAGCAAACAATGTAAAAAGGCTTTTCACTTTGTCTCCGAGATCGTTTATAAAAATTTGTTTTACGATCTGGTGATTAGGAAATATGCACCACCATCTCTCCTACCTGCTGGCCAATTCCTGATGATAAAAATTTCTTCCATCACCAGGAGTCGAACAGCTAACCTCGTTTCAGGGCCGGACACGATCAAGATGCTACAGCCAATCGAGCCAACGGTGCGGGCAGGATTCTGATCAATTCTCCAGTCATAGCTGTCCAAATAACGGACTATATAATACTTCCGCTATTTTACCTTCATTATTAATGATTTGTTCACCGAATGTTTTAAAGTTATTTGGTAGCATTATTTATAATCCAAGCTACTTGTTAAAGCTAAATGAGTAGGAGAAAAGTTGAAAAATTTGTCAACCTGAGACCTAGGGACTGGCGTTAGTTGGGTCACAGCTTGCGGTGACCCGTGCCGGGCCGGCCCAGCGTCCACCAGTTGTTGCCTGGTGACCATCTGACCGCTGGCCAGTGAGCGGTACTCTGTCCGTGATGTGGGGCACAGCTGCGAGCTCGCTCCGCCGGCACTGCGGAGGAATACGATACTACCAGTCTGTTAGCTAAAGATAACAGGTATCGTGCTAAATCTTTGAAAACAGACCGCAGAGACCACATTACTGTAGCTATTCGAGTAAGAGACGATGGATGGTATCGTGTCCTGTCTCCTAAATTCTTGAAAACAGTATTCCTGGTTCGCTCAGGAAGACGATACCTAAGGTCTGACTATTTGGTAAGTAATTCAGATTTCAGTCTATATGAGATGTGCAACCGGACTATTGCTTAAGGATAAATGGTATAATGTTCAGTGGCGTAAATCTTCGAAAACAAACAGCCAAGACTAGAGAAATACCTCTCTACTCTACGGGGTAAAATCCACGGGTCACGCAAATATTACTGGCTTCGTGCTGAGTCTAGAGAAAGCTTACAAACGGTCTTGTATTCAGGGTATTAATAAGGTGCAGGAAATGTGTGTGAAGAATTCTCCGCCATACATTCATGAGTAATTTAAGCATTTACTGGAGCTTTGATCGCAGTGAGTAGCTGTTCCTAAGAAAATCATTATGGGTGATAGACGCTGCCATAGTGGCAAAGAGAAATAGTTGTCTTGATCCTGTAACCGCACTGATTCATGTTTTGGATCTAGCACAAAGCTCCGTTGTATCTGCTTCATTCGATAGTCAACAGCAATATTTATGTAAACTACGTCAGTGAGAGTATGTCTGTATTGACTTATTGTATACTAGTAAGTTTTCGCGGCAAAGCAACCTTCTTTAAGCATATTGATTTACGATGACTGTCGTAGAAAGGAGAATTTTCTTATTGATTGTGACTGGAATAGTACCAGACGTAATTTGTTATGTAGGAAGGGTGCTTCGTAGTGTACTAAGGTTTCCATGGCAGACGGCACAATCGCACAAAAACAGAATTAAAATATACCGAGCGTGGTGGGTGAATGGTTAACGTTCTTGCCTCGCATTCGGGAGGACTTGGGTTTGAATCGCCGTGCAGGCATCCAGATTTAGGTTTTCCATGGTTTCCCCAAATCACTCCAGGCGAATGCCGGGATACTTCATTCAAAAAGGCCATGGCCGGCCTAAGCTGTCGACGAGGCGCAAAAAAAAAAAGTAAAAAATATAAAATTCTCTGGCAAAGCCCTTCTTTAGTCGTAGACCTGTAATAATTCCTCCTGCTACAGCAAGGGCTTTGGCATAAAGGACAATTGGGCTAGGACGTACAACTTCAAAGGATATTCAGTGGAAACATCTAAATTTCAAACAGGAAGACCGATTTTCCAGCCAGTCTTTCTGTTATAGGCTCCCAATTTTGCGGAAATTATGGTTGTAACAGTACACATCAGGGTCGTAATTGCGTCATGAATACGATAAAATAGTGGAAACTTCAGAAATGCTTTCACATTTTTCTTTTACTACAGTGCGGATAATCCTTTTGGCATCGGCGGGGAAAAACAACTTTCCGTTACTGGGCGGGAGCGACTTTATGATTCGTCAACGTCTAAGTTATTAGAGCTCTCAAGGGAATGCTGAAAAAGAACGGGAAGGAAATCGATGTACATGAAGGAAACTACATAGAAAAACCTTTGTAAACCTAAATCTGAGAATTCACTTTTCAGAGCACGAGAATATATGTCAATCCCTACATAGTTTCCTTCGCGTACCGAGCGGGGAAGTATAACGGTTAGCGTTCTCGCCTCGCATTCGGGAGGACGGCGGCTCGAATCCCTGTCCGGGCATCCAGATTTGGGTTTTCCATGGTTTCCCAAATCACTCCAGGCAAATGCCGGGATGCTTCCTTCAAAAGGCCATGGCCGAATTCCTTCCCATTCCTTGTCCCCCATCCTTTCCCGTCTCTAAAGACCTCGCTGTTAAGAGACATAAATCAGTTAAAAAAAAAAGTTTCCTTCGCGATAATCAGTCGGTTGTAAGCTAAGGCGACGTCGGAAATTTTTCGTTTTCCTAGTGATTTCAATCCCGGCTGTACGACTTCTGTATGTGAGTAGCTGAACAGTAGCTGCGGTCTCTGACGAGGCAGACGGTGACGTGTTGGTGAGTGGTGTTGTGGGGTCATGGCCGCGAGAGGCGCTCGAGTTTGGCGAGACGGTGCTAACATCTCTGACAGCCAGCGTGTTTGTCTCGCTACGTGTGTGCTTAGCGGCGCCTGGCTTCCACTGCCGGAACTCGGGGACTGTCAACAAGTAGCATTCAGGCCAACTATGCAGACACGCATCCGGTAATGTGGTTAAAGATGATAAAGCGGTGCCACACCGAGCACTGTGGGTACCTAGGGATCGAATTCAAATCCAGCGAAAGAATAATCAACATTTTGACGATATTCAGTATTGGTCTACGCGAAAGCTACGATCTATTGGGCCACATTTGATGAGAAAATACACGTTGAGCAAGCAGAATTTTTTTAGCTGTTGTCAGTCTTTAGACTGGTTTGATGCAATCCTCCATCCCTTCCTATCCTGTGCTAACCTCTTCATTTCTACATACCCCGTACAACCCACGTCCTCAATTATCTGCTTCATATATTCTAATCTCTGTCTTCCTCTACAGTTCTTACCTTCGACTGTTCCCTCCACTAACAAATTAACCAATCCAGCATGTCTCAAAATATGACCTACCAGCCTGTCTCTTCTTCCTGTAAGCTTCTTCCATAAACTTCTTTTCTCACCGATCATTTCCAAAACTCGTTCATTTCTTACTTTGTCTGTCCACCTAATTTTCAGCATTCTTCTATAGCACCACATTTCAAATGCTTCAATTTTCTTTATTTCCGGTATTTCTAAAGTCCATGTTTCGCTACCGTAAAGTGCTGTGCTCCACACATAGAGTTTTAAAAAGTTCTTTCTAATTCCTAGATCAATATTTGAAACTAAAAGGTTTCTCTTTTTCATGAAGGCTCTTTTTGCTAGTGCTATTCTGCTTTTAACATCATTCCTGCTTTGGCCATCGGTTGTAATTTTGCTTCCCAAGTAACAGAACTCACTCACTTCTCCTACTGCATCCGATCCTATTTTTATATTTAATCTGCTGTGATTGGTATCATTTCTGCTACATTTCATCACTTTTGTCTTACTTTGATTTATATTCAGTCCAAAATCTTGCTTCAGTATTTTGTTGATGCTATTCAATAACTTCTCAATATCCTCAGCCCTCTCTGCTAACAAGACAATGTCATCAGCAAATCGTAGCATACTGATTTTTTCTCCCTGAAAACTTATGCCACATGGAAATTTTTCTTTGACTTTCTTCATTGGTTCTTCTACATACAAGTTGAATATTAACGGGGATAGACTACAAGCAAGCAGAATAAGGTAACACAAATTAGAATGGCATTTAGACTATTCGTAAACTGACCCTACTACATGGTGATCCCTGCTAGACCGCTGAGGCGCCGAGCATGCGTTAAGCCCTATTCTGTACAAACAACGAAACTCTTCAGAGTCTTTGAAATATATCTTCCTTGTGTCGCGTTGTCCTGAATTATTTGCTGGACAGTGTTACATTGTTTTCAAGCACCAATCTTTTTTTTCTTGTCGGAACTTTCCGGCTTGTCGGCTCGTCGACGAGATGATCGTTGGAGACGAGACAGAGAATCGTGGGCAAAGAACAGCAAGGAATTCGTCCACGCCTTACTATCCCACTATTCACATGATGGTAGTTCCGGAAATCAAGGAAAACCGAAACCCGAAAAGCCGTACCGGAAATCGTATTCACGCCAGACGAATGCGTCGGTGCGCCTTTCAGAATGCCAAGGTCAAATTCCTTTTCGTTTCTTATCTCCAATTACCTCCCGCTTCTAATAAATTTGACAAGATGTAAAACCATAGGACAAATAAGGAAATCAAAATGCCGAGGTCATACTATGTTTATCTCTCAGATTTTACTGGTGGGAACACTGCAAGTACCACACATAAAATTGTGTGGTGATTAGTGTTAAATAAACAATATTCTGCTTTAATTAGAGTAATATATGCAAGACAACGACAACTCATCGTAAGAATACGGTGTTTTGAATTTAGATACGAAAGAAAATGTTTTAGAAGACTGTCATTGTTTGTGCAGCGATCGCAACGGCCTTTACTTTGAACTTGTGCACATTTCTCCCTGTGTACTTGTAAACTGATAACAGTATATTCTTAAAGTCATTTTTGTAGTACAATAATTTAAGAGAACATCTGTTGACACCATTCTGTTGTCCTTTCGAGGCGAAAAATATCACATTGTTGCTGAAACAGTGTGATGTCGCACAGCAGAATGCTATATTCAGTTGGTTTCTCTCACTTTCATTTCCAGCGAGATGCAATATGCATTTCAAAAACAGAAGAAGGAAATACTCTCATGTTGATGATATTTTGTTTGTTTCTTTGAGAGACAGTCGCACTAAGTGACGTAGCCGCAAAATCTGAAGGCCCCAAAAAATACTGGTCCATCATAAATCTCACTTGGCTCTTGTTTGTGTAAATACGAGGATTTTAAAAAATTATCGGATATTTGAGCTTGGGTTACCGCTCTTCGCTCATGTATATGTTTTAACCGGGGACATGTGAGAGAGGTATTTTATTTCAGTTCTGAATAGCAATTTGTAAGCGGTTATGCGTGGGAGTTATATTTTACGTTGTTACGAACTGTGTTTAATCATAGACTTGCAAGACCTACTCGCATTGTATTACACATAACCTCACCTGGATGATACCTAGTTGAATGGGTAGAATCACTATCCTAAAATACAGTATTATAGGATAGTGATATAACAAGTAGAATAAACAGAAATGTTTGCAGTAGCGGACGACGAAGGTCTTAAATGTTTATTTTCAAACGAGGACGCATTTGTAAATCAGAATGCCCGTGACTGCATTTGCAATGTATTTCATAAATATTTAATGTTATCACTGCCAACTGCAACTAACTTATAAGCCGAATTAGATTGCATTAAATAGGAAAGACAGGCAAATGCGAGTCCTAATACAATGGCTGTTATGAAAACATGTTTGTTGAGGAAAAGTGTAATATGAACCACTTTGGCAGCGCATCCTGTACCCGTAATGTGGCTTACTATACAAATGAAATGTGAAAAATCTTACACCCAGATTTCTACTAATTGTACCGGTTATCGACTACCACTTTCATTATTCTGATTGTGAGTACGGATTGTAATAGAGCTACCTCGTCATCCAAGTGACTTTCACGCTGTTCTGCAGGGTCCTATTTTACTGCAGAGCCTGTCATTGGTGGTTGAGGAACTATAGTGTCGCTTCTGTGAGAAGTATAATGAGTGTTATGCGCGACAAGTGTATATTTGGTTAATGCGTAATTTATGAGGTGGAACTAGTGATACACCCACCATTCGCCTAGGTGAACACTGAAAATAGCATAGAGATCGCCATCAGAAAGACCTGTGGTTTGAAACCAATTGCAGTGTATCAAGTAAAAGTGTTCCTCCACGCATTATCCATAAATTGCGTCCCGATTTACTGATCTTGCGGACGAAACCTTCGTTAGAATCTGCAAAGATAGCGAGATCAGATTCAAGACGAACAAAACTGTTGACGAATAAATTCTATACTTGCTTTAGCCAGTATGACATGTTCTTAATGTATATGATGAAATACGACAGTCACAACTTAATTCATTCATGATTAAATGGTAGAATACTCTTTCAACTAAAATAACCGGATGCTGACATTTTCAACTATTCTTTGTATACTTTTAAACGTGAAAGGCTTAGAATAATACACACGTCAAAAACTGAATATACATCAGTATCGGTTCTCTTTGGTTAGAAAATTTAATAAATATTTACCAATATTTTCTATGTGCCATACCGTATTTAAATAAATAATCTTATTGGCGAGACTCGAGGATTATTTGGGATGAAATATTATGTTTTGGCAAAAAATACTATATGAATCAGGAAAACTTGTCAACGTATATAGTCCAGTGCAATTTTCGTTGAAATTACTTATTTAGTGCCATGATTTATGAATGGGATCGTTGGTAAATTAGAGAAGGGGAGGAACATTTTTGACGATTTTTGGAGCTGGTGTCTCATGAAATACACAGGTAACATGAAATTGGTTCGTGTTTAAATACCTGTTCAACTATACTAGATTAGGCTGTCCGGAGGAACTAAACAAAATTGGTTTTTGAGACCTTTGCAATGGATATGTTTAGCACACGCCTTCCTGTCATATTTTATGGAAAAAGTTGCAAAGGAGGTAAAATCATTTTCCCGTCATTTTGGGTATGGAACAGTTATGTATTCTATGGTAAACAGAGAACAGAAAAAACTACACGGCAGACGCAACATTAACGAAATCTAATGATAGCCGAAGTATTATTCGTTTATAATAGCTCTCTGTTTAGTATCTTTCTCTTTTCTTTAAAGAAGTTATATTCCCACTTCCTTGATGCAAATTACTACTCTAATACATTAATATTATTTACTTAATCTCGGAGCCGTACCAAAACTTTAATTTCATTCCCTAATTCTCTAAAAAAATTAAAGACGCATTTACATATATATAGTTAAACTAGCCTCGTACCCGCGACTTCGTACGCGTGGATTAAGAATTTTTTTGCCAGAATTAAATATAAAAAGTTGTTGGTAACGAAGGATTGGTCCCAAACAATATCGAGTCGGCATAATATGACAGGAAAGCTATCACTATATCATTCTACCGTCGAATCTGCCTCTTGAAGATAATCAATTTCCAACATATTTCTGTCACTATTCGATAAGATTTCAAAATTTCGTGACTACGACTGTTAATCATACTGGAAAAAATATCCTGTGCCCTTCATACAGCTTTCCTTATAAAATTCCATCACAACGATATAGCCATATAGTCGTCAAAACGTAACAAAAAGACAGAGACTTATTTTCGTATTTATATTGGTATTACTGTGGTTCACACTCACACACTGACTGCGAACAACACCTGAGGGATCATTATAACGTAAAAAAGTGTACACCTACAAAACTGCAAGACTACCTACGATTTGCCCCGCATTGCACCCCTAACTTTATAATATCTACAGTTTAACATTCAATGTAAATAACCTACGGCCCAGGCCTGACTCTTACGATGAAAAACAATTTTTAAAAATCTTAGCCTCCACGGAGATTTGAACCGGAGACCACGACGTTCGTCAGCAAGTGCTTTAACCACTAAGCTGCCAGTCCAATACACGAAAACACGGTACGGAGACGACCATATCCAACGTATCTGTCTATCGCCGTATTTCGAAGTTATGAGACAACATGTGTTATTTATACAGATAATTTTTTCAACCAAATGTAGACAGTATTTTTTTCCTTGTTTCAAAGGATAAGTGTGCAAAGTTTCATCGAGATCGGATGAAAACTGTGGATTTGTATTAAGAACAAACAAACCAACAAACAAACAAACAAGCAAACAAACATTCATCTTTATATATAAAGATATTACCAGTTGTCATGATCTGAGCTGTATTCAGAGGATGGAATTTGGTTGGTGACCGTAAATCTGCCATATATAGTTTAACCCAGACGAAGTGTCCCCTAAACGCAAGACGTACTCCTAGGAAGGTATTTCAAGAGATGAAGTGTGCGAGGCTGAGTTGGAAACCGGTCGTCGGTGAACTACAGACGGCCAACAGTAATTAGTTTCATCACCGCTGGAACGCTCACATACGAGTGCGCCAGAGGGATACTAAACTGCCTGGCGCAGTGCGGGAAAGTGGATGGCTTGAGCCCAGGTGGTAAAAGAAATTTCAACATCTACAGCTTGTCCGGCAAAGGAGGAGGCAAGGTGGTGCATAATTTCCTTTCACCAGATTGAATACCAAGCATCTGGGTTACATCCCTAACCTCTCCGCATGCGCATGGAGTGATGGCGTAGGACACTGTTCGTGTACGCTATATGGTGACGTTGAACATGGAGGTGTCCCTGGCGTCTTTCAGAAGAGCAAATGTGAAAGACAGGCACCATGTTCCATCATATTATTTGTTCTATATTCCTGAACAACACACTACTTATACTCATTGCAGTCACCTGGCTGGATACTTGTAGTTAAAATAAAATAACCTTCACAGGTATTCAGCCAGATATTGCCATCAGAATAAACGTTACCATAGCAAACTCAGCTGTGTTTAGCATATGAACAAATAGTCAAGAATTAAGTTCAAAGGTGAAACACTGGAACTAGGGTTGTATCGGAAGTCATCTTTGCGGATGTAGCTGTGGATGTTCAGCGCTTGACATCCGCGGATGCGGATGTTTTGCAGAATGGGATGTGAACGTGTAAACATAAATTTGTTATTATTTAGATTTTAATATTTTATCAAAAATAAATTTAATATATATATATATATATATATATATATATATATATATATATATATATATATATATATATTTTTATCCCAAATTCTTCATTTTTTCATGTGCAAAGTCTCTTTTCATACAATACGGCCATATTGATTTATTTTTGCCCCATCTTTAAACAGTAAAGAGGGGGGAAGATTTCACAAGTGAATTAAATTATTTTTATAACTACGCTCTCGTAAAAAATATGAACTTAGCGGAGTTAGCGACTCAATTAATTCAAGCACAAAGCCTCGCCAACCCACATCTTCCTGCCCGCCCTTGCCAATTCACAGTCAGACTTGTAGGACCTACAATGACCCGATTTTCCGATAAAGGACTCTTGACGGCCCGTGAAAAATAAAGCTATGACGTTGGATCATGACTAGAAGAAACATCCTTCTAGTGTGCGACAAATACACTGGTGTGCCGCGAGAAAGTACGAGTGGAAAGGACTGCCTGAAACATTTTGTTGGATCCCTTCTAGCAGCGTGAATAGGTGACCGCATCCTACGGCAGTTCTACACGGATGTCCTATAAGTTGGACCGTGAATAGGAAGCTTTACTTTACATGCAAGTGCAAATCTAATTTGTCGCTTAGGCAATAACACCTTTCAGTTCATTGTTACTTTTATTCCAAGATCGTAAAAAAAAAAAAAAAAAATAGCTAAGCGACGATGTTCCGAATCTCGTATAAAGAGTTACATATATTACAATGTAAACAAAACCTCCGTTATACATCCGAACTAAAAATTTCGGATGCAGATGCGGAAGCGAAGGTAGGATTTTACGCGAAAGTTCCGCACTTTCGGATACGGTTGCGGAGCTCGATAACATTCCTAAATGGAACCCTAAAGTCTCTGCCTCATACAGTGCGATTCTATAGACGTATAATGTATATATTTTCAGACGTATACGTTGATCTTGGACCTGTGTGGGACACAAAACATATTCCAGTCTCCTGTTAGACTTCAGTAAGTCAGAAACTAACGTGTATATTTATAAATAATATATGTTTTCAAAAACAAAAACAATTTTTTTTAAAGTCTGTGTGAAAATCTGAAAGGATAAGAGAAATGTACCAGTGACTTATTAAAGTTGAAGGCAGGAGAGATGTGAAGACACTTAAAAACAAGATAAGCACAATTTAAATTTCGACAAAAATCGTTAATACTGTTAAAGTACGTTGAAACACGCAATGAGTCGATGGGCGAGTGCACAACAATACCCACAACGCCAGTGGCAACCCAGCACCGTACACATTAATAAACGCATCGGGAAGTATGTGCTTACTTCTGGATTGGTCTTTCGCGGTAACGTATCGATCTTCACTATTAATTTTGTCGAATCTGGCTTCAATCTAGTCCTATTGCAATCTAAGGGCAGAAGAGGACAATGAATGATGTTAACAATCGTTTTACCATGTAGCCCTTTACCAAGATACAGTATGTCACCATGCGACCTTACACGTATCTCTAGATTTCTTGTAGTACATTGCCACAATATTCGAAGCTAGGACCAATGCAGTTTCTTTACCACGTGTGTGTTCTAAACCAGCTGGAGCCTTATAATGGTAGTAAATTCGTTAATAACGGAAAGATGCCGCACCTCTGCTAAATGTCATAGAGGCAGCAATTTCCTGGCTTTAACTTGAGTAGCGAGGTTGCATTCTCGTCGCAGATATTACGGAGCATGAGTCCCTTCGGGCGTCGGAGCAAGTCTGGTAGGGTAACGGTACGCCCCAGTGCCCCGGTAGCGACCATTTTGCAGCTATTGGGCCCAAAAGCGCCCCTCCCCCCCTCTCAGCGCATGTGTTGCGTCCTACTTGCTGGCGCTGTGCAGAATTCGGCATCCTTTGCCCAGATGTAATTCCATTAACGGTTGCGGATTCCAGCCTGACTAATCTCCCCAGTTCAGCGACCCGCTCTGATCTCCCCGAGGGAATCATTTCGCGCGCGTGTTTTTAATGTGAGCTTAAATTACTGGTCTGACGGCTAGCAGCCAACGTGCCCGATTAGCAGCTCAGGTTTACGCTGTCAAAAACACTTTGCCAGCTTCATTCTCATGCATGGAAACTCGTACCGAATGTGTGCTATTAAGTGGTAGTTTCCCAGGGTTCACATGACGCCAAATACGAGCTGCACAGCCTTGGCCTTTACGGCCAATCGACGCAACGCTGACAGTTTTCAGGTAGCGTGGTTAGGGGACATCCAGAAATTACGTGAGGTGTTTTTCCGGATTTACGGACCCCCTCCCCCCCCCCTTTGGTGAGTTTTCGTGAGATCTGGTCCGTGAGAAATCCCCCCCCCCCTAGTAATCGCCCTCGAAACTTTTGGAGACCCCTAAAATCGACAATCGCATAATTTTTTTTTTTTTTTTAGCTCTACAGTCCAAAAATGTTTTCCCAAAACCTCATGTGAGATTTCGTAGGATCCCCTCCCCCTTTTTCCTCTATTTCACCTCACGTATTTAATGGATGCCCCCTTAGTGGTGAATACTTGCTGATCATTTGATGTAAGAAAAAGGCATTATTTGAAGGCGGTCAAGTCTAGTGTTGCAAACTGAAAAAAAACAAAATGTTTTTTTTTTCAGATTTGTGAAAAAAAACATGAAAAAAAACCTAGCACCCTCGTTTTTTTTTCAGAAAACAATATATTTGATAAATTATAGTTTTATTTATGGAACTTACATTTTACATGTGTGTTTTAAACCTTACTAAATCATATAATATCTTACATAATGATTCATAAATGTATCTATATAGGTAACATAATTTTTTATTCATCTTCTATGTCGGTACCACATTCACTAGTATCAGTACCACCAACACTAGTTCGGTCGGAGTTGGAATTTTCTGTTTCTTCTTCTGTCCCCTCTAGATCCATAACTTCAGAAATAGTTACATTTTCTTTTACTGGTTGTATTGCATGCAAAAGCTTTTGAGATTGCAATTTTAAATTGTGAGCAAAGTACACACTGTGAATGAAGACTGCGCCGATAGTTCTGTATTACGGTCTTTTAAGTTTGAATTTAAATCTATTACCATACAAGATAGGAGCTTTATTTGTTTTCAATCGTTGGTTTACGCCAACGGTTGCAAGGAAATTATTCATAATTACTGACAATGACTCAGTATTATCACTATACGCTGCGAGTTTAACAAGTATATGAATATAAGGAAAGCACACCAAGTAATAAAAAGAGGCAAAAAACCGTAGTTAAATTTCCTAATTTTTTGAAAAGATTCGTAGGTCTACAAATAAATTTGTAGGGCTGGCAGCACTAGTTCAAATAGCGAGTATCAATCCAAACAACGGGGAACGGCCGAACGGGGATTCCTTCTCATGCAACCTAGCCTTTTCGGGAAGTCCCCTTTCGTAAAAGAAAACTTCAGTCAATGTTACCAATATTTTTGTAATTTTTTTTTCTACTGAACCAGAAAGATATAGTAGATTTAAAAGTAAGATAAGTACTTAGTATAAACTCTAAAACCGTCATATTAAATGATAAATGCCTTAAAAATTTGAAATTTAGTAGTTATGAAAAAAAACATGTCCCAGAAAAAAACATGTTTTTTTCACAGTTTTTTTCATGTTTTTTTTTTTTCACGTCAGAAAAAAAACTGTTTTTTTACAACACTAGTCAAGTCTACCCCATCAACCAAATCATGTTTTATCTAAATAGCTCGTAATGCATAAGACAATATTTTTCAATTTACTTCTTCCTCGTTGATAAAAAAAAAAAGAAGTTTTGAAGTTTGTAGTGCATCATTTTTGATGTCTTTGAATACTAGCTGTAATACCTGAGGTAATAATAGCAAACAAAACTGCTTATATTACCATCCTCCACCATCATAAAATACGTGATTGGGCTGTAGGCTATACGAAGTTTCCTTTTCGGAAACTGCTGTTCGTTTAATGACTTACGTTCATTTTCTTATCGTTGCACATTTACGATTTATCGGCAACAATGTTACTGTCAGCTGGAGAATATTGGTGGCTGAGGACCGAGAAAAAATTCATGCCAATACCTTTCAAAGTAACCATCCCGCACCCACATGGAGTGATTTTGGGGAACTATAGAAAACGAAATCAGGGTGACCAAACCGAAGACAGAACCATCGCCCTGCCAAACGCGAGGCATAAGCGTTATGGCTCACCACGTTAGTGCACATCACTCCAGATACTCTAAACATTTGACAAACCATTTCCTTGCCGACCCCGGCAGCATAAGGGTTAACGCACTGCTAGTTTCGCTGGTCAGGAGCATGGCGTCTTTATTTAAGTCATGTGTTCATCATGTCTTCTTTGTAGTGCTTGCAAACTACACACGCAGATTCTATATGTGCGTATGAACGTTCGTTTGGGCAAACTAGGACAACGTTAAGCCTTTGTTCTGGCTTGAATTTGCTTTAAATTGTGCACATCCGTGTTACAACTAGGATTGTTAGTTCTAGATGGGACCTACAGTTTAACGTGGATTTCGAACCACGGACGCGTTCTGGAGTACTTTACATTACGCAGCAAGTTGTGCCAGAGTTGAAGGTCGGGTTAGGGGCTTATGAAAATCCCCGCCGAGACAGGGATTCTAATCGGAGACCTTTCGATCTACCATCAGTCGCCTTAACCAATGAGCCACCAACAAGCTCCACAGAGATATTTTAATGTATGCACTAGTGGAATTAATGGAATACAGTCGCTAGCTATATGACATTGTAAACCAAACACCATTTCTTTTTGATAAGTACCATTTTATCTTGAACCCAAATGCTATTTAGTCATTATTTCAACTACCGGACAATATTTACTCGTAATTGCAGTTTTATTTAATTATAACACTTGAATTATTAACAGAAATTACAAAAGCTTTTCGCAGAAGTGTTGGAACGGACCTCCATCTGATTTGCATTATAAGAAAATCTTTTAAATTCACTTTATGGTTCCACCATCTGACACTATTCTTGACGTAACTGCACATTTTCTTTCAGCTGCCGTCCGTTATACCTCTTATATGTAACAGTTACAATGTAATGTTTCGAAATTTTGTTGTATTTGACCAGATATTTTTCTTTTGATCATTGTCGTTTTCAGAAAACACGAAGTTACAGTCTGCAAAACAAGACAGAACTTCAATTCCTCCATTTGTTTTCATTCCTCTGTACTTTTTATTGCTTCGGCCGCTTAAAAATGTTATTCACAAGAATATCGAATAAAACTGGTGTTAATATGCAACCTTGCGGTAACCCTAAACTCATTAATTAAATTCTGCTGTCAACGTTTATCCGTGACAAAATTACACATCAAATATTACTGAAACATATCCGTTGCCGCGTCTCTGTATTAGCCCATGGCGGCTATATTCATCTGATTTCAAATAATGTTTAGACTTGAGTAGGAAGCAGGAGCGGTAAGGGGAATACAAGTTGACTTCCTGCGCGGCTACATAACTCAGTTGCGAGGTATTGGACCCTGGACGTGCAGTTAATAAGAACTCCGAGTCGTTTTGTCCGACTGCTTCCTCTCCCTCCCTCCCCCAGTTTTAATAGATTTCGACGCCCGGATTGGCCCGGGCACACACAAATCACGGCCTGGCCCATCGGGACGTGATCACGGGGGGCTGTCACGGATGGTTTCACCGGACGCAGTCACGTGGAATGGTGTCAGTCACGACTTCAGCAGGGACTTCCACGGTTACACACGGAAACCAGGCCTCGCACAAGAACACAGCTTCCACCAGCCACACAAACCAGTAAGAGAAGTCTGTTATACGTGAAACAAAATTACAACTCATCGTCAAAGAAACGATATTTGGACGGGTATTTGAACCTGCGTTCTCCCAAATACCAGATCCCATTGCTACCATTCCCCCTCCAGGAGCTTTAGAGATCTATCAGGACGAGTCGGCTCTTAAGATTCGGGCTTTACTATACGGAAGAGTTGAAGATAAGAACTGTAGAACTGAAAAACTAGATCATATGGAGTAGTTAAATAAAGACATGGATTGTAATTTGTAGTTTCAAATAAAGATATTAGATCATGATGAGCTTGGAGATTACATCACACCAGTAGAGAGACTGAAGACAGGAAAAAAAAAAAAAATGGATTACTGACTGAGCGACTAACTCGACGGTACGGTTGATGGTTGAATCCCGTTTAAACATACAGGGTGTCCAGAAAAGGACTCCCTGATTTCAAAATTAAATATCTCGAATACAAAGATCGATAGAGGAATGCAGTAAATGGTATGTTTATTGTGACAGCTGTAAGAAGTGTATACAGCAGTGTGAAATAATAGTTACAAAAGCTGCTAACAGATGGCGCTGTACGCTCATATCAGCATACATAAGTGAAATAATCGTATGAAAACAATCTTTGCAAACAATCACATCACAATGTTTTCCAAATGTTCACCATTGGCACGTTTCAATGGTGGAACTGATCGCCCTGAGCTTCGGATCACTATTTAGGCATTACGTATGGCGATTACAGCGCCATCTGTTAGCAGCTTTTGTAACTATCATTTCAAACTGCTGTATACACTTCTTACAGCTGTCACGATAAACATACCGTTTACTGCATGCCTCTATCGATCTTTGTTTTCGAGATATTTAATTTTGAAATCAGGGAGTCCTTTTCTGGACACCCTGTATATACGACTAGTGTAAGTCCGTGACGATTTTTTGCGTATCGTCACGGGTCTAGAATAATTCCAGTTTTTAGGGTCAAAGATTATAACAGGTTGATCTGATCTGACCAAATGTGAACTTGACCCGTGTTTCACTCTTAAGGCCCGTTCCCACGATCCCTTGTAACGAAAGTGAGGCGAGACGGGACGGGACGGGACGAATACTCAACCACACGCCATGGGAACAGGGCCGCCTCTGCTAGCGGAGACGAGACGCAGCTACCCACTCTGAGTCGGTAAACATCACAGGCGTGTGTAGCGGTGCGCTGTTGCCATCGTTTTGCAGCAGCGGTGCGCACCCCTTCTGTTGCTGTAAAGTGCTCTGTGCCACACGACACTAGGCAACGTGGTGCGGAGGTGGTGGCAAGGTAAGCTAGGACTAGCCTGCGGCCCGCGGTCGTCCCTACACTTCGGCTAATGAGGTCCCGTCCGTCTCGCCTTCGTTACAAGGGATCGTGTGAACGCGCCTTTAGGATGAATAAAATCTCATAAGCTTGAATAACTCAGAAGTATTAATAGACTTAGATATTAAACACGTACAGGGACGATCGCGCTATCGTGTAATTCTTTCAATGGTCGTAGTTCGTTCTTAAACACAAATTTGACTTGTATTTGACCCTTAGAGTTCACTATGTAAATTTTTAACAAAATTCATGTTTGCTTCGAAAGCATCGCGTTGTTTTTTGTCAAGGCTGGGCAAACACTCATATTGTAATTATTGGTCGTAGTGTTTGTAACGACAAGAGAACTTAATACACATTCCATATTATTAAACAGTTGAGCAACTCCGAAGAAATGAATTGCCAGAGTACTAGATTCGGTAACATATTTGATGTGATGTCCATATTAAATAACCTTAACACTCACGTACAGTGTACATAAACAACGACTATTAACGAAAGTGGTCAGTAAAATACGTAAAAAGCAAATAAACTGTAATGTATAAATTTTGTTCAAGCAGCAACGTTAGTGAATGTTTTAATTAAATTGAAATTTATCCTGGGCCAGAATAACAATTGGCATTCGTGGGTAAAGCACAGACCATGAGTGATTTAATTTTTTAAAGCTTTTCGCTTTCATTAGCAACATGTTACTGAAAAGCAGATCCACAATTTTTCAGCCATAAAATTTATTGACATTTTTTAACTATGACATGCTACGAAAAGCAAACTTAATGAATGTATTATGGCAATTAATTTGGTAGCAGTTGCTTAGCTATCAAATTGTAGACATAACCTCCAACTTCTAATGATATCTCTGGCGCTCTTAATTTGCGAGAAAAGGCTGACACGTGACATCGTATCGATGTGAGTGGATGAAAACCAGGATGGAAGGTCCAATACAGGCTGATACAATATCGAAGTGACCGTTTTTTAATGTTCGGTAAGTTTTAATGGGTTTCGGTCCTAGAACATCGGCTGAACTAAGTAGGGTTTTGCGCGGTTTTTATGTCGACTTTTTTTTTTTTTTGCAGTCATCAGTCTTTCAACTGGTTTAATGCAATCCTCCATCCCTTCCAATCTTGTGCTAACTTCTTCATTTCTACATATCCCTTACAACCCTCGTCCTCAATTGTCTGCTTCAAATAATCTAATCTCTGTCTTGCTCTACAGTTCTTACCTTCGACTGTTCCCTCCACCAGCAAATAAATCAATCCAGCGTGTCTCAAAATATGACCTACCAGCCTGTCTCTTCTTTCTGTAAGCTTCTTCCACAAACTTCTTTCCTCTCCCATCATTTCCAAAACTCGTTCATTTCGTGCTTTGTCTGTCCACTTAATTTTCAGCATTCTTCTGTAGCACCACATCTCTTTTTTTTTTTTGTAACTGCTTTACGTCTCTTTTTTAACATCGAGGTCTTTAGAGACGGGAAAGGATGGGGGGCAAGGATGGGGGCAAGGAATGGGAAGGAATTCGGCCATGGCCTTTTGAAGGAAGCATCCCGGCATTTGCCTCGAGTGATTTGGGGAAACCATGGAAAACCCAAATCTGGATGCCCGGACGGAGATTCGAACCGCCGTCCTCCCGAATGCGAGGCGAGAACGCTAACCGTTACACCGCCCCGCTCGGTACCACATCTCAAATGCTTTAGTTTTCTTTCTTTCAGGTATTCCTGAAGTCCATGTTTCGCTACCATAAAGTGCTGTGCTCCACACATAGAGTTTAAAAAAATTTTTTCTAATTCCTGAATCAATATTTCTCTTTTTCATGACGGCTTTTTTTTGCTATTGCTATTCTGCTTTTAACATCGTTCCTGCTTCGGCCATCGGTTGTAATTCAGCTTACGAAATTAAATACTGAGCAGCCTGGTAACTCGGTTGTAAGTCGTGGTCGCTGGTTCAAATTCCGGCGGGAGTAGGAATTTTTAATAGTTGTGCTTAAGCATATGAGCTACACAAGCTCATTCCTTGTTGCGGATTCCACGTAAAACTGTAGATCCAGCCACGATAGATGCGGAATGCACGGCAAATCGAAACACTGTTACCAAATCGCAAGACTTTCTTTCCTTACCTTAGCGAATGCTTTCAGATTCAAAAGTTTAAATTCAGATAAACAGAATAACCTAAAACACAATGGCAAGAAGCTTACATCTATTGAGCACAGATGGCAACTCTCACCATCATTCCTTCGTCCTGAAATATATCGACTTCAGCGGAGCGTAATTTCAAACAAAAGAATTTTCAAAGTCCTAGGAAACGTATTTTCCAGAATACCGAGACAGAATACGACTTATTCCTTCACGCTATAGTTTTACTGTTTTTTGTTGGTTTAAAATTTACCCCATTTTCTAGTATTTTTTGTTTGTTCTCGTTTTGCTTTTTTCCTACGGTCTAACATCTATTGATAGATTAGGGATCATTAAAAAAGATTTACACTAAAGCAGTGAAAGCGAGAGTTGTCATTAACCACATTAATTTTGCGCCGAAGTGCTTTTGAGGCCGAGCGTGGTGAGTGAGTGCTTATACTGGTGGTTGCGAGCCATCCAGATTACGGTTTTCCATGTTTTCCCGAAATCACGCCAAGCGAATGCCGAGGGGATTCCTTCTAAATGTCCGATTCAATAAGAGACACTTCCCTAGTTTCTCTGATTCGTTTACCCAGCGTGGTGGGTGAGCGGTTAACGCTCTGGCCTCGCGTTCGGGAGGACGGCGGTTCGAATCCCCGTCCGGGCATCCAGATTTGGGTTTCCCCAAATCACTCCAGATGAATGCCGGGATGCTTCATTCAAAAGGGACATGGCCGAATTCCTTCCTATTCCTTGTCCCCAGTCCAATCCGGCCTCTAATGACCTCGATGTTGACGAGCCACAAGTAATAAATAAATAAAAAACTGATTCGTTTAATACTTTAGATTCCATCTCATGTAGATTAAGAAACAATACCTCTCAGGCCACATCCATTCTAACATTCAGAAATTCCTTCAGCATTGCGGTCATTAAAATAAGTTAGACGTAACATGTCTATGTTTTTCTCTCATAGCAATCTTCTAATATTGCTATAGTTCTAACTAAATTTTGTTAGTTACCACTAAGTAGCCATTGTTCTGTGGATTGGAATTTGCGCTGGTCAGGTCACTAGTTGGGCTAGTGCATGTAGCATAGACAGAAGAGGAACTAGTTCTCCAACCCAGAAATATTTTAGCAACGTCACTTATGGAAGCTGTGCATACCGCATTATAAGTGTAAATCATACAGTATGGTGCAGTAGCAGTGCAAATCATACAGTATTGTCGTTTGTATTCCTTGTAACGTCGTGCTATTGTAGGATAAGATTTCTCTAAGATGTTTAAAATTTACATTGTTTTGTTCTATTAATATCCCTATGTGGTTTGGATTTAAGTGTCATATGACAAACAAGAACTACAGCATGCATTTTCATAATCACTCAGAAATCCTTCTAAAATAGTATTTTCCCTGTTCTAGATGATGATACATTTTACTCCTCTAACAGTTAATCGTACTCTTTCGCCTGTTAAGCATGATGGCGCCTGTAAAAACAGGATATCTTTTTTAATTTTTTTAAGCCTCTAATACAGGAACTAATAACAATCGACAGTAATCTTCAATACCAGAATTAACACCACTATAAATGCAGAAAAGCAACACATTTTTTCCAGTTTTTACAGGCATGTTTTATGATGTGTACCTCTCGTAAATCTTGCTTTGTGTATGTGATAGATTATTGAATTACTCCGTGGTTGGGATAACAGATTAAGCTGTAGGCTGTGGGCGCGCTGTCCTTCCTCTGACAAACTCTCTTGAAGATGTGTTCTTCTGAGTTGTCGAGTATGTCTTTTACCTTTATCTGCATATTACGTCAGATACAATTTTTCTCGATACCGTACACGAATTGATATCTAGTAGGGGTTCGAAAACAGCATCCCATAAATTTACTTCTATATGATTCTTCTTCTTAAGTCGCCTTCTACTATTGGAGGTCGGCGGTCCACATAGCTAGCTCTGAGCGTGAAACTGCAGCATGGAAAGCCTCTTCGGACGCACAATTGAACCATCTCCGAATGTCCTTCAGCCACGAATTCCTTATCCTCCCAACAGAACTTTCCCCTTGTATTTTCCCTTCAATGATGAGCTGCAGTAGCTGGTACCTCTCGCCTCTCATGATGTGTCCTAGGTATTGCGTTTTCCTTTGCTTTATAGTGAGCAGCAATTCTTTTTGTTTCCCCATCCGATGAAGTACTTCTTCGTTTGAGACTTTCAACACCCAAGATATGCGTAAGAGGCGACGATACAAATACATTTCAAAAGATTCAATCTTTTTCTCTAGATTTTGGTCTAAGGTCCAGCTTTCACACCCATAAAGAAAAAATGAGAACAGGTAGCAGCGAATCATTCGCATTCTCAATTGCAGGCGGAAATCCGATATTATGAAAAATTTGTTCATGCTAATAAATTGTCTCCTGGCCTGTTCTATTCTCGATTTGATTTCTTTCTTGCAGTCACCCTGCTCGTCCAACACAGTGCCTAAGTATTTGAAGGAGGATACAAACAAATTTTTAATATTGCGAAGTAAAGGAAATATCGATATCCAGTCTTCCTTATGCATAGGCCTATATATGTCTTCTCCAGAAATTGTGCTACGATACAGTAATTTGAAGTAGTCAACTAACGGACTTCAGACTGACGAAGCTGGAACTGACAGACAGGTTTCACAAACGCAATCGAGACCGCGATCAAAACCAGGAGCCTTTCGATCACCAGTAAGACATCTTACTACTGAGCAACCACATGTGTAAACCAGAAGTTTTGTGGTTGTCTGCTCCAAACAACAACAAGAGCAGTTAGGAACATCGTAAAAAGATCCTGCAAGCTACTCCGTATAAGGTAAAATTGGGTGCTTGGCCTAGATACTTTGATGAACTGCTTAAAATGACGCAAAGTGTATTTCCCAGGAGCGATTAAGCTACCGGCTCCATACACGGCAGCCGCCGTACGGTACCAGGATGATTTGCATTGGCATGCCGGACAAGGTCAGAGCACCAGTCTTCAATGAGGACGTCTCCGCCATTAACAAACAGGTTGCCGCCCGGCACCCTGCATAATCAGGACAGCCAGCAACCTACCCCCGGTCGCTTCCGTGGTCAACGCGACCGGTTACTCGACGTGGGTTCGAGTCCAGACAACTGCGAGGTAGCTCGCAGAATTTGTTGGCTTCGCCCCACCGGGCTTGGTGGGAGAGCGGTAACGCTCTGGCCTCGCATTCGGGAGGACGCGGGTTCGAATCCCCGTCCGCGGAACCAGATTTGGGTTTTCCGTGGTTTCCCCAAATCACTCCAGGCGAATGCCGGGATGCTTCATTCAAAAAGGCCATGGCCGAATTCCTTCCCGTTCCTTGTCCCCAGTCCCATCCAGCCTCTAATAACCTTAGCCGTCGACGAGGCGTAAAAAAAAAAAAAAAAAAAAAAAATTTCGGCCGTAAAGTGGAATCCTGTAGGCGAAGAACGAAATCTAAAATACTGTAATTAACTATTGTTAGACACCGATTTATCTCTCACGACATTAAGTATTCTTACTACTGCTACAGAGAACCAGGTTTTTAAAATCACAAGTATACCAACGAACATAGCCTTTGTCAAAAAGATAAACCTGTTTGTTTAAAAAATTAACAACTTTTCTGTATGAACTTTCTAAAGACCACCTGAAGGCCTTATGGTATTGTAACGTAGACTTAAGCAGTGGCAGATAGGAGAAAATTGAACCGTTTCGAATGTTGTTATGTAGAAGGATGTTGAAAATTAAGAAATGATAGACGAGGAACGATAATGGTGGAACAGTCTCAAAGAAGTAAGTAAAATAAAAAAGCAGCTTGGAATTCTGCAGGTGCTTCAATATCCGGTCTTGTAATCTCGATTTTGATTTTCCATGGTTTCCTGAAATCAGTTCAGGTGAATGTCGCGGTAGTTCCTTCCAAAGGACGTGGCATAATTCCTTCACGATCGTTGCCCACAACACTTTCTTGGATCTAAATGAAATACATGTCGACGAGCCATGCTATATGAAGCAAATAAACGATGAAGTTCCTCATTTTTTTTCCCTTCCTGTATCAGGTTATTACGTACAAAAACAAAAAAATTGACATAACAGTAATTACACGGTGATAATATCAATTCAAGATAATTAATACAGCAAAATAGGAATTTGAAATGATCAGTTTAGTGAGTAATCATCTCAAATTCAGTGGAGTATAAAAGCTTGTAAACCTCTTCAAACAAATTTAACTGTCACTTATGTTAATATGCACCATCTGTTGATGTTAGTTATGGGGCGTTCATTAATCACGTAAGGCGTCTTTCCGGAATTGCGGACCCCCCCCCCCCCCCCAATGGTGAGATGTGGTTAGATATGGTCGGTCCCCCCTCTATGATGACGTGAGATTTTAATTATAACCCCCCCCCCCTAAATTTGGTATCCGCGTCGTTTTTTACCCCCTTATATTCGACATCTGTGTCTTTTGTAGACTTTATTTTTTTATAGCTCTACTGTCCTTTCTAGATTTTCAAAACCTCACGCGAGATTTTCCGTCAATCCCCCCCCCCCTCCCCCTTGGTGAGATTTCTCCGGACCCCCCCCCCCCATTTCATCTCACGTAATTAATGGATGCCCCCTTACGACAGAAAAGGATGTAAGGTGTAAGCCGTAAAAGAGATGATAATTATGGCCGTTAGACGGTGAAACCATTATAACAATCATTTAATGAAATGTACTGTAAAAAGGTTGGTAACGTTTTGAAACAGAAAATAACTCTACTGTCTGCTTCTTTAATTTAATTTAATTTAATTGCAATGGAGCACAGGCTCCGGTGGCAATTTTCCTACACACCCATCTTCCCCCTATCCTGCACCTACCTACATTTGCCCTCTACAAATTTTATCTTTAAATTCTTTCAAAGTTTTCGGTAAATTATTCATCATTTCTCTTGGTAACTCATTCCAATCCCTGACACCCTTACCTAAAAAAGAGAATCTTCCTACACCCTTGTGCCTGAAATCGAGTGCCAGCTTGTGGTCATGGTCATCTTTTCCCTTCCATGCACTTGTCGAGGCAAAACGCAAAAATTACAGAACCATTTTGGATGGGGTTTTCAAAGTTTGCTCTACCTTATAATCGGCCCTATATTTTATGACTACATGACAGAGGAATGGAGTAAGAAATGATAATTTATTCGTACCGTGAACTATTGACACTGTATCCCAGATGATCATTCCTTTACGAGATACCCACCAAAGATCACTCTACAACAATCGGTAAACACTCCACCTTTTGGTTTCTGTTAATACTGTTTTTTGATTACGCGACTTTGATATAGTAGACTACTTTAGAATGCACAGAAACCCATTACATTGAAGATTAACATTCCAATATGCGTAACGAAGTTATGGAATTTAATTTACGGTAAATATTCCAAAGATATTACAATACAAACCTTAATGCTTTGCTAATAGAAGAAAAACAAGAGGAAAAACGCATTGTACAGCACACAATAACAAATTCTGCAGAACGTAGGAAACACCACCAAACAGACTATTAATGGTTGATGACTTTATTTTGTCTCAGTCCAGGACTTTAAAGAAACTAGTACACAAATTAGTAAAAATACAGAAGTCTATATGGCACGGTAATCTGTTCTTCGTTTTCATGCTGAGGAATAAGACTGCTGATTGTTTTATCGAAAAACTGTATTAAATATTTGCTTCATACTTGTGTTTCTCTGCGAGGAATCTTAAACCGCTTCTGGTACAGAAATTCCGCAGTCCCGCAGGCTATAAATAAACTTCCATTTAAAGTTTCAATCGTTTCTTTTATGTCGCCGCTAGGGAATCAAAGCCAAAGGGCAGCTGAGATAGATAATTAAGATTGGGATGTCTTGAGTACCTGCCTTGATAGTTTCTGGTTTATAATATACACCTAGTGGCATCGCGTTTATCACGCATGGTGAGTTTTTTCAATGTCTGCTCGGCGGGCAGCTGTTTCCTGATCTCCACCTGTTGGCCGTTCGTTCCGTTATGCCGTTCTTTGCTGCCCCGCGCCGCGTCCAAACAAAAACCAGCGAGCGATTGGCGTTGGTCGCGCTGATTATTGCCCATTGAGCTCTCGTTATCCGACAAACTTCTTGCCGCTGCAGCTAAATACTCGCCATCGCATTAGTGTAGTTCGGCTGTCTACTAGGGAAGCAGTACTTACAGATAATTCGCTCTGCCTCTACGTTTAGAAAAAATTATCTACTTTGATTTTTTCACTCATGCTGGCAATATATCTATCTGATCGAGCTACGAAGTATACTAATGGCATAAAAGCACAATGATTATGTAGAAATAGTTGTTAATAATTGTGAAAAAATAACAAAACCGTGTAATCAACATCAACGGAGTGCATGGAAGGTAAAAGATGACCATGACCACAAGCTGGCACTCGATTTCAGGCACAAGGGTGTGGGAAGATTCTCTTTATTAGGTAAGGGGTGTCAGGGATTGGTATGAGTTACCAAGAGAAATGATGAATAATTTACCGAAACTTTGAAATAATTTAAAGATAAAATTTGTAGAAGGCAAATGTAGGTAGGTGCAGGATAGGCGGAAGATGGTGTGTAGGGAAATTGCCACCGGAGCCTGTGCTCCATTGCAATTAAATTAAATTTAAAAAAATTAAAAATTAAAAAAAGTTTTTCGTGGGAGTGTAGAAGATCACTTCGTTCTCATCTGCATCCGTTAGCGATATAAATATTGGTCATTCTACAAATACACTCGATATCATCCCAAAATTAGTCAGCGTGATTCAGATCTCTTAAGCATAAGACTGTCATGGAGAATAAATGAAATTAAAAAAGCAATTTATTTTATGATCTTTTTTAAAGTTGTTTTCAACTAATTTTGGCCATAATTAGTACGGTACTTAAAAAATACACTTCTTGAAGTAAAAACTAAATGCACGTTATGTCTGTTCACCTTTGCCAAAAATCACTAGTTTCAATGTTGTTTTCGCGTCATGATAACAGCTCAACCCTTGAAACAGGTATTTATCTGAATTACTGTCATTCATTATGAAACAGATCAGGATGTACTTTACCCGACGTTATTTTAAGGAAGGCCGCTTATACAGGGAGCCGGTGTTTATGTTGTATAAGGTTTTCTATGTTCTTGCCCAGAGCATTAGTATAACTAACACAAACCTTGTTAACTATTATAATGAGGTTGTACAATTTATTAACTAATGTTATGATTCTTAGAAGAATCTACTTCGTTTGAATAATGGGTTAGGTGGGAAGAATTGTTGGCATACATACCATATTCCATTTTAATTTTGTACTCAAGTCGAGTTCTATGAAATAGGATGACGAGAACGATCGTATCTTAAAAATATCCCATTCAAGTATTACCATCTATTTCTATTTACAAGTATTTTTCTTAAAATCGTATTTTGCCAAAACATCGCATATTATTGTTATTTTTTTCATGAACAGTTCTTTATAATGCAACACAGCATAGAAATTGAAAGGCGGAAAAGAACACTCTCTTGCACTTGGCGAAACTAGAACCGGCGACCCTTGGAATGTAAATCCGTCCTTATAAACAGGATGTATTCTCTATTGTTACATACGCAGTATGGAATTAACAGTACACGACGTATTTATATTTGTAATGTCTAAAAGTGGTTTAAGTTACTTGTTAATACTTCTGGAATTGTGTCGAGAAGGTTGGGATTCATAAATAAAATATTATGAGTTTAATAAATATTGTTAGGTGGGACAAGATGTTCAAAATTTTAAAGACGTCAGGTCTAAAGTATCGAGATAGAAGAATACTCTATAAACTATAGAAGAATCAAGTGGCTGTAATAAAAGTAGAGAATCACGAGAGACATGCATCGGTTAAAAAGGGTCTGAGACAAGGTTGTAGTCTATCCCCGTTAATATTCAACTTGTATGTAGAAGAAGCAATGAAGAAAGTCAAAGAAAAATTTCCATGCGGCATAAGTTTTCAGGGAGAAAAATCAGTATGCTACGATTTGCTGATGACATTGTCTTGTTAGCAGAAAGGACTGATGATATTGAGAAGTTATTGAATGGCATGAACAAAATACTGAACGAAGATTTTGGACTGAATATAAATCCAAGTAAGACAAAAATGATGAAATGTAGCAGAAATAATACCAATACTAGCAGATTAAATATAAAAATAGGATCGGATGCTGTAAGAGAAGTGAGTGAGTTCTGTTACTTGGGAAGCAAAATTACAACCGATGGCCGAAGCAGGAATGATGTTAAAAGCAGAATAGCACTAGCAAAACGAGCCTTCATGAAAAAGAGAAACCTTTTAGTTTCAAATATTGATCTAGGAATTAGAAAAACTTTTTAAAA
>JARYHS010013631.1:179409936-179658844 GCA_031002005.1 Vandiemenella viatica
AACTTCTGATTTGCAACTTTGCTCTTCTTCCACTAATGTTGGGTGAGTGTTAACGCTCTTGCCTCGCATTCGGGAGGACGCTGGTTCGAATCCCCATCCGGGCATCCAGATTTGGGTTTTCCATGGTTTCCCCAAATCACTCCAAGTGAATGCCCGGATGCTTCCTTCAAAAGACCATGGCCGAATTCACTCGTTTCTTGTCCCCAGTCCCACCCCGCCTTTAATGACCACGACGTCGACGAGGCGTAAAGCCATAAGTAAAAGAAAAAGTTTTCCATTAATGTCAATTTGACTGCTCGCTTTCTCTTGAGCGATCTGTCATTCTGTCCTCCTCAGTACCTCTTTCCTTCCAGTTTTAAATTTAACTTTTTTTTCTGGGTCTGTTTCTCCATTCATCACCTACCTGTCCCCTCCATTTTTAAAAAAAAATCCATGTTAGGAACTCACCATTTCTTAACTATTACAGATATTTTCTTGTTATTAAGTCGCCTTCTCCTATTGGAGGTTGGTGGTCCACATAGCCAGCCATGCCATATGAACTCATAGGGATATCCTTCAGGACCTTTAATGCAGTGGTTTCCCGTTGCCTTCTGCATCCTAATGCCGTTTACCAGTCGTGGGTTCTTCCGGTTTTTGGGACCATTTCCTGCTCGAAGGACAGTAGAGTGCCCTGACCCCTACCCGCTCATCCACCCTCAAGAGGCTGTTGGCACTTGGTAGAGGGATCTTCTTATGCCGGAAGATATTCGGTCCCTTCATTCGTTAGCCACCTATATCTATCAAAATTGTTATACACATACATTGCTCCCACTCTACCACGGGGAAGCGAATGTCAGGGTTTCACCACCATTGAAACTGAGACCGCAATGGCATATTTCTACAGAACTAAATTTCACAGGCCTCTAACCTTCCCTCTCCCTGAGCAGAACTGCCGGGTGAGAAGGTAGGAGGTGAAGTTGGACAAGGTAGAAATTTGCACTCGAGACACGGGAGGAAGGACGTTGCAGGAATTTGGCACTGACCATGGCCTAGTTTGCGTGGTCCGGGGCGGAGCGTGCGGAGGGCGGGGCCCGGGGCGTCGGTGGAGGGGCGCCACCTGCTTTCACTGTGCCGGTGAGCGCCGCGGCGCTGGGCGTCCGGCGACCAGCTAACTGTATCACGGTGTCTGGGTCAGGAGGCGGGCTGCTCGCCGTGGGGGGGAGGGACACACGCTGCTGGCTGCTCGCGTCGCGGCAGGTGTAACAGTGAGCTCTGCACCACCGCGCTCTCTACCTGTTGCTGCCGCCGCTGCTGGGACCACCCCGAGGTACGTCGGCTGTCGGCTGCGACACAAGTCGTAGCGCGCGCGGTACTGTTTCCGTACAGACAACGGTGAAGCGACAAGTAGATTGAATTCAGGCGTGAAATCTTTTAGTCTTCCGCCAATGCTGATCATCTTGAGTACCTAAAGAGCTAGAGGTTCCATGGGGAAAGCTACGTTTGTTGTGATAATGTGCATCAACTAGAAATCAGTTTCATTGAATCAAAAAAAATCGTGTGCCCTTAATTTAATATGAAACCGGAGTGATCTACAGTTGAACTGGTCCACCAATCTCTGGAGTGGCCCTAAAACAATTATTAAGTTGAAATTAACATTTCTTCAATCATATTGTTAATTTTTGTTGTATTAAAATCTATATTTGGAGTTCCTACGGGAGCATAACATTGTCTCCATCGAGACAACGGTGATCGTCAAGTAGAAAAGGGTAGAGGTGCGTAAGACATTGTGTTGTTTTTGGAGCTTCATTTAAAGTTGACCAATTTCTTTTGTTTGTTTCTGTTTTTACGTCTCAACGCCGTTGAGGTCATTAGGCGGGAAAGGTTTTTTTTTTTTTTTTTTTTAATTGCTTTACGTCTCTCAACAGCGAGGTCTTTAGAGGCGGGAAACGACTGAAGGCGAGATACGGGAAGAAATTCGGCTATGACCTTTTGAAGGAACCATCCCTGCATTCACCCGGAGTGATTTCTGGATACAATGGAAAACCTAAATCGACGTAGATTTGAATTTGCGTCCTGTCGAAACGTGAAGCCAGAACGTTACCCACGACCCCAACACAATAGGTCCGAAAGTATCATTAAGTATCAAAATGCCGTTTTCAATCAGTTATTTTTCTGACCTTCAGACATAAGCAAATTTGTATTTCTGGTGGGTGAGGAAGGCAAATAATGAATGTCAACGGGCCATACATCCGAAATAAAGCATGAAAAGAGGTACAATGTATTGTTTGCATCAGTACAACGATAAAGGAGAGAAGGGGGCTAGAGATAGCTGCCTCCATTGAGACAGCTTTGAGTATAATATTTCTATTAAAGGTGACATTGATTTATATCTGACTAAACTTACGGAACAGTATTTTAATGGGCTGTTGAAAGTCTGAGCCATATGGATGAAGCTATCAAACAGATTTAAGATTTATGAGGCACTTTCCAGTTACAGGGAGTCTACTTGTGGGATTATGGATGAGAGAGATTAGGTTTGTTGCGGAATCTCTGTTGCGTCTCCGTTGACGTAACGGCGAGACAGCGAGGCACGTACACCACACCAGAAGCGGAAGTGCTTCGTGTGCCCAGCCTACGCCACCTACATGTCAAGTTGCTGAATGGACTACGTCATCTTAAAGAGAGATTGGTACATCTAAGTTATTGCTGTATCTGTGATGGGTTATATGTGTTCGTATATTCATTTATACGAAACTGTTTTTTTTTTTTTAATTTTGACTTCATGCCTTTTCGACGTGACGTCGAGCTGATTAGAGACAGGAGAGGGTGGAGGCAAGGAATGGCTTTTTGAAGGAACCTTTACGGTATTACTCTGGAGAATGTCTGGAAACCATAGAAAACCGAAATCTGGATGTTTGACGGGGTTTGAACCCGTTTCCTCCCGAATGCCAGTCCCGAATACGACCGCTCACTCAACGGGCTTGGTATGAAATCATTACCATTTGGGAAATTTTAGAAAATGCTTGTTGATTACGCCTTTATTTAATGCTGTGAACTCTTTACTAAACTAAAGTTGATTCCATTTTTGTGGCAAAGGTTGGTCACTTTCCTACCGAAAAATCGAATTGCTTGTTTTGTAGCTAGAACCATGTAAAGCGGGGAAAATGATTGGAGGTCTGTTTCACGCTTTCTGTTTTGGGTGACATCAGGAACAGTAAGTGGGAATTTTGGTAGCTACATTACGGGCTTAGTTATTATTTCTTTATTCACTCAAGATAAATTAACAGATCATATCCCAACTCCTTACTGCTTAGATGTGGCTGGAAGAGGATGAACTAGAAAGAAATTTGAAAGCATCCGGATGTAATGTGAAATTCGTCGTGTGTAATGGCAATGGACTTATTGAAGTATATGGTTCCTCAAAAATATACCAGTCTCGCTACAGTTTTGGATGATATTATAGAAATGTCCAATCAGAACTATTTTTAGGAACATTACTTTTATTTTATACAGACTTCTCACCAATTAGGAGTTGCTTATCATATGAGGGATATTACAATCTTTGTGATCTAGTCTGGTGCCACAGAATATTCCAGTTGTAGTGCTAGACTCCAAAGGTTTCTGAAAATAGTTTTCGGGGTCCATATTGTGGTTTTTAGTAGTAGCGTAATGTACATAATGTATGTTGTATTAGAAAATTAATTTACGGATTGTCCTAAGAAAACGTTTTGTTTTTGAAGAGTGCTTACCATTCTTATTAATTGCAATTAATCTTATGCCTAAATTTCAATTACCCCATAAAGCTACTTTTGCATTACCAGAATTATTTCCCTAGATTCCTTCACTACTTAGGGAAAAGTATTCTGTAATTCTCTTTATGTCAATCCTTAATTCTATTATCCAGAAATAAAATCCCGGTAGGTAACTAGTAATGCCAGCATTCTGGAGGCATGCATTCGAATCCCCGTCCTGTCATCCAGATTTGGGTTTTCCATGGTTTCCCCAAAATCACTCCAGGTGAATGCCGGGATGCTTCCTTCAAAAAGGCCATGGCCGAATTCCTTCACATTCCTTGCCCCCCCCCTCCTTTCCCGTCTCTAAAGACCTAGTTGTTATAGGAGATGTTAAGCAGTCAGAAAAAAAAAATCCTGTCATCCAGAGTTCTGTTTTCCGTGGTATACCGAAATCACTTCAGGCTCAGGCAGGGATGGTTCCTCGCCCCCACTCATTTTCCCTCTCTAATTGCCTCGACGTCGATGAGGCTTAAAGTCCTAAGCAAGAAAAAAGAAGACTTTTCCACTTTATCATGGTTAGAATCAAATGCTAGCTTTGGTAACGGTCATCTTCTCCCTAGCACATTATATTGCTAGTTATTCCACAAATATCCATATAGGTTTTACCTCCAAAGTAAATCTTATACACTCCAAGCATTTTCTTCTCTCATCTCCTGTTTACAACTGACTCTCAACTTATCTCATTTATCATATCAGTTACTGATTATTTTCGGAAATAAATATAGGTGCTCTCGTTTGCACCTCGTCCAACACCTGAATTTGATACTCATAATCCGGGTCCCATACTATACCAATATATTCAAGGAGTGCCTCATAGAGATTTATATTTTAGACAAGTACCTTCATTTTCCTAACGTCTTCCCATGATTATCAAAAAAATTTACTCATACTTCATGTTTCTTAATTTGTGAAAGAACAGCACTCTGTTATAAAGGAGAGAGCATTCCATATTTCATCCGTACAGTTGATACTCCGCAATGACCGGAGGGATAAGATTAGAGAAATAAGATGCCGTGCTGATATTTATATGTATTCCTTCTTTCCTCGCACTATTCGGGATTGGAATGGGCGGGTTTAGGATTGGTGCTTAGCACCCTCTGCCACCCACAATGTTTGTGATTTGCAGAGTATGGATGTAGATGTAGATGTAGAACTGAAGAGGCACTTCTTTCAGAGGCATATGGCAATGGATGCGTGGTGCTAAGCACAACACCTCCGTCCAGATACACAGCTCACGAATGGAAGATCGCATCCATGTATTAGCTAGTCCCATAACTGTGTACCTTCATTACATGGAAATGAACTACGTTTCTTTACTTCAGTATTTGTAATCGTGTGTATTCATTTAGTCGTTTTTGTTGTTGTTTTTTTTAACTGCTTAACGTCTCCTATAACAACTAGGTTTTTAGAGACGGGAAAGGATGGGGGGCAAGGAATGGGAAGGAATTCGACAATGGCCTTTTGAAGGAAGCATCCCGGCATTCACCTGGAGTGATTTGGGGAAACCATGGAAAACCCAAATCTGGATGCCCGGACGGGGATTCGAACCGCCGTCCTCCCGAATGCGAGGCCAGAACGCTAGCCGTTGCACCACCACGCTCGGTAATTTAGTCGTATGCTTCTTCGTGAGTTACTGAGAAAAAATAATGGGCGTCGAAAGAACTTTGTGGAAGACTCGCACAGGAAGAAGAGATAAGATGAAGGATCAAATCTTAATATATTCCTGATTAGTTTGTTTGTAGGGGAAACACTCTATGGTAAGAACGACAGTGGAAAACCAAGGATAGAATATGTGAAAAAGATAATTGAGGTTGTAATAAGTATATTGAAATAAAAAGATTTATTTAGAATCTGAGATGAAAAATTGGATTGAACCTATTGATAGACATAAGAACTTTGTGTGGTTTTATTTATGTTCAAATAAAGCGATAAGATGTGACAGAATTTCGCTGCATCGTGACTCCTAAATTGAAGGAACATCGGCTAAACTTCACCCGGTGAGATTTTTAGGTATGAAAGCAAGGCTGCTTCGGAAGGAGGCATTCGATTTGACAAGAGACTTTTTATTGTCATGGGGAATACCATACCACCGAGATAATAAACGACGAAGAAGATGTGGGTCTATACCGGAAGACAGTCATGCCGGAACTGGTCCCGAGTCAAGGTCACCGCTCCAGCAGGATATATCGGTACCGGCTCCATCCGGACATGGCAGCCTGAGTTCCACTGAACCTTATGTTCCACTGAGCTATACAGTTATGTGCACGATCGAGACTTAAACAGTTATAAACTTCAACCAAAGATTATACGGTGTGCAATAAATAATTTCTTCGTAGATAGTGAAGGGTACCTAGCTCAGGCGGGATTTCGTTTTTTTTTATTAGATTACTGATAGCTTCGCTTCGTTATCTCAGAATATGGTTGACTCAAGCAAATAAATTCCACTTCTTCGATCTTCTTTCATTGATACCAGTTACGAAAATAACTGAACAGTTGGCTGTATCCGTGTGATACACCATATTAATAAAACTGCTGGTTCGTTTGATAAAACTCTTTCACAATCAGAGTATAAAAGATAACAGTACCATGCCTATTTTATCTATTGAATGGCAAGTAGGCCTAACTACAGCTAATTACCCCTCAATCGGCACATCAGCCGACTTTGGGTCTTTGCCTGCAGCATACAGCGGACGATAGCTAACACAGTAGGTCTACATCAGCTGTAGAAATCAAACAAAGCCTACGGATGGTGATCTTGCGATTCTTTACTTATGCCGATACCAGAAAATATTTAATAACTGGCCAGGCTTGCATTTTAACTAAATATTTTTCTCGGTTAAGACATCGGTTTTCATTTCAACGTATCATCACAAGCCTTACTGTTTCTTTTACCGAAAAATTACACAATCGTATACCCTCGAAAAGCTAGTTTCTACTGTTACACTATTCACTTGTTGCTGATGTCGGGCACAGTAATGTAGTATAACACCCTGCAATAGCAGGCTTGCCAACGTTTAAACGTACAATACGCATTGACAACACAAATAATACTGCTATTTATAATAAATGAGGAAAATAAAACTAATCATTTAATATACATATGTAATTATCAAAATTGTTACACACGAAGATAACTAAGGCGAATTTATTAAGGCGCCCACTCCTAAACCCCAGGGTCATGGCTTCGAATACCTGTGATACCTGGTGATATTACGGACACTTAACATAATTTCACCATTGTTTTGTGTATTTAAGCACGGTGGTTTGGACTTCCACGTTCAATCGTACTTTTAGCAACGACAGAAGAAGTGTGTACGACGAATCGAAACTCTGTCATTCGGCGGCCGAACTGCCGTTCGTAGTAGGTCGGAGAGCAACGCAATACGCATTTACTATTTTGTCTATAAGTATAAAATTCGTCTGCTGAATAACTAATACGCTGTAGTAAGAATTAATTAACAGATAAATTAGTCCCAGTTTTGAATTCGACCCAATGGTATAGAAACACGGAGCGTGGTGGTGTAACGGCTAGCGTTCTGGCCTCGCATTCGGGAGGACGGCGGTTCGAATCCCCGTCCGGGCATCCAGATTTGGGTTTTCTATGGTTTCCCCAAATCACTCCAGGTGAATGCCGGGATGCTTTCTTCAAAAGGCCATGGCCGAATTCCTTCCCATTCCTTGCCCCCATCCTTTCCCGTCTCTAAAGACCTAGTTGTTATAGGAGACGTTAAGCAGTTAAAAAAAAAAAAAAAAAAAAAAAAAAAAAAAAAAAAAAAAAAAAAAAAAAAAAAAAACAGGGTATAGAAATCAATACAAGACACGTTTGAAATCGTTCAGAATTTCCAATCGTTATGATGTGATATGTGCGGTATATACTGCTACCGTAGTGCCTGAACTGTACAGTAATCTATTACTTCCTGTATTCGCTGTCGTTAGGCAGTTAACGTTTTTATAAAGTGGACGGTTACTGTGTAACGTAATGGGATTGGATGATTCATTAATTAGAAGCTTTACATAAAAATATCAGCTGTTCGTCTTCTGATCTTGAAGTCAGAATTTCTAAATAATGGTGTGTAAAATTTATTTTTACAGTAATTTTTTATTATTATTATTTTTTAATGGTATTCGGCTACTGAGGCCATACAGTCAGCTCAATGCGATTATCGTGATTCATCAAGTGTATCATTTCTCTAGTGAATTGTTGCTAGTAAATATCGACACCACAGGATGGACACGATATTAACACACACAATACTTAAACACCCATGCCCTCGGCCGGACTTAAACCAGTGACCTTCGGCACGCGGGGCAAGTGCCACATTACCGAGGTCGGCTTTACGGTAAATATTGACATGTTGTGCAGTTGGTATTACCTCATTTGTACTACTTACATTACTGTCGATAATATTGCATACTTGTTGTGACCATGTAGAATTTATGTCGAGATGTAGGATGTTGGTAGTTTTTTAAATTTTCGGACCTTGGAAGTGATGCAAGCTATATTTGATCTGGTTTCTTTCTGGGACGATGGATTTTTATGAACACGGTAACCTGAACGATAAAATGATCGTTTGCATAAAATGAGGCATCTAGCGACCAGGCTGCTTGGCCGAGCATGTTAAACCGGACACGGGAAGGGAGACTAGAGTAAGATAAAATTCCACCGTATGAGGCCGCAATAGAGATTGCGGTTTTCAAACCGTTTTTCGTATTCATCTGGTCAAATACTGAGACAACAACACATTTTGAAATCTAGATATTTAAAAAGAGATTTACACTTTATTATTTAAAAATATAGTGATATTTGATTAAATATATCAATAATTTGCGCCATAATCGTATATCACTGTGCTAGGTGGTACACAGTTTTTGGTACCATCGAAGCCTCGATTAAAGCTACGGAAATTGTGGTTTCAATAATTATTATTATTTTCATTTCCAGCTGGTTAGTTACAATATCCGTTTCGTTACATTGAAAAATCATTATAACAGGCTTTCATCGATGAATCTGTGAATAATTTACTCCAAATTTCGTTGCAGTTTTTGTAGTTCAGATGTGTACCACACTCATAGATTTTTTAATAAAACTGATCCAGCTGTAAGCATCATATAGTCCTTAATGAAACTGAGGAATAATGCTGAAAAATTCTCTACTGGCCTCGCATTCAGAAGGAAGAAGGTTCGAATCCCCGTCTACCCGACCAGATGTCTGTTTTCCATGGTTTCGCGAAATCACTCCAGGCCAATGCCGGGTTGATTTCTTCGAAATATCATGATATATTTTTTTTCCCACTCCTTTGGGGGCGTCCATGTACTATGTGGCACGATCTAGTGGGGGAGGGGTTGGCTGGTAATTTGCGCTGGGTTAAGTGGGAAAAAGGGGGGGGTTTCCGAGCCGGGCCACGTACCTTTTCATTCACATTATTTGTTATAGTTAAAATGACGTACAGAACACACAACAGCTTGTAAATATTTATTTCCGTCATTTAATTATCCCCGTATGTAATTTACGATACTCTCAGAAGAGAAAACAGTAGAAAATGTCTTCCGGAAATAGGGAAAAAAGCTACGTGCTACGCGGTGGGGGTGGGGGAGGGAGTTAGATAAAAACCACTTAGGGCTACATGTGGGGGTGGGGGGAGGGGGTTCATGAGAGGCCAAAATGGCGCTACATAGTTTATGCACGCTCCCATTCTTCTAGTCCTTTCCGGTCTCTAATGACCTCTACCTAGACGAGGCGAATAAGCCATAAGAATGATAAGCCTCCTTACCCTCAAAGCCGCACTTTCTTTCATCTCTTATTTTTAATACCAATATTTTTTTAAGTCTTGTTGCGTACCATTAGGCATTTAGCTGTTTTATAGGTCATTTAAATAGCTTTCCAGTGCAAAGAGCTGTTTTCCTATGCGGAAGAGAGCGCGGGAGAAGAATATAGGCTAAAGAGCAGTGTTTTTTTTTTTTTTTTTTTTTTTTTTTTTTTTTTTTTTAAATAATGGCCTTCGGTCATTGCGACCATTTAGCCAGCTCCAATTTGTTTTTGTACCGAGTATTGTATCAGGCTCTAATCATCATATTGTGAACACTACAGTGAGGACAGCACAAGACGAACACAACACTTAATTAAAACCACCCATGCCCGAGGCCGGACTCGAACCGGCGGCCCTTGCAATGCGAAGCCAGCGCGCTAGCCACTACACTGCCAGGGCCGGCTAAGAGCAGCTGTTAGCAGTGAAACCGAGAAATTACGGCCAGGAAGGCCATTTTCACCATTATCGGGGCAAAGCGTGGTCGAATGGAAATTTTTCTGGAATATCACCTGTATCCCAAACATTCGAGGGCAAAATTCACTTGCGTGTCAGGTCAGGTCAGCTGAACTCCGGAAGCCGCATTACGACAACGGTTAGGCGGCAGGCAGCTACAGAGCGGTTACGAGGCAATTTAAGACAGTTGCGGGCCATTCTGAAGTTACGACTCATGGGCGTTTGTGCAGCGGTTGTGGTCGAGCGGGAGTGAGCCGTAGAGCGGCCCTAACCAGTAAGACAATTCTCCGTCAGCGAAAAGCTCTCCTTCTCTAGCGAAATTTTGGGATAATTGAATTAAAAGTTTGGCGCCATTAGCAAGCGAAAAAACATTCAAAAGAAAAGTTATGTGTTTAATTCTCGTCTCAGATAAGCTGCTCCTGTTAGGAGGAAATGTTAATATTTAAAAAAAAAAAAAAAAAAAAAAAAAACCTGTATTCTGTTCGAATGATATCCAGTGCCACACTAAAAAAAAAGTGTACAAGGATATAAATAACAAAAAATATGTTACTCCGGACGACGACCACACTTGGCGTTTCACCGAGCGTGGTGGTGTAACGGATAGCGTTCTCGCCTCGCATTCGGGAGGAAGGCGGTTCGAATCCCCGTCCGGGCATCCAGATTTGGGTTTTCCATGGTTTCCCAAATCACTCCAGGCAAATGCCGGGATGCTTCCTTCAAAAGGCCATGGCCGAATTCCTTCCCAATCCTTGCCCCCATCCTTGCCCCCCATCCTTGCCCCCCATTCTTTCCCGTCTCTAAAGACCTCGCTGTTGAGAGACGTAAAGCAGTTAAAAAAAAAAAAAAAAAAAAACATACTTGGCGTTTCTTCCACTTGGAGCCGTGTTCACACTATCGGTGTAGATTTCTCAAAGGCGAAATCCTATTTCTATCGTCTGTTAAGCCACGTTCCCACGATCTCTTGTACCGAAGGCGAGGTGGGACGGGACGAATACTCAACAACACGCCATGGGAACAGGGCGGCCTCTGCTAGCGGAGACGAGACTCAGCTACCCACTCTCTGTCGGTAAACATCACAGGCGTGTGTAGCGGTGCGCTGTTGCCATCGGTTTGCAGCAGCGGTGCGCACCTCTTCTGTTGCTGTAAAGTGCTCTGTGCCAAATGACACTAGGCAACGTGGCGGGGAGGTGGCGGCGAGGTAAGCTAGGGCTAACCTGCGGCGCGCGCTCGTCCCTACACTTCGGCTAATGAGGTCCCGTCCCGTCTCGCCTTCGTTACAAGAGATCGTGGGAACGCAGCTGTAGAAGCATCGAGCAACGTGGTCTGGCCATCCTCTTCTTGAAGCTCCCTCCGACGGAATTTCGTTTGGTCTTAACGATATAATGACGTAGTTACAAGTTGTCGCGCATTGCGCGTCTACATCACCGAAACACTGACCATTCATAACCTATTCAAGCTTTATCAGAGGAAAAGTTCGGATTGAGTGCCTTCAAAAATTTCTGGCTGCATCAGGTCCATGGAACTTCAAGCTGCGGCATTAAGATTGAGCTATCCGACAAATCAAGCAATGCGAACTATCACAAAAACCTTCTACTAATAGTTCACAACACTCACTTTGCTCCCTTAGATTTTTTTTTGAAGAAAAAGGAAAGCAGAACATTGCTTAGATTTTTTTTTTATTTTTTTTTTTTATTTTTTTTTGTAACTGCTTAACGTCTCCTATAACAACTAGGTCTTTAGAGACGGGAAAGGATGGAGGGCAAGGAATGGGAAGGAATTCGGCCATGGCTATTTTGAAGGAAGCATCCCGGCATTCACCTGGAGTGATTTGGGGAAACCATGGAAAACCCAAATCTGGATGCCCGGACGGGGATTCGAACCACCGACCTCCCGAATGCAAGGCCAGAACGCTATCCGTTACACCACCACGCTCGGTCATTGCTTAGACCGGTTTTACGTGCTATCGTCTATGTGGTAGTCGGGGAGCTATGTTTTTATATTGTTTCTATGTCTTTTTTGTGTGATTGAATTCAGAATGACTGAAAGCACCACTAATGCGATCTAAACTAAGGGTGCGTAGGCTACTTACTGTCGGCATTTGTTTGCAAACCATGCAAATACATTTTTTTGTTTCCGTACTTCCTGAAATTTGGCGTTTTTGAGGATGACAGTTGGCATTTGTTTTTGTTTCCTCGTCGATGTCTATGTCATTAGGGTTTGGAGAGGATGGGAGCAAGGAACGGGAAGGAATTCGGTCATGGCCATTTGAATCAACCTGCCCTGCATTCGAGTGGAGTGATTTCAGGAAACCGTAGAAAGCCGAAAACGACGGGGATTTGAACCCGGGTCCTCTCGAAAGGGGGGCCATACTGTTACCGCTCACTCAGGTCATTCAAGTAAGGTGAAAGCGTAACATGCATTCATATTGTTCATTACTAAAAAACAGCCTATACATTTTAATCAAGACGCCAGGTACACCCATCTCCCCGTGTTGAGTACGACTGCATTCTAATGGTGGGTGCTAGATTCTAGATCTTTTGGTAATAACGTAACATTCTATATCGTATATTGGCCATCCTTCAGCAGTTGCTTATTACACAATTGTAAATAAAAACACAGTCTATTAGCAACTGGTTTTATTGATGTAAGCTCAGACGCGTTTCGCCCTTGTGGAATGGGGCATCGTCAGTGACTGTGGATGTATATACATGTTGGTGTTAACAAAATTACAATAATAATATACATAACTAACTAATAATAAACTACATTCTACTTACGACTTATGGTTGAGGCAGTTACATGGTGGTGAGGAATAGCTCCATTTGCACTTTTTTGTGACGTGAGCTGTAGTTATGGTTCCACATAACTATGGGAATAGCTGTTGTTACCCGGTTTTTTCACTGTTTTCAAAATCTATTGAAATTGACACTTTTTTGTCTGATGAACAGCAAAACCTTGTTGTTTACATTCGTTTACAGTGATGCGAACCTAATTTTTTTTTGCTTGTAATATAACGTCTATGTATTATTAAATTATGTCTCTGTTTGTGCAGTGGTGTCAGTGTTGTAATTTACTTTTTATGTGTATTATATTCCAGTGTCTTGGTTATTTTTCAATGTTCTAAATAATGTCTCATTTGTTAAATGAGTGAATTCATTAAGTACAGTTTGCTTTGATGCAATGGCTTTGTGAATATGGTAACTTTCCTGTACTGTAAGTAGGTGTTTCTTGTGATTATTTATTTTCAGTATTTACATGTCTGTTTGAATCGTGGTGGGTTGGTGGTTATGATCTAACAAATGTTCTGCTAGACGGTGTTTTTATTTGCAATTACGTAACATTCTTGTTGTAAAACTAACTAGCTATCGAGAAGCTCGGGAATTTCCGACATGCTAGTTTTTTATAGTATACATGCGGAATGTTCACTTTTTGTGGCGAGTTTGTTGCGTGCTGTTGCTTTGCCGACTTTTCTTCCCGATCCCTTTTCCGGCAGCTAACAGTGCCGCCCGCGGCTATGGGACGACTCAAGCGCTCCTTCGCACGTGCAGCTCCATTCAGAATAACACTGGTATCTTTCACCTCATTCATACGTCATCCAGAGATGGTGTAAAAAAAAAAAACAAAAAAAAAACGATCAATTGATTCTTACCTTACTGTCCATTTTAAGGTAAATACGTCTGTATACGTCACGTCACCAAAAATACAGTTATCGTCAACACGACAAGAAAAGAATCTGAAAGATACTCATCTATTATAAACAGTTACTAAAAGCGAATGCAGGCTTTCCCAGCGAATAAATGACAACAAATCTTCTAGGGTTATTATAAAGCGACAAGCTTTCAGCTACTAGCTCAGTTAAGCAACGGTCAGCGTGGAGAGCACTTGGATGGGTGACCGCCGCCTCGACCAATCACAGTGAAGCGGGACTGCTTGCTAAGCGACACCAGGAAACGCCTGGTATCCATCAAGGCAAGATCGCCGATACATTAATCGACCTGAAGATGGCTACTGAGCTAGTAGCCGAAAGCTTGTCGCTTTATAATAAAATCCGGCTGCAAACCCTAGAAGATTTGTTGTCAGTTACTAAAAGGTTACTGGGAAAGGGGCATCCGTTAATTACGTGAGGTAAAATAATGACGCCCGTACTGACTTTACGAGGGGTATAACAGCCCTAGGATGTGGAGAGCTAATAAAAAAAAAACTTCGAGGTCGTTCAGTACAGCAGGGAGGTGAAATCCGCTCAAGATCTCATGTCATCATAGGGTAGGGGTGGGGGGTCCAACCAGATTACACCAAATCTCTCTATGGGGGGAGGGGGGGGGGGTTCCAGGATTCTGGAAAACACCTCAAGTTTTTAATGACGCTACCGAATGCTACATGACGACGGTCGCATGCCCCTTGTTGACGCCAAGCGTTTTATATCTGCTGCTAGGTCGTAATTCGTATTAATGGAGGAAACGAAGTATTGCCATCTGTCTGCGAAATGTGTAACTATGTTTTGTATTTAATAAGTGTATTTTTTTGTTTTTTTGTGAAATATGTAGTTTATGAGGCGGAAGGGACCGAACTAAAATTTGCCGCGATTGTTGCGGAAAATGGCCTGAAAACCGCATTCAGGACGTCAAAACGCGGGCGCTGGGTTCGTGTCAAGACGCGTTGTACCTCCCCGATCCACTGTGCGGCGCCTCAACGCACTGAGCAACACAGATCGCTGCTTCGTGATTTCGTATCCGGCACCATAAACAAATCCCGCACACCTATCATCTCTGCACAGTCTCAGACAGTAGATCATATTTGTCCGGCATTTTGTTTCTAAAGAAGATATCATCATCATCATCATCATCAGTTTTCTGCCCTCGGGCAGGTTTTCACTTGGCTGCTCTCCATGATCTTCTATCTTCTGCCTTCTCTTAAGGACCATGTCGTTGCCATCTTCCATGATGTTGTCTATAATTTTGCACCTCCTTCTTCTCTTATTCTCCTCCCACAGACTAGACCTTCCAAGGCGTCTTTTATCAGGCATTCCCCTCTCAACAAGTGTCCCATCCAGTTTTTCTTTCTCTCTTTTATTACTTGGAATATTTTTCTGCTTTCGCTGACCCTGTCCAGCACTTCAACATTACTTATTTTATCCACCCAGCTTATCTTCTCCATCCTCCTCCACATCCACATCTAAAATGCTTCTAACCGCTTTTCATCCCCTCGTCTCAGTGTCCATGTCTCCGATGTATAAAGAGCCACACTCCATACAAAACATTTACCGAGTCTTTTCCTAAGTGTTTTGTCTATTTTTTCCAGTTTCTGAATTGCATCCTCCTATTGGAACTCGCGTATGACATGAACGTTCACGTCGATGGTAGTGTTTCACCGTACATGTTCCAACTAATATTGTGTCTATGTTTCGAATATCCCCTCCAGCGCTCTACTTCACAAAACTACCCTTCATTTATTATAATTTATTAGTAAAGACGAACCTCTTGCCCCAGTTGTAATTACTCTACACATCTACTTTTGCGCTATGTGAAATTTTTCTCAGTGTTTGTAACAAATTGTTCGGCATCTCCACCGAAAATGTATTCGTTTTCTGTACTATCTTACTAACTAAAAAAATGTTCAATCCCTTTATACCTAAAATAATTTATGGCCATGATTAATTCTTAGCTTCCACATATTATTTTTTATTTTTCTCGTGATGTCCATCAAGACTTCATCGCCAATCTGTGTTCAGGTGTGACATTAGGAGGGTTTCGATCCCCGTTCCGGACATGATATATGCGTTTTCCACGGATTCCCTAAGCCTCTCCAGGGGAATGCCGCAATAGTTCCTTCAAAAAGTCATGGATGAATTCATTCCCTTTCCTTGTTCCCAATCTTTACTCCTCGTCGACGGCTAAGGTCATTAGAGGCGGGATGGGACTGGGGACAAGGAACGGGAAGGAACTCGGCCATGGCCTTTATGAAGGAAGCATGCCGGCATTCGCCTGGAGTGATTTGGTGAAACCACGGAAAACCAAAATCTGGATGCCAGGACGGGGATTGGAACCCGCGTCATCCCGAATATGAGGTCAGAACGTTAACTGTTCACCCACCACGCTCGGTGTGTTCCCAATCTTCTCACATGTCAAACAGTCGCAACGTGTACGCGGCGAAAGACTAAGGAAAAACTTCAGCATGTACCGTATACTATCTCTTGAACCTCCTGTATCACTTCATTCCGTCATTAGGATTTTAAAGCCCATTGACAGGGTGGAAAGTGATCAGTGGCGTAGCTAGGTCAACAAGGGCGCCGGTGCAAAAAATTTATTTTGGGCTCTCAGGCCATATGGGCGACTTTTTTTTGCTTTGTGTTACTGGTAAAGGCCCCCTGAGCTGAGGATGGGGCCCTTGAGTTGTGCTTAGGGGCCCCCTGAGCAGTGGTTGGGGGGCCCCTGAGCAGTGAGAGGGCCCTTAGTGAGGGGCTTCCTGTGTCTCAGGGGCCCCCTTAGACGACTGTAGAGCTAAAAATAAGGTCGCCAGTTTGCCATGAAGGCTCGTACCCTCCTCCCCCCCAGAGGTGCGCTTTGGGGCTCCCAGAATATATGCTTGGGGGCCCCCTGAGCGTAGGGGCCCCGGTGCACTGCACCGCCTAGCCCCATAGTAGCTACGCCCCTGAAAGTGATTACTGTTTTTATCAAGTAACCATCGCACCATGCGCATGGTGCAATTATGGTAAACCGTGCTTAACCGAAATTTCGATGGCTGTACTGGTGATCGAATCCGTGTCTCGCGTGAACGTTGAGGGGCCATCCACCGGGCTGGGTCATACTCATCACTATCTCATTACCGGTCATACGACGTATGCTGGGCGTTAAGGCTCCAAGCAGCGCTGTCTAATTAGGTGCCTGGTTCCCCAATTAGCGGAAGACGCCCTGACGGTCTTATCTTTGAACGAGAGCCACTTCCTGAAGACGCGCGATGCCTCCGTGGCCTCGTTTTTGTGGCGTGCACACCACAAACACGTGTTCCAACCTACTATCACCTTCGTGCTTTCAGACTGGATGTCTAATCAATTGGGTTTTGGCTGCTGATATGTTTTTTTATTATTATTATTGTGTTGATTTTAGGTTTCTTCAATATACTGCCAAGCGGTATATTGAGTTTTACGCTTCTATTTATGTGTAAACAGCCGATTTGGCCTTGTGCATTGGAGCGCTGCAATGCTGGGTTTGACAAAATGCAACAGGCCCAGGTTAAAATCTCTGACCTGTGGTAGCACATTACAGTATACAGTCGGATACCCGTATCATGTAGGAACTATACAGACGAAATTAGCGCTAGAGCGGAAAGTAATTTGGCAGTGGCCTTAGGAACGAAAATTCACGGCATTCAGCTGAGATAATTTCGGCGTACTTAGTATTTTTTTTTACGGCTTTACGCCTCGTCGTCGGCTAAGGTAATTAGATGCTGGATGGGACTGAGGACAAGGAATGGGAAGGAATTCGGCCTTGGCCTTTTTGAAGGAAGCATGCCGGCATTCGCCTGGAGTGATTTGGTGAAACCATGGAAAACCAAAGTCTGGATGCCCGGACGGGGATTCGAACCCGCGTTCTCCCGAATGCGAGGCCAGAACGCTAACCGTTACACCACCACTCTCGATCGTACTTTGGAAAACCGAAATCGGGATAATCGGATCAGGCATCAAACGCGCATCTTTCGAAATGTCAGGCTTGAGGCTTAAAGCTCACCCAAATAATCCTGGGATGATTCATCGCTCCAGCCTCAAAAGTTACACATTTCTTGGAAAAAATCCATTCACTTATCATACAGAACGGATATTAGATTTGAGAGACAGGTGGCAACATTCAAGTCCTGCCATGCCAATGAAAGACTTTGTCACACGCCAGATATTAAACAGAGTTGTCGGAACAATAAAATAAAAGCCAACTATTAGAAAAAAAATAAAAAAATAGAAAAACTCTATATTATTTCTGCTGATTCGGAGCAGAGAATAATCATTGCTCTTCGTGTTGATATCTGGGTTTACTTAAGAAGCTTATGCAAAAGAACAACGCTAGAGTGAAGCTTTAATCTCGATTAATTGTGAAAGAGTAGCAATAACAATTTATTTCACATTCCGCGTGAATGATGAATGAATTGGCATACTCGGTCATCAAGGGATACGCGGTGGCCAGGGAGGGGATTACCACTCCAAACCAACTACTCGGGATATTTTCTAGCAGTGGTTTAATGTTATTCTCTGGAAAGTGTTCTAGTGCTACAGTGAAGTTTAAATGTTTTGGAATTGTGGGCTATAATACAGAATGGGAATACCTATTTCTACCTTGGTTGATGACTGTTATTTTTTTTTTAAAGCGTTGTACTAAGATTGAGTGGATTTTGAACTACAAAAAGTGAATACGAACTATAAAGTAAATCGCGATCCATGGATGTTACATTATTGTATGTATTATTTTGTGTAGTGGCGTCTTTGTTCAGTGAAGTGTGTTGTAGATGTGAGTTGACAGAATGAACAAAGTTAAATCAGGTGTCAATCTATTCAGGCCTACTCTTCCGAAAGCCACAACTGTCCCAACCCAACGGACGAATCGGTATCAACAGGAATGGTTTGACTCCGCGTGTACTGCCATGTCATTTCGGATGTTCAGGCACAAGGTCTGGTGATTGCACCACCACATCTATTTCATTTGTGGGCAAGTTCCTACTGATAAATATGCCTTCCCCCATTGGAGCTCCTCTGTCAAGTGCCTGGCGCCGTCAGAATGTTTTTACGACTTCGTTCGTGGGATGGGTTTATGAACGAATATAAACTCTTGACGAGCGACAACAAAAACCTTGGAATTTGCGAGTATTAAGCTCCTGCTGAAATTAAGATGAAGTTGTGAGTGCGCGGTAGGTGTTTATTTGGCTGCTTGCCTGCATTCATTACGCTGAGCCATGTGTATGAACCTCACTGACAACGCCCGCTACCACTCCGCTTAATACTGGCGTTTACAACCTTCTGGCTGTAATCTTTTATAAGCTTCTACCATCAACTGAAGAATTTGCTAAGTAATTAGGCAACACGGTTTTCAACTGTGGCTGAGAAAGGACACTCATTATTTTTCCGAAGATCCTTTCATTGATACGTAGAGAGAATTTCGTTGTCGTTTTGTTTTGAAATTTTCACCGAATTAAGTTTTGCGTAAATCTGAAGTTAATCTCTGAATACTTGATTAGCTGATATTAACTGCCTTGCTGATAGTATCGTACAACTTGGTTATCAGTTTGGTTCAGCTTTCAATTTCCAATGACTTGGTGCCACAATATTTTAATTCTATTTTTCCAGCATTGAATGAGAAGCTAACATCCCTATTGCCTTCGAAGTATTTCATCTCAAGCCCTCTGCATCAGTTCAAACTTTTTATTATAAATACAAATTCCTTGAATACTTCATTTGTTAAGCTGTACAGATCTTGTACAGTTTTCTTTAACGACTTTAAAGGACGTAAAAAGATGGTCTCGTATGGGCGATTTTAGCTTGACGAATTAAAAAAGTTCTGTAAACATCCTCCACGCTGTTACAGAGATCAGTGCAAGTGTTTTCAGTTCTTACGAGGGCGGAAGCAGGAAGAAATTTTTCGGACAAAACTAACGCATGATGACACAAATAGTGGGAATGTAACAACAGAATAACGACCATCCTTGTGACCGAGGGAGCATTAACTGCACCTGTCGTTTGCTGATTTGACAATTGGAGGCAGAAGAAGTTTCTGTGATTGGGGACATTGTCTGCAGTGTGCGAGAGATGGAGTCAACTTTTCCGAACAATCAGATTGTGTGCAAAAGTTACAGGATAACTTCAATCCTTTCTGCAGGGCGTATGGAGCGAAAGCATACGGCACTATCGGATGGGGACGTTATTCCCATAGAGGAAAGAAATATAGGAGACGACGCAAGGGACCTTCACCACGCATTGAAGTGACGCCGGGCGGAGGAGGAGTGGGGGGGCGTGGCCGCCATATTACCTATCCATACAGACACGGGGAATATGAGCAACAACCTCAAGGGGACTCTAGGATAAACGTGACGCCGCAATCTGATGATGGATTGTTGTGTAACTCGATGAGACAAATAAAAAATTAAGAATAATTTTATTTATATATATCCTGCTTAGTTTTCGATATATTTTGTCTCAAATGTGAGATGTTTTTGGTTGAAATTCAGAAGAAACAATTGGTCAAAGTCAAATTTGATGATGGATTCTTATTTAAAAAGACGAGAAAAATATAAAATAAAAATTTTCGATATCTTGCCTAGTTCTCGAGTTATAGGGACTACTGTCTCAAAAGTGAGTTGAAATTCAGAAGAAAAATTTCGCAAAAAGTCAAATTTAATGATGGGTTCTTATGTAGCACGACGAAAAAAATCGAAAATAAGGAATAAATTTTTTCGATATCTTGCTTAGTTTTCGGGATATACTGTCTCCAAATTGATATGTATGGATAGGTAATAGGGCCGCCGCCGCCGCCACCGCGCATGCGCAGTATCAGCAGAGAGTTTAGAGGCGGCGTCACAGAATAAGCTAAGCGGTATTTTCTCTCCATATATTTCTTTCCTGCATGGTTATTCCAGGCTGTCATCTAGAATTCTTTTGGAAGATCGGTACAGAATGGGAAAACACCGGATTTTACCATTTCTTTCATTTTCCAGTCATAATTTGAAGAAGATAGTACACTTAATGCATAATCGTCGTAGTCATTTAGGCATAAAAAAGAACTAGCTATTGAAATGTCTTGGTTCTTTATGACTTTATACTTTCCCAAATTACCAAAGACTTTCAAGTCCTTCTCTGCATGAGATGCAAGATTCGGTTGTTTATGAATTATGGATATTTTAGATCGCATCGGAAGGTGTAATTTGAGCTTACACACTCAAATTACAAAAGAAACAACACGAATACAAAAAAAAATAATTTAAAAAATATATGACTGAGAAAAATTACATGTTTTTGCGGTACAACAATTGAATCATTGAAAATCTTATTTATTATTACACCAAAATGAACTCGGCCAATAAACGAACAGAAGCAAACTTTAGCCAATGCACAAAACATCCCCTACTAGGGAGAGCAAGTGACTCCTGTTTGGGTGAATACTGGGAAAAATGTTTATATAAAATCGTCACTTATCCGTAATTGCAGGCGGCTGTTGGAGTCGGCAACCATGAGATTTTCTTCACGATGTAGAAATACTTAAAACATCATTCACCAGCTGACTCGTGGAGGTACATGAAGAAACTACCACTCCAAATAGATCCCGTGGCGAAACGAGGCCTCCACGTTTTTGGAGTCCACATACACACGCACACACGTGGGTACTTCCCGGGGTTCCACCCCCAAGTCCTCCCCGTGTGTCTCCTCTCTTGCCCCTACATCCTGCGTCAAACAAACAAAAGACCGGCCGGCAACTTGTCGCCGGACAGGAATTTGCCACCTTCCACTGTCTCACAAAACGGCTGGACGTATCCTGAAATGTGTTTAAATACATCAAATAGTAATGAGTATAAATGGCAGCAGAGGCTGGAAACATGACGAAAAAGTATCCCAGTCAAAGTTTCTCCGAAGGTTAGTATCGACGGGAAATGCCCTCAATGGAGACCAGGTAATGTATAAACGTTTTAAGTTCTCATGCTTCTCTTAAAAAAATTTTGGGTGATAAACCGATACTCCATGTAAGGTATTTTTTTGTCACAAGCCAGTATCTTCCTTCATACTTAACCGAAATCAATGAATGAGTTGTCATTTTAAAGCTTATGGTCCCCACTTTGGCCACATCACATTTTAAGAAATGAAGTTTTCGGAATTCGACCCTTAAAGGGCAAAAATGTCAATATTTCTAAAATGCTGTTTTGTGTGTTACAAGTCATTTATCTCCCTGGATATCGATCTGAAATCGTTTAATGAAGTATCATTTTAAAGATTAAGATTTCCGCTTTAGTGACGTCATATATTAACACAGAAATTTTTCGGAATTAGACCCTTAAAGGGCAAAAGGATCAATATTTTTGCAATTCGTTATTGTGTCACGAGCGATTTATCTCCCTTACTATCTAACCGATAAAATGAGGCATCATATTAAAGAATAAGGTCTCCGCCGTGGTAACATTATATTTTAAGGAAGGAATTTTTCGTAATTCGACGCTTAAAGGGCAAAAGTGTTAATTTTTCTAAAGTGCGTTTTTTGTATCTCGAGCCATTTATCTCCCTGGATATCTAACAAAAATCTATAAATGAAGTAGGATTATAAGGAGTAATGTCTCAGCTTTGTGAAATCATATTTTAAGAAATAATTGTTTTGGAATTCAACCATTAAAGGGAAAAAGTATAAATTTTTCTATAACGCATTTTTGTGTCACTAGTGATTTATCTCCCTTATTATATAACCGATATAGATAAATGAGGTATCATATTAAATTATAAGGTCTCCGCCATGGTAACATTATATTTTATGAAAGGAGTTTTTCATAATTCGACCCTTAAAGGGCAAAAATGTTAATTTTTCTAAAATTAATTTTTTGTGCCTTAAGCAATTTATCTCATTGGATATCTAACCAAAATTGAAAAATCAAGTAAGATTATGAGGAGTAATGTCTCAGATTTGGTGACATCATATTTTAAGAAAGAATGTTTTTGGAATTCAAGCCTTAAATGGAAAAAGTATAAATGCTTCTATAACGCATTTTTGTGTCAAGTGCCATTTATCTCTCTTGATATCCAACCGATATAGATAAATGAGGTATCATACTAAAGATTAAGGTCTCCGCCGTGGTAACATTATAATTTAAGATAGGAATTTTTCGTAATTCGACCCTTAAAGGGCAAAAATGACAATTTTTCTAAAATGTGTTTTTTGTGTCTCTAGCCATTTATCTCCCTGGATATACAACCAAAATCGATAAATGAAGGAGTGTGAAGAGTAATGACTCAGCTTTGGTGACATCATATTCAACCTCACTTTTCACCGAATTTTACGCATGGGTCGTCTAGTAAAATATTATTTTTTAATACCGTATTTTTTAACGTTTAAAACTTGTTAGAAAACACCGCTCCTCCGCAAATGGTGATTTGAATCTGTCCACGTCGGCTTTGATACAAAGTAGCGCCGGCGGGAAGTTAAATGGCTTAAGGAGGCCAGACGGGCTGGGAGCCGGGTTCTAGTTAGGAATGCACGCACCAAGACGGCATTCCTGGAGGTCGCCACGCGGCGTGCTGGTAGCCAAGGGGGCAATTAGGACGCACGGCGTCAGCACGCGAAACAACCCTGCCACACGCAAAGGCCACACAGAATACATTGCGGAGACTAGGTCAGTTCCCGTTAAATTAATTTATCAGCACTCAGGAAAGGATTGGACAGTTTCACAGACTGCTGTTGACTGATAACAGAGTTCACCATATTTTGGACAAATCTATAATTAACAGAACACGACTATTCCTTACTCTTCGTTCTTTCTCGCTCACCGAGTGGGGCGGTGTAACGGTTAGCATTCTCGCCTCGCATTCGGGAGGACGGCGGTTCGAATCCCCGTCCGGGCATCCAGATTTGGGTTTTCCGTGGTTTCCCCAAATCACTCCAGGCAAATGCCGGGATGCTTCCTTCAAAAGGTCATGGCCGAATTCCTTCCCATTCCTTGCCCCCATCCTTGCCCCCCATCCTTTCCCGTCTCTAAAAGACCTCAATGTTAAAAAGAGACGTAAAGCAGTTACAAAAAAAAAAAAAAAATCTTTCTTGCTCATCACAAAACAGAAGACCAGAGTTAAAAAAAAATTATGTTACCTCTATTGTGTAACAGCAGTAGACCGGTACATCATTCCCTATCAATGACACTGCCTCTCGGAGATGAATTTGTTTGAATTCCGGCGGTGCAAGTAGCTTGATCCCCAATTTGGCCAACGAAATACGGGTGTATTGTATAATCGGACATTCTCCAAAATCCTACTAGTACTGTCTCAACTATGACGCTACTTTTTTTTATTTCGGAGAAACCTTCGTAAAATGTAAGTTTTATTTAAAAATTTTACTATTCCACTCCCTATTAATTGCAAAAAACTGTTTAGTACACAATCCAAAATATCAATTTCAGGAAATACAAAGTAAAACCGGATAACATCAAACAGAAGATGACACGAGCACTCGTCACACCAAAAATGTAATAAAATAGCGTTCGAAAATGAGAATAATTTCTCAAAACGCGTCATGCGTCGTGCATATCAATAAAAGAAATTAAATAATAATTTATTAAAGTAACTGTGTCGCTGAAAATTATTTGCATACCTTATTATGGCGCTACTGCTGTTGCTTTTTCTGTACGATAAGACGACGAGTTCTTTGGCTCACCAGTAGACGTATAAAGAACTATGTTAAATTAATTTAATGACAGTACCAAATATCTCCCCTCATTTATAATCTTACCATAGATCCACTACAAAATCGTCGCTGCAAGAACATTGGAAAATATCTCAGATTATGGTGGGCAGTGCCTCCTGGCGGAGTTCTAATGAAGTATCGGCTTCATGACATGCATTCGGCCAGAGTTTCAATACAACATCGATGTGATGATATACATCCGACCGGGGTCCCAATGTAGCATTGGTTTGTCGATGTGCATACAGCCTGAGTTGAAATACTCGTATAATATAGTTTTGATGAGATGATCCTATCGGGATAGCAATGTAGATGCATCCTGCTGCGGTTCTGATATGTCATCGACCTGATAACACTGGCAAATGGAAATGACAATGTTGTAAATAGGGTGTCGGATCTTTATGACAAAAAAAAGAAACATGCAGGCAAATATGACCTTAAAAACTGGTAAATATGACCTAAAAATTACAAAATATGACGTAAATTTATAAAATCTGACCAAACATTTAAATTTACTATCATCAAAATACGCTCATATACTGTATGTAGTAGTGTCGGTTTCACGTAGAAAGGGCCGGTGTTAGGGGGGGGGTGATAAGCGGGTCAAATGTACCTGGGCCCGCCTGGTTGAAGGGGGGCCCGTTCACCGGCTGTAGGGGGCCCCACTCGAAAAGTTTTAGAGCTAAAAAACTAAAAAGGTCGCCCATTTGGTCTGAGGGAGGGCCCTAACTGATGGATTCGGCAAGGAATCCCAACTGATTACCCGATTACCCCGGGCCCCAAAATCCTATCGCCAGCCCTGCACGTAGACACCATAATTTGCTTCCCTGCACTCACGGCACCATTGGAAAATCAGATTTTTTTGTTGAAGTCACGTTAATTTCACGTAATTTACAGAAAAGAACTCTTTCTTCTGTACTAAAATACTCCTGTCCAAATTCGTTTACATAACTCTGTAAATTCACACTTTCAGAAAATTTTGTTTTCGGCATGTCGCTCGGTACACACTGATCCACTGACTGAGGATTATTTTCAAAAGTATTTCATTGAGACATTGATTCACGCGGATCGACACAGGCATGCTGCTGCTGCATTGTCGAGATTATAAGGCGGGCCGGAACATTAACGCTTAACTTATTCTTGGCTGGTGAATTCTGACCAACTCAGTGACAATTAGTTCGATTTTTTCTCCATTGTATAATAGGAGTACAGTTTATGAATAATTATCTTAATTTCTTCTCACCTACTCGTATATCTAGTGAATTCCCGGTAGTAATAAAAAAAATTCCAGACTTTTCCTCAAAATATGACCATATGACCATAAATATTATCGTAATATGACCAAAGGTTGGAAAATGGCCTATATATACACTTATATCTTTATACATAAAGATGAATGTTTGTTTGTTTGTTCTTCATACAAATCCATAGTTTTCATCTGATCTCGATGAAACTTTGCACACTTATCCTTTGAAACAAGGAGAAAAATACTGTCTACATTTGGTCGAAAAATTATCTGTATAAATAACACATGTTGTCTCATAACTTCGAAATACGGTGATAGACAGACACGTTGGATATGGACGTCTCCGTACCGTGTTTCCGTGTAGTGGACTGGCAGCTCAGTGGTTGCCGGCCCTGGTAGCGTAGCGGCTAGCAAGTTTGCCTCGCGTTGCCAGGGTCGCCGGTTCGAATCCGGCCAAGGGCATGGGTGTTGTGTCCGTCCTGTGTTGTCCGCAATGAGAAATCGATAATATAGTACAGACAAAATTCGAATAAACAACGATAAGCTTACAGATGGCTGAGATGGAAAAAAAAATGAAAAAAAGTGGTTAAAGCGCTTGCTTACGAACGTCATGGTCTCCGGTTCAAATCTCCGTGGAGGCTAAGATTTTAAAAAATTGTTTTTCATCGTAAGAGTCAGGCCTGGGCCGTAGGTTATTCGGATTGAATGTTAAACTGTAGATATTAGAAAGTTAGGGGTGCAATGCGAGGCAAATCGTAGGTAGTCTTGCAATGTTATAGGTGTACACTTTTTTACGTTATAATGATCCCTCAGGTGTTGTTCGCAGTCAGTGTGTGTGTGTGAACCACAGAAATATTATTATAAATACGGAAGTAAGTCTCTGTCTTTTGTTACGTTTTGACGACTAAATGGCTATATCGTTGTGATGGAATTTTATAAGAAAATCTGTATGAAGGGCACAGGATATTTTTTCCAGTATGATTAACAGTTGTAGTCACGAAATTTTGAGACCTTATCGAATGGTGACAGAAATATGTTGGAAATTGATTCTCTTCAAGAGACAGGTTCGACGGTACAATGATATAGTGATAGCTTTCCTGTCATATTATTCCGACTCGATATTGTTTGGGACCAATCCTTCGTTACTAACAACTTTCTATATTTAATTATGGCAAAAAAATTCTTAATCCACGCGTACGATATAAAAATACATTTAAATACAATCAGAAACTTTCAGTCAGTGTTAAATTCATCATTACATTTCAAAAAGAAGGCAGGAAAAAAAATATGACTTGTCTTGTCCTAAAGATCCGAACCGTTGTTATAAGATTGTATGCGCTTGGTTCCTCTTGTTAAGGATGAACGAACACCAACCAACAGTTGATGAAATGAGACCACTTGCAAGGTTTCTAGTGACTAGGTTTCAGTGTTTGGTTCAAACTGATGGAAGAAGAGCCAACGTCACTGACAGTCTGGTGACCAAACCAGCATGTGGAATGTTGTTACGTAAGAAGCATTTCCCGTCGAATCATAGTTGAGGATGATGACTAAGCAAGTCGCTAGGTTTTAATTTGTGCCGATGAAGGATGGCTTACCGTCAGTGAGCTTACTAAGTGAGAAGGTTTGCAAGCCTGGCAGCGTCTTATTAACCATAAGGCAGGGTCAACCTATGCCAACCAATTAAATACAGCGAAAGGGGTTGTGTTAATTCCTCCCAGTTAAAGTTCCAACAGCGGTGAGCAAATATTGGTAACAATACTATGAGGTCAAGATCGCTACGCAAGAAGATCTGCAGACTTTGCTCCATCTCTTGATTGGTGTACAGAGAGCGGCTGAAGGTTAATGAGTTCGCAGGTAGGCTGCTAGGCTCTTATCTGGCGTGACCTGGGCTGGCAGTCGCTCAAGCAGGTCGCGCCGCACATGTCGCGTCGTGTAGAATCCGGGTAACGGGATTCCTGCCGTCCGGGTTGGCTGCCAGACTGCCTGCCTAGCTGGCCGATTAATTTGTTGTAAGCGAACGGCTTGCGCGGCTTGTCCGCTATCCACCAGCTCTGCGACTGCCCATTCGTGAACTCGTCCGCACAGCTGCCGACCTCGCAATGCCTCACAGGGCCTCCACGGCTTTCACAACCAAACATCGCCATGTCGTCTGCATGGAGAACTGGATCTCACGGTTTCGTATCCCACCTGAATTTTTACAGTTTCCCTAATCGAGTATGGCTATATGTGTGTTAAGAACCCTATGATCTCTCAATTGTAAATAGAAACACCGTCTATTAGCAACTGGTTTTATTGATGTAAGCTCAGACGCGTTTCGCCCTTGTGGAATGGGGCATCGTCAGTGACTGTGGATGTATACACATGTTGGTGTTAACAAAATTACAATATTAATATACAAAACTAACTAATAATAAATTACATTCTACTTACGACTTATGGTTGAGGCAGTTACATGGTGGTCAGGAATAGCTCCATCTACACTTTTTTTGTAAAGTGAACTGTAGTTATGGTTCCACATAACTATGATAATAGCTGTTGTTACCCTGTTTTTGGAGGTAATCCTACCACTGTTTTCAAATCTATTGAAATTGACACTTTTTTGTCTGATGAACAGCAAAACCTTGTTGTTTACATTCGTTTACAGTGATGCCAACCTAATGTTTTTTTGCTTGTAATATAACGTCCATGTATTATTAAATTATGTCTCTGTTTGTGCAGTGGTGTCAGAGTTGTAATTTACTTTTAATGTGTATTATATTCCTGTTTATTGGTTATTTTTCACTGTTTTAAACAATAAATCAGTTGCTAATAGACGGTGTTTTTATTTACAATTGTGTAATAAGCAACTGCGGAAGGATGGCCAATATACCATACAGTATACTATGATCTCTCTGTGCTTGGTTTTTATAGTTACAAGCTCGAAGGTAAGCAAAGTTCTTTTTTTGCCATTACTCCATTATCATAAGACTCTGCATAACAAACAGAACAGGTTGCAGACTTCAAATTTTCACACGTTATGAGCGGCATTGATCCGAAACTTCATGTTCAATATGAAATACTTTTCAGTTATATTCTACAACAAAACAGATACAGTTGTTTCTTCTTGCCCGACTTGTCGAATACCGTTGTTTAGATACGGTCCCGTATAAGACTACGATTCTTTACAGAAATTTTTTGAGCGGAAAAATATCAGTTATGCCTAAACGAAACAGTCAACTCATTAGCTGATAAAAAAGGAGTCGAATATTTGTTATAGTGTTTCGAACAGAATTAAATGGGAGATTGTCAAAAAAGTAAGTCAACAAATGGAGCTAGAGGTAACAGAATCATCATACATCTCCATTGCTTCAATTATACACAAAATTGCAGAGTTTGTTAACAAACGTCTCAAACAAATGTATTATTATTATTATTACTCCGCGATTCACTAAAAGTGTGTGGCGGAGGGTGTATTGCACCTATCCGAAAGGGTAATAGTTTGGTACGGATATGCGGGATATGGCAGGAGGCGACCATGGCCTATTGCGAGGAACCATCCCAGCATTCGCGTGGAGTGATCTGGGAAAAAACATGGAAAAAACCAGATCAGGATGGCCGCAGAGCTTTATCGGAAGCTACTCCTGTCGGATTTTAAGTTTACTCGCCTGGTAAACCCTTTCTATTCCATTCCCTAATCGCTCGTGGAAAAAAATGAATACAGGAAAGAATCGGTTCTGGCCCTGATTTCTCTTATCTTATTTTCGCAGTCATTCCGAGATATGGATTTTGCTGGTAGCAATATTTGTTTACTGTCATTCCGAAATATGTCAGTCATGAATTTTTCAATTAGCTTCTGTCGAGAGCAACGCCTTCGGTGTTCCAGGTCTTCCCAACCTAACTCCTTCAACATCGTACTTACGCTTTCCCTCCAACTATATATACCTGTCACGAAACGGTATAGTATACGAGTTTGTACCTATTTCCAACTGAATCGCACCGTTTTCCCCGCATCACTGAGCGTCTTTTTTACTCATAAAATATCATAGTTGGTACAGCATTACCTAGAAGGCGGGAAACGACTGGAGGCATGGGATTGGACGGAATCGGGTTGTGCCGGTTCTTTGTGGTAAAGGGGTTATTATGGCCGTGCAGCCTACTTCGCGGGCAACTATTGGTTTTGAGGTGTTCTTAGAAGTGATATTAGCGTTTTTTATTATCGTCCTAATTATAACAGATTATCTGCTTGTGGGTACCAAGATGTTATTTGTCAGTAGAAGGATATCTGACACCAGGGCGACCCTATTGATAGAGCAGGAGTCCCGTGACTGATTTGATTGTGATATACTTATTATAGATCTTACCTTGCCGATATATCACAAACTCTTCCACACAATTATCTGAAATAACTTGGGATCTAACCTAACGACTGTAAAGGACTGAGGCGACACAACTGATAATTTAAACATACTTTAATTGTAAAAACCTAACTATACATTTATCCGCAAATCTATCTAATATTATGCTGGAAGGGAATCGACACGCACGCATGGTTTGAATGTTACCAACTTGCTAAATGAACGGCTAGCTTCTTCATACGAGTATAACGGAAACATGGCGTTACTGAATTAATACCTTAATGATTAAATACGATCTCGAACATTACCCGATATTATCAAATAAGGAATTACAACATTATTACTAGCAACGGCAAACAACTTGTTTAAGTTACACAGACTGAATATTTTCTCTAACGTATTATATCTAACCAAATGATAACTTTTTTTTTTAACTGCTTAACGTCTCCTATAACAACTAGGTCTTCAGAGACGGGAAAGGATCGGGGGGCAAGGAATGGGAAGGAATTCGACCATGGACTTTTGAAGGAAGCATCCCGGCATTCACCTGGAGTGATTTGGGGAAACCATGGAAAACCCAAATCTGGATGCCCGGACGGGGATTCGAACCGCCGTCCTCCCGAATGCGAGGCCAGAACGCTAGCCGTTACACCACCACGCTCGGTGAAATGATAACTAACATGAGATAAGACTATAGACAAAGCATAGCTCTGCGGTGAGCCACAGGTACAGACAAGACATACATCATGCCTTCTACGTGGCTTCTGGCAGAATCATCAATCGCAGAATAGCACGATCCGATGCCGCGCTGGGGTTCTTATGCGTGCGATCACATGCTAGATGCATGATGTGTGGTACGCGCTGCAGTATTACCTGAATCTCGCAACTCTGCAGTTTAGATCACGTAGGCAACTCGCTCTCCTGCGCTCGCGCTATCAGCGACTTCACTGAATAAAATACTAAAACTCCCAATTTAAACCCTAATTTCCGGTTACAGGGTCATAACCTCTTGAAGGAACCTTTCAGGGATACGCTAGGAGTGATTTCAGAAAACTGTAAAAAACCTAAAACTGTCAGGACAGATATGCAAATGGTGACTTTCCCGGCGTATTGATTCAATGAAAGTTTCACGGGAGTCCAGCTGGATGGTGTCATAAAACGACGACGTTTCGACAACCTGCTCGGTTGTCTTCATCAGGTCTGTTTGTGATTTCGAGAAGAAACATCCAAATAGACCTGATGAAGACAACCGAGCAGGTTGTCGAAACGTCGTCGTTTTATGACACCATCCGGCTGGACTCCCGTGAAACTTTCATTGTGTCAGGACAGATATTTGAACCGGTGTCCTCCAAAATGCCTGAGCGTTTCCGCTTACCCACAGGGCTCTGTGGCAATTAAGTAACGCCACAGCAGCTGCCGAGAGTCAAGGATGGTGCGAGTAAATCCGTCATCCAGAGGCACAATCGATGTACTAGCATCGCTGGACACAACAGCAACTCGTGCCGAGATACCACACAAACTGCCTTATAGACCGCGAGGTGGGAGAAAAGACGAGATATTCGTGTACAATCCTAAAGGGCAAGCCAACGAAAATAGTCAGCACAACTTCTTGTGTTTTATCTAGAATCTGCTTATTATAACCCAACTTTTAGGATTACCAGTGAGGAAGGAGGAATGGATTCAGCCTCACAAACAGCCGGAGTGAACTGTGGAAGCTCTGGTGCATTGGAAAGATGTGTGGCCTGAGCAGGCAGGGGCTACCGTGCATGAGTGCTCAATGGAGCGCGCTAGCCTTGACGGCTCAGCGGGCGGCGTGCGACCTGAAACAAGATAACAGGCAACCGGTGGCCCAGCGCACACGCTCTGCGTAACCCGTCACACACTATATACTCGGCACAAACCCTTCCCATAACAAGCCAGTCACCTTCGTCTCTCAGTCAACGCAAAAAGATACGTGCCAAAATACGAGGCGCGTCCAGAAAGTAAGTTCCGTTTCAATTTATCTCCGCTGCAGCGCTGCGATTGCAGTTCCGCACATGTGCTGTAAACGATGTGTATCAAGGGGAAGAACGTCCGCCATTTGGAGATCGCTGTCAGTTACGTACGCTTTGTTGTGCTTGTTTGAAATGTCGGCGTTGATTGAAAATCCCACCGTCTGCGAAATCAGGTCTGTGATTCGGTTTCTGAATGCGAGGAGAGTGAAACCAAGTGAAATTTATCGGCAAATTTGCGATGTTTACGGACCAAATGCGATGAGTGATTCGATGGTGAGAAGATGGGTCCGACAGTTCAATGGCGGGCGTAGTGATGTGCACGATGAAGAACGAAGTGGGCGTCCACCTTTGGTTACAGAAGAACTGGCAAGACTTTCATCTGTTCTTACATCTCAAGTCTTTCCTTGGCGGTCATCACTTCACGAATGACGACGAGCTGAAAGAAACTGTTTCCAACTGGTTGAAGACACAGGCGGCAGATTTCTATGAAGAAGGTATACAAAACCTGGTGCCACGCTATGAAAAATGCCTGCAAAATTTCGGCAGTTATGTGGAAAAGTAGTTGTAGAATTTTGTGCAATAAAAATTTCTTCTGTATCTGTGTACAATTTAATTTTATTACCAAACGGAACTTACTTTCTGGACGTGCCTCGTATATAACTTGAGAGTCTTAGGCGACCTAAATGGAAGCTTTGAAGTGCCACAAAAATCCAAAAGTGTTATGTACAGCATTATAAAACGAAAACCGGGTATATTTATACCATTAAAACTGAAAAACTACTGCGCAGATTTCGACGTGGTTTTCACCGTTTTAAAAATTAGAATCTTAATTGAATTGTTTGGAATGTCTTATGCTCCAACGTAACATAACGCCGAGGCGGTAAATGAAAATCTGAACGTACAGCCTGAAACAAAACAAACAAACAAACAAAAAAATATACGATCCATACGTCATACATTGTAAAAAATAATGACCATATTATCGCATGTAACTTTTACTTTCTTAAATTTTGGTTTTTAGTCTTTAAAACCGAGAGTGGTGGTGTAACGGATAGCGTTCTGGCCTCGCATTCGGGAGGACGGCGGTTCGAATCCCCGTCCGGGCATCCAGATTTGGGTTTTCCATGGTTTCCCAAATCACTCCAGGCAAATGCTTCCTTCAAAAGGCCATGACCGAATTCCTTCACATTCCTTGCCCCCATCCTTTCACGTCTCTAAAGACCTAGTTATTGAGAGACGTAAAACAGTTAAAAAAAAGTCTTTAAACCCCATACATGGCTATATCCAATGCGAATGGGAGTGGAAAATATTTATTTTAATAATATAATGAAAAAAACCTTTCGATATCTTCTTTGCTTCTTGAAGTTACTATCTGAGACTGCGCTTCTACAATCTTTGATGTTTGTGAAATTATATTCGTTGTTGATATTTAGTAATGCATATTTGACGGGTTTGAACATGAAAGTGAACTGTTTAAAACATTTAGTGTTGACATAGTGTTAATTTTTGTAATTTATTGATGAGCGATTCTGTCTTTACCACATTTCCTGAAAAAAATCATTGTTTCTATTGCTGCACAAATCGCTGTGGTTATTATGATGAAACTTAGTACACATGTTCCTGATATCAGGGCTAAAAATATCGCAGGAATAAATCAACTGCAATCCCATCTCTTTTCTGTTACATCGGGGGTCAGCCGTTTAAATACGTATAGAAAAATGGAGCGACTGACATGAAATTTAATTCACAAGTGTAAAATACTGACCTCTTTTATGAGTTTCAACATTTTTTGCATACCGGCAACGCCAGGAACTCTGCTAGTTATTAATAAATTCGAGGGAGCTTCTCCTTACCTCCTATAGAAACGTTTCCTTTTTCCTTGTGCCTGAGGTCAAGAGCTTATTTATAGTAATGGTGATCTGTTCAGTTCCAGGCACTGCTTCTAATTGTTTTGCCCAGTATTACTCCAGGCATTATGCCTTAGTTATATGCAGGAATGTATTTCAGTGATTCCAAAACTTTTATCATCGTTTACTATTCTGGTGTGTGGTTCAGAAACCTGGCTGATGAAGCAGAGTGTCTATGTACACGTGTAGGTCCTAGAAACGAGAAATGAATTGCGAGAAAGAAGAATATAATGAAATAACAAATGAGATTTTCGAAGAGATGGTAAATTATCCGTCGTACAGTGAAGGTTAGAAAAATTAAAATTACCATTGTACGGTACGTTAGAGTATTTCAAGACATAAAATAATAAATGGTACCAAACAGAGAATAGCGGAATTGCTGGTACTGCGGCTAGTGCAGGCAGAATATCATTTTTTCTTTTTTTTTACAAAAAATGTGTGCTTTATGAATACTCAAGCTCTTTATCACAGCTTTATTCCATCATAAGTTTTGTTATAATCATAATTACTCAGTATTCATTTATTATTAAACTTCCAACCGTTGCATTTAACAGTGTTGAATGAAGTTCTAATTAATTTATCTGTGATATGATTTAATAAATAATCCAAAAGCAAATTTCGCCGTTCTTTATATCCTTCCTGTTTTTATTCATTGCTTCATTTCACATTCGTAAGGAAGCATATTCGAACACTGGTTTGGCCATCCATATTTGGGTTTTCTATGTTCCCCGTAATCACTCCTTGGCCATATTCCTTCTCGTTTCTTGTCCCCAGTCCTTTCCGGGCTCTAATGATATCAACGTCGACGAGACGTAGAACCATAAGAAAATAATTCATTCAGTGAAATTTGAATTATGAGGCTAGATTAAAATGTCCCAGTTGTATTTTTGACTGCATTATATGTTTCTTACGGTCTCGTCGACGTAGGTCACTTGAGGCGGGGATAATGAACAAGGTCTTATGAACTGACTTCGGGAGACCATGGAAAACTGAAATCTGGATGGCCCAACGGGCATTCGAACCCGCGTCCTCCCGAATATGAAGCTAGAGTAATTTAGTTCTCAGTTTACGTTACAGCTATGATATTTAACACATTGACTGCCATGATGAAACTTGGACTATGTATTGCTATGCCACATTGAAATCACGAATATTACTTGTGAGGCCAAATTGATTTTTTGCATCAGATGTCTTCTTTTGATCATGTAGAACTATGTTACTTCATAAAATATCAAGTTATGACTGATCTGGATTGATAACAGCTCACGTGGCCCAACAACTACATTTTAACACAATTACGATCTGTGGCCACATGTGGCTCACATCATTTAAAACTCAATAGGTATAAAAAAAAATCGTTTTTCAAGAAATGATTCAAACTCTTAATTTATTTGCTTATATTAGCTACATATAAAATTGATAACTTGATAAGCTATCTTGCATAGCCTCATTCACTAGCTGTTCAAGTTCTTCAAAAGTTTGTCTTCTTTTGGCCATAACAATAAACTAGGAAACTAACCAAATACACAAACGTAACCTCAAATAGCATACACGAGCAATCAGCAAAACAAAACAGTACTACAGCTGAGTCGTCGAAAGTTGATCTCTGACGGTTGCAGTTAGGAATCACCAAGGCTACCAAATGCAAAAATATTGATTGCTAAGAACATCAGAGTGTTCAGTGGAGCCACCACTTTTAAACCCATAGTTGAAACGCATTATCTGTGAGCCCCATGAGACTCACGAGGCCTCTAAACACAACTCTGCATGTGAGCCAGTTGTGGCTCACGCGGCTCACTGCACAATGTATACGTGAACCAAATATGGCTCACGTGGCGTCATAACCCATGCAACTGTGAGCCAACATTGGCTCACGTGGCAGTCAATGTGTTAACACACTCGAGGCATTACATGAGAAGCAAATGATGTAGCTAATACTTTCATTCCTCGAGGACGGATTGTAATGGGTGGTCCTCTCTCGAAGCAGCGTAAACTATCGACCTATTTGCCTGTCGTAGCGTGAAGAGAGGAAGTGATGATGTTGTCGACTGCGCCGCATCTCAGGGAAGTGGTTTTATTAGCGAGCGGAGTATCTTAATTGGTCGTCGAGGCGCGGGTTGTTTCTGGAGCGTGTCGATGATGAGCATTGAGCGTGGAGTCGACCTTGCGAGGAAGATGTTGCTCTCCCTCCCTGCCTTCTGCTCCTATTCACATCATTACGTCATCTACAGCAGTGACGAGATACGAGTGGTAAGCAGCGATATACTAACCTTGTGATGACGGTGTAGAAATCTGGTGACAAAGAAGATCAGTTTTACTGGCACAACAATTTTCTTCTTTTCCTTGACGGGAATTAGGCTTCATTCTTCTTCCGTCTTCATATTTTCTTCTTACCATCACTTCCAAGGACGTCCGATATCTTTCTTCTGTTTACATTGATATTTGTTTATTACAATTCGCATTATATCTTTCTACATACAGTTCGTATTGTATTAATTTTTTATTTTTCTATTAATATCAGCTTCTTGATTTATCCCTACGTTTTTAATTAGTCTGCTCTTGCGCAGCTATTAATTTTGTGTAGAGATTTCATTTATGATGTGTGTAGTTTTATATTTTTTTATTTGACACTCGTAATCCAGTATTGAATGTCATACATTTAAACTGGAACAGTCATTTTTAAATTAAAATTCGTTTTTATCTCCTTCCTTAATTTTTAATGTAAGTTCACTGTCACAAATATAGCTTCAAAGGTTCTAGCTCGTGACCGATATGCTGAGACAGAAAAAAGAAATGAACCTCTGCGGTTCATTTCAGCAGCTTCGAGAGTAAAGTCCACTCCGATATTGGCAAAGGCGTAAGTCACGTGGAGCCCGTAATGCATTGCTTTGGAGGGTAGCAGACGAGAGAAAGGCTGGAACACTGCAGGTAAAAGAAGGGTATGCCATGGGAAAATGCTGATTGTTCTGAAAGGCAGTTGTTGAGGGGGCTGGCTGCTAATTCCTTCACGTAAAAACATTACCTATAATCTGCATAAAATAAAGTGGGACAGAATTCAGGCACTGTTCTTCGTATATATCAGCGGCTATAGCGCATTCAGTTAAGAGAGGCGGCTCAAGGTCAGTCTGCTGTATCCCTACTCCGCTGCCTTTACCCCTACATGCGAAGGGGAATTATTCCTCTCGCCTATCCGGACACAGCGTTTAGTTCGGAGAGATAGGAAGGGAGGGGGTGGTGAGGTGAGGAGCGGGGACAGGGGAACATGACCTTGAGTCGCCAGTTCGGAGTGAACAGGGTATAGTAGCCCTTCCGTTACAGCTATTCTTTTTATCGTATGACACCTGTTGTTCAAGGTTAAGGATCATTTAGGGATTACCACTTCAGACACTACTGTTCAGAATAATTAGCTGGTACTTTGGGCAAACTAGTCCTTAACGGTAATCGAAGGCTTCCGCGGCCAGAGTCAGTTAATTCTTGGCTGTCCGGGTGGCGCCGCGTCATGTTTCTTGAAACCGACGTTTCGACCCTCATTCTGGGGTCTTCTTCCAGAGCAGAACTGCGTCTTCGGTCAGCGAGTGGTCTTGTTTTATAGCCGAGGCCCGCGTCCGTCTAGATGGTTCGATTTGTCCGGCCAATCAGAGGTCCGAGCCGTCACGTGGTTCGTTGGCCTGGCGGGGCGCGGTGCGGATCCGCCATTGCATGGCATGCAGCTGAAACCAATCACGCTATAGACTTTGAAAACACCACACGTATAGTGCGTGAGGATAAATGGTGGCCAAGGAGGGTAAAGGAGGCGTTAGAAATTGCAAAACGCCCAAACAATATCAACGAAGACAACGGGCTGAAATTGCACGACGCCTGGCTCTCGCTGTTGCGGAGAGACCATGTCACGTGTCACCTCCCACCAGACCGTACCGCGCCCCGCCAGGCCAACGAACCACGTGACGGCTCGGACCTCTGATTGGCCGGACAAATCGAACCATCTAGACGGACGCGGGCCTCGGCTATAAAACAAGACCACTCGCTGACCGAAGACGCAGTTCTGCCCTGGAAGAAGACCCCAGAATGAGGGTCGAAACGTCGGTTTCAAGAAACATGACGCGGCGCCACCCGGACAGCCAAGAATTAACTAGTCCTTAACGATTTGCTACCATAAGGTTCTTTGTCACCCATCTCATATTTGACAGAGATTTCCACTATATCACCCCCTAAAGAAGTCTACACGTTTCTCCTCTTATGATTTACTCGAAATCCGCCGGTTTAGGCTTTTGCTGGCGAAGAGGATTTCAATTCATTTATTGAATCTTCTCATGACTTCAGTATTTATATGTGTGCCGAATAATGCTACACCCTCACACTGTTAGACATTTCACTGTTTGTCTTATTCAGTAAAAAAGCTTCAAACTAACTGTAAATCAACGCCACTATCTGGCACTGGTAGAAAAGGGGCTTTTAAGTGTCGGTGTTTCGAGTCTTCCATAGGGCATGGGTGATCATAATTCAGCGATAAATGTACACATTGGAAGAAATATTAAGACAATGAAGATAACTTATATGACCAAATGACATTTATTTCGCTTGAAATCTCTGTATCCTTGTAGTCTTATGCAGCACTTTACGTTAGCAGCTTCTGAAGTGCCAATAATCAGTTAATAACGTAAATCACTACTTAACTACACAAAATTTCGTCCGTAACTGTAGCACCAACTGGGCTGTTAATCTTTATATATAAAGATGAATGTATGTTTGTTTGTTTGTTCTTCATACAAATCCACAGTTTTCATCCGATCTCGATGAAACTTTGCACACTTATCCTTTGAAACAAGGAGAAAAATACTGTCTACATTTGGTTGAAAAATTATCTGTATAAATAACACATGTTGTGTCATAACTTCGAAATACGGCGATAGACAGACACGTTGGATGTGGACGTCTCCAGACCGTGTTTCCGTGTAGTGAACTGGCAGCTCAGTGGCTAAAGAGCTCACTTACGAACGTCGTGGTCTCCGGTTCAAATCTCCGTGGAGGCCAAGATTTTTAAAAATTGTTTTTCATCGTAAGAATCAGGCCTGGGCCGTAGGTTATTTGGATTTAATGTTAAACTGTAGATATTATAAAGTTAGGGGTGCAATGCGAGGCAAATCTTAGGTAGTCTTGCAGTTTTGTAGGTGTACACGGTTTTACGTTATAATGATCCCTCAGGTGTTGTTCGCAGTCAGTGTGTGAGTGTGAACCACAGTAATATTATTATAAATACGGAAGTAAGTCTCTGTCTTTTTGTTACGTTTTGACGACTATATGGCTATATCGTTGTGATGGTATTTTATAAGGAAAGCTGTATGAAGGGCACAGGATATTTTATCCAGTATGATTAACAGTTGTAGTCACCAAATTTTGAAATCTTATCGAATATTGACAGAAATATGTTGGAAATTGATTCTCTTCAAGAGGCAGGTTCGACGGTAGAATGATATAGTAATGTAGTCTTCACGGGTGTGCAGCCGGATGGTGTTTTGAAAACACGACGTTTCGACAGCCAGCTCGGTTGTCTTCATCAGGCTTCCGGTGTCCACGCCGACAGGTATATTAGGAGGTCTGTCTGGGAGGCTAAGCCAGTCTACGCGGTGACTGCCAGCTTTCGTCAGCCTGCAGACACCGGAAGCCTGATGAAGACAACCGAGCTGGTTGTCGAAACGTCGTGTTTTCAAAACACCATCCGGCTGCACACCCGTGAAGACTACATTGCTTCAGTACGCCGGGAAAGTCTCCACGCTCACATCAGAATGATATAGTGATAGCTTTCCTGTCATATTATGCCGACTCGATATTGTTTGGGACCAATCCTTCGTTACCAGCAACTTTTTATATTTAATTCTGGCAAAAAAAATTCTTAATCCACGCGTACGAAGTCGCGGGTACGAGGCTAGTACGCAATAAATATCCATAACACTCGACACGAGATTACTTGGTTAGGAATCGTGTGCTGGAAGAAATTGATTAGATATGGGTGAAGGCTAATTAAGTGAAGTTTTGTTATAGATGTACATAAAAATGAACGACGGAGGAGTGCCGAACATTTCAGTCCTACTCTTTCGAAGGAGACCAAAGAGGCCGCCATGTTTAACGCACAAATTCGAGAGACAAGTCACCATCACAGCAGGTGTTCTTTGGCGGGGTTATTTTGTGGTGGGAGTACTTGTTATTGACGGGTGCAAAGTGTTCGCCTGGGTGTAGGCAGCCCGCCGAGTCGCCCGACCGGCCTGTAATGAATTATGCATTTCAGCGCTGCTGGAACAAAGGCTAATGACCAGCATTGAGACATTGATCATGTGGCCAATGAGTGATGTCATGCTGACGCGGTGCAGCTGCCGTAACTGTTACCTGTCCCACTGGTTCGCTGCCAGCTGCCGTTTCCAACCTGTTTCACGTTCCGACTGACACTCCACGCGACATTGACCTGTCACGGATAACTTACATCAACACTTCCAGTGCGCATTTTCAGTACGGTCTATGTATTGTGGTGCCCGTATTGCAAAACAATATTTGTGAAATGAATCACAGAATCACCACCGAGCGAGGCGGTATAACGGTTAGCGTTCTCGCCTCGCATTCGGGAGGACGGCGGTTCGAATCCCCGTCCGGGCATCCAGATTTGGGTTTTCCATGGTTTCCCCAAATCACTCCAGGCAAATGCCGGGATGCTTCCTTCAAAAAAGGCCATGGCCGAATTGCTTCCCATTCCTTGCCCCCATCCTTGCCCCCCATCCTTGCCCCCCATCCTTGCCCCCCATCCTTGCCCCCCATCCTTTCCCGTCTCTAAAGACCTCGATGTTATAAAGAGACGTAAAGCAGTTACAAAAAAAAAAAAAAAAAAAAAAAAAAAAAAACACAGAATCACTAGACAGATGCTGGTGCGCTGGTGGCCATTCTGAAAGACTATAGTTCTGTTACCTGATGAATTGATCAGTTTTAGGTTTTTCATGCTTTGCCGACTAATGCGGGAACACTTCCTGTCCTATTATTATGGCTGATTACGTTATAACTGATCTACAGACGATAACAAATACCAGTGGTAGGCTTGCCCCAACAATCGAGTTTACATTCCTGAGGCCTCTAACTTTACCCACAAAATATTCACCGCCAAATCGAGCAACCACATAGGGTACAGTACCTAAGAGAACTACTTCTCTCAACCCCCCCACCCCGCCCCCCTCCCCAATCGTAAGTAGGGAAAGAACTCTCCAGAAGCGCATTTGACAACCACAAGGGTGTTCGCGAATGGCACTGAAGAATTCAGATGCACTGGTTAGTGTTAATCGCGTTTAACTAAGTTCCTGTGCAGGGCGCAATGCAACTAGTTCATCGCCATTTTGATCCGACCGTTGTGAGTCATTGTGCTAACGCTAACTGCTGAGGAAGCGGTCGAAGCCTTGTACTTAAAAAGAAAATAAAGCGGTAAGATTTCTGTGAAACCATACTCCGGCAGAATCTCAATCCTCACATCAGTAATAAAACCATTTATTAGAATATGGTACATGTCTCCGAATTCACCTTCGGGATTTCAAACATCTCAATTATTAATCAAGGTAACGAACGATTTTTCATTCTCTGCAGGCAAACTGTGATATGAATATCATTACACAAACCTTACCAAGCCAATGGTATACAGATAGTGTGGCTAATCCTTTTACCCCGAGTGTGTGTAGATTTACTGTGTACGCGAATACGTCTGTTTGCTCAATGGAAAATGTAGTTCGGTTTTTGCGTATTTGTATGAAAGAAGTTAGGAAAAGCTGATATCAGGCAAGTAAGATTGTTCAAATATCTTGGCAGTATGATCACCAAAGATATGAGGTGCCATCAGGAGATAAAATCTTGCATTGCCGTAGCGAAGGAACCGTTTAATAGGAAAAGGAGGATACTAACAGGAAAAATAGACAAAACACTTAGAAAAGACTCTGTAAATGTTTTGTATGGAGTGTGGCTCTTTATGCGTCGGAGACATGGACACTGAGACGAGAGGATGAAAAGCGGTTAGAAGCATTTTAGATGTGGATGTGGAGGAGGATGGAGAAGATAAGCTGGGTGGATAAAATAAGCAATGCTGAAGTGCTGGACAGGGTAAAAGCAGAAAAATATTCCAAGTAATAAAGGAGAGAAAGAAAAACTGGATGGGACACTTGTTGAGAGGGGAGTGCCTGATAAAAGACGCCTTGGAAGGTCTAGTCTGTGGGAGGAGAATAAGAGGAAGAAAGAGATACCAAATTATAGACAACATCAAGGAAGACGGCAACTACATGGTTCTTAAGAGAAAGGCAGAAGATAGAAGATCATGGAGAGCAGCCAAGTGAAAACCTGCCCGAGGGCAGAAACTAATGATGACGATGATGATGAAAGAAGGGAGAGGCTGAAAACGGTTGCTACCATGTTCTGGTAGAACCCAAATGGTCTGGAAGATTCAACTTAGATATTTGACAGACAAATTACTATTCATAGTGTAGTACGCTTCCAGTCAGTATGCAATGCGAAGTATTTGCGGATTAGGAATCGTGCACCACCGTCTCTTCTACCCTGCAAGGCAAGTTCTGTATCGCGAAATCATGTTTCACTAGTTAACTTGGTCGCCCATCAATCACAGGCGCTGAGATTTAGCGAACACAGTTCTCAAGCGAGTGTGTGATTCTTAAAGCTACTTGCTTCAAGTTGCTGATCTACTCAGCAAGTAAAAAATAAATTGGTCGCTGGCCAGAGTTTCTAGATTGTCATATTCATTTATAACTTACTAAAGAAAATAATATGATGCTAATTTTCTATACGCCTTAAGAACGATCAAACATCGAGGTATTAATAGTAGTAGTAGTAATGTTAGTAGTAATATTAGGGACAATAGCAGTAGTAGTAGATTTAGTAGTGGTGTGGTACCCATTCTGTTTAATAACAGTAGATGTAATAGTTATTGGAAATTGAATCAAAATTTTCTTTCATTCATTGTTTATATGTTATACAGGGCGTTCGCCGGGAAACGCAACCCACTGTTAGCGCTACAAGGAAGAAACTGCTCCCGGCGAGCGAGCGGTCAGCTTCCGGCATTGTTCGACCGTCGGCCGCGGACTATTTCATAATAATTACGCTTCATAAACTTCATAAACTTGTATGTGCTAAGCATTTAAATGTGACGTAATTCATTAGCTTACCTTATAAAAGATGCTGGAAGGGTTGACCCTCTTGTGTAATGCACATTTCACATCTTCTGAACATATTTCGAGACACACGCTGCTTAATGATTTTTTCGGTGACTGTTCTAGTCGAAAAGCGATATCGTCAATTTTCTCCTCTGTCAGAATACGGTTGACCGACAGTCTCTTTTCGTTAAAAAATGAACCCGTTTCTCTTACTTTTTTAACCAGACGCAGAATTGTTGATTTAGCTGGCAGTAAAGCACCAGGAAATTCGCGACGAAATTTACTGCGACACTTTTTAAACGACTTCTTCTTCACATATGTATCGTAGAGAAATATTCTTTGTTGCAAACTGTAACGTACCATAATTTTACTCACACTCAAACACGGTACAGATTAGTAAGAGTATGAAGCCCCAAACCAGCCAAACCGCAAAGAAACGTTTATTCACAACACTGATTAATAAGAGACTGAAGTCATAAACTAGCTACAATGCAAAGAAACCGTTCTTAACAATGTAAGGGTCCCATTATACTGCGTCACTGCACTGTTGGGTCAGCGGAGGTGTTAAACAGTGCGGTGATTCACGGTGCCGTGTGGCGGGAGTTGCTGGCTCCACTGACCGAGCAAGTTGCCGACGGCAACAGACTGGGAGGGTAGCGTTTTCCGGCGAACGCCCTGTATATATATATATAAGATACAAATATATGTAAAAGAGTGGAAATAAGGGCCTAGATTAGATACTAGGTGCTGGGCTATGTTGCATATGGAAAATAAATAAATAAACATCGAGGTACTGAACCAAGGGCTCCACCTGAAGCAATCAGTCTTAGCCCTTAATTCATTCAAAAGGGAAATTCTGTAATATTTTCTCCACTGTCTCATTGCAAGGTACTATTTTTGTCCACGATCATTCATGTATCAGGTGGTCCGATTTGGGTGAGAACAGCACAAGAAAGAAGGTGAATGGAAGAAATGGGGGACGCCTTTGACCCAGAAATGGAATGAATGCGCCGACAAGGCGGCCCCTACAACTTGGTGACTGTAAACCACAATGGATCGACAAAGGATGCTGCGTCGCAGATGAGTAACTTGGGAGAATGAGAGCGTGAATGGAGTGATGGACGTGTTGTTAGGGACGGCTACTGGGTGCCAACAGCAGTGGATCTGCCGTCATTACCGCGCTTGGGTGGCGGAGCGATTCCACCCGACTCAGCACGAGTAATTGCTGGACTCGAGGTGTGACCGACACATCACTGCCCGTATGAGCGGAGTAAACGAGATGACATGCCACGGGAGGGTTTAAATCTACAGACGATGTGTCCAGACCAGCTTGTTAGAACAGAGATAACAAGGTACATACCGAGCGTGTTGGTTGAGCTGTTAACGCTCTGGCCTCGCATTCGGGAGGACGCCGGTTCGAATCTCCGTCCGGGCATCCAGATTTGGGTTTTCCATGGTTTTCCCAAATCACTCCAGCCGAATGCCGGGATGCTTCCTTTAAAGGCCATGGCCGAATTCATTCCCGTTCTTGTCCCCAGTCCCAACTCGCCTCTAATGACCTCGACGTCGACGAGGCGTAAAGCCAGAATTAAAAAAAAAGGTAATGTACAACTTTTCACAGGAGGTACAGAGGCCAGAATAATGTGGGAAGACGCACTGGAATCTATTTGTATGCTAAGCCTAAATACGGCATTTATGAGATTGTGGGTAAACTTGGCAGAAGTGAGCTGCAACCCATACTGAAAAACCTACATATACCGAACCAAAATAAACATGGACATTTTTTTTACACGATTCTCAGGCTTCACCTAATATTGATCATAGGTATCTATAAGCGATAGTAATACAGTAGTTTTTGTGTTTTTTTTTTTTTGTTTTTGTTTGTTTGTTTGTTTGTTTGTTTGTTTGTTTGTTTCTTTGTTTTGTTTTTTTACACTTCATCGATATCAATGTTATTAGAGAAGACTGGGGGCAAGGACCTGACGAGCTCTTTGAAGGAACTCAGAATTCGTCTGGAATTGTTCCAGAGACCTCATAAAACAGAAATTAGGAGTGCATACGTGATATTATTTCAGTTTCCTTATATAGAGATAGGAACGTCCTACCTGTTAGAACAAAACCCACTTTCATACACAACATCGATGGGTTTTGAACCGGAAAATGTTTTAACCGCTACCTCTGCTGTCTTCATCAGTTAAAATACTGGATTGCACCAAAGAAGTTTGAATATTATACACTAGAAGGAGCAACAGCGCTAGTGTTCCTTCCCAAATTGAACGATGCGCGCGCCGCCATACTGATGGCAAACTGTTGGTTTGAGTGTGTGGTTCTGTACAGTTGAGACGTGCCGAAGTGATCGAGTGCTCGTATTTTTTTTTATTAGAAGTGTTTGCTACCATGGTTAAGTCTTGCGCTGCATATAACTGCACCAACCGTGTTACAAAAGGCACAAATTTATCGTTTCACAAGTAAGTATGCATTTAAATAAGTTCCGAAACGTCTATCATAACAGGTGGATGTTATGTTCCGTCGTGTTGGTCACAGGTTTAATATTTTCGTTCGATACAGGCTTCCGCTCCGAGATAAGAATAAATTGAGTGAGTGGTTAGCTAAAATACGCCGGGACAGTTTACAAGTCCAAAAAGGTAATATAGTCAGTTGAATTTCAGTAATTAGCCTGTGATTTGCCATTTTATCTTCGTTGAGCAAGTAAAGACCCTTAACAACGTAAAAGTTTCAAATTTTGCAGTGATTTGTTATATGACTGTACGAGGGTTTCGAAGTTCCCGCGATCACTCGCCACTAGCATGGCCGTCTTCAATTCGCTAAGAACTCTGGGATCCTTCAACACGCGATAGGAGGGGCCCGGATTGCACTGTATACTATGACAGCTCCTGTGTTATCCTTACGTTAGGCACTCATATGTGGACAGATATGTTGAAACGTTGTGTTTTAAGGAGACAATCCGGCAAGACGTCCTCCAAGATCATGTAGAAGCATTTTTCTGGGAAAGCTCAGTTTTTACTATATCATATAATTCTTATTTATTTGAATATTGCAGCTGTGAGTTACTAGGGCGCGTGCACAAACCACGTGGCTCGGTCCATGGGGGGGGGGGGGGAGGGGGGCTGCAAGGCTACGCTGGGCTACGTGGGGGGAGGGGGGCTTCCGAGCCAAGCCACGTAGCTTTCCTTTCATAACATTTTTCACGGTTAAAATAAGGAACAGAACTCACAACAGCATGTTAATATTAATTTCCCTCAGTTAATTATCTCCTTAGGTAATTTACAATCGCCTGACAAGAGGAAACAGTACAAAACGTCTTCTGGAATCAAATTGTAAAAAAAGCTACGTGCTACGTGGGGGAGGGGGGGGGGTTCACAGGAGGCCAAAATGGAGCTACGTGGTTTATGCACGCTCCCGTATAACCAAAAAACAATTTTGTTTCTTTAAAAAAAATATGGAAAAATGATAATTTTTGCATTTTAATAAACTTTTTGAATTTGGTGACAACCGCTCGCAGCTGTCATGTCTTCTCTTGTGACGTCACATCCCTGGTGCTTATTTTGTTGATTGAATGGTTTCTACAGTTTACAACTGACCTGTAGTGCCTCATTGTGTAAACACATCATGTAAAATGCAAAAAAATTTGTTTATTTACGTTCCACACCCAGAAGATATGCGGAAGAAATGGTTAAAGCATGCACGCCGTTACGCTGAACACTTGTCTACAAAGTCTTCAGTGTATCTTTGTGAAAACTACTTTGACGTAAATTTTAACTTAATTTTTTATTATGTTCAGTAAGCTATTTGCCTCAGTATTTTGTTCTATCTTAAACTTAAATTTGATCGAAAATGAATTATCACTTTCGAAGTTGAGTGCCATGTGATCCCATAAACACAACGTCTTTGTAACCTGTTGAAATTAGTCTAACATCATCTATATGATCTGATACATGATTTAAATGAGAACAAGTACATAACGCTTCTAGCAAATTAGTAATTTTTTTCAAAATAGGTCAAATTTTCTTAACGTCGCTAGTTTAAGAGGGCGCTATTCATCATTAAAAATGTCTGCGATTTATTTACCATTTTATAATAGCCTATGGAAAATACAAATACAGTTACATTTTGATAGGTTTTGCTATATGTACTTTATAATCACAATTAATATATCATCTCATCTGAATAGTGGTATATTGTATAGAAGATCTTTATATATTTTTGTGCACGGCAGTTAAGCTTATATTTTTAACTTTACTACTATCTCTGGTAATATTAGTCCTATCAATATTAGCTTACAACAATTATTTTTAGGCTATATACGTTTCTGAAATCTTTCCTCTAAACTGAGCCTAAAATTCAAATACAACGCCATCAAAGACCTCATTCTTACATAGCCTTTCATAATTATACGACAATATGTGCACTTTTCAACACAAAACTACGCTTTCAGTTTTTGAATACGTATAGTTTGAGGTAAATTTTGACATTCCGAAATTTTTCTTTGAAATAATAATAGTTTTATGTGAAAAACTTTCTCAGCATCGTCACCTTAATTTTGGGCAAATTAGACCTGTTTCCATTGGCAAATTCAGCTTTCGTTGCAAATATTTTTTGTTTTATGGACTGAAAACCAGAACTAAGTAGACCAGAACTAAATAGATTGACTTAAAATCTTAAATATACGACACACAGATAGGCGTCAGATGCTTAACACACAGAACAAAACTGGTGCGTGCTGGGATGTGACGTCACGTGCTCTGACTGCAGTTTAGCATCATGTGACTTCTCTGGATCTTTATTTTATCAAATATAATATGTTTTTAACTCTTTTATAACATAAACTAGCTCGTACCCGCGACTTCGTACGCGTGGATTAAGAATTTTTTTGCCAGTGGTTGGTAACGAAGGATTGGTCCCAAACAATATCGAGTCGGAATAATATGACAGGAAAGCTATCACTATATCATTGTATCGTCGAACCTGTCTCTTGAAGAGAATCAATCCAACATATTTCTGTCACCATTCGACAAGGTCTAAAACTTTGGTGACTACAACTGTTAATTATACTGGAAAAAATATCCTGTGCCCTTCATACAGCTTTCCTTATAAAATTCCATTACAACGATATAGCCATATAGTCGTCAAAACGAAACAAAAAGACAGAGACTTACTTCCGTATTTATATTAGTATTACTATGGTTCACACTCACACACTGACTGCGAACAAAACCTGAGGGATCATTATAACGTAAAAAAGTGTACACCTACAAAATTGCAAGCCTACCTACGATTTGCCTCGCATTGCACCCCTAACTTTATATCTACAGTTTAACATTCAATCCAAATAACCTACGGCCCAGGCGTGATTCTTACGATCAAAAACAATTTTTTAAAATCTTAGCCTCCATGGAGGTTTGAACCGAATACCACGACATGTGTAAGCAAGCGCTTTAACGACTGAGCTGCCTGACCGCTACACGGAAAAACAGGACAGAGACGTCCATATCCAACGCGTCTGTCAATCGCCGTCCAGTAGTATTTCGAAATTATGAGACAACATGTGTTATTTATACAGATAATTTTTCAACCAAATGTAGACAGTATTTTTGTCCTTGTTTCAAAGGATAAGTGTGCAAAGTTTCATGGAGATTGGATGAAAACTGTGGATATGTATGAAGAACAAACAAACAAACAAACATACATACATTCATCTTTATATATATATAGATAGTTGTTTTCCGGTATCGTTAAACTAACTATATCTTTTTCAATTAAAGTTCCACAGTTCTTCTTTTTACTGTCAAGTACCCCATTAGACTGTGTGTTTGGAGAGTGAGTGGCTGATCAGTCAAACACCTGAGCTAAATACAGATCAAAAGGCTTCCATAATCTCCCTTTTTTCATCTCTCATCCACAACAAGAACGGCACATCACTCCTAGCATTTAGACCATCAGAATTATCAACGCAGTGGAAGTTAATTGGAAACTACAGTAGTTAAAGTTTCTGGAAGAATTCCAATGTGGGCTTATGCTTATGTCTTAACGCCTCGTTGACATCAAGGTCACTAGACACGGGAAAAGACGGGGGGGGGGGGGGGCAAGGAACTTGAAGGAATTTGTTCACTGGATTTTGAAGGAACCATCACGGCTTTGGCCTTGAGTGATTTCGGGAAATCACCGGAACCGAAATCTGGATGCCCGGACGGGGAATCGAACCTACGTTCTCCCGAATACGAGGTAAAAGCAGTACCGCTCACCCACCACACTCGTTCAACGGCAGCCGCCTACAATTTGGTCACAGCGTTCCATCCAACTAATGCAAATTTATGACTGAAATTTCGAGATAATAATACAAAACAGTGATTGAGGTTTCATAATAATACGCGGGGCATGCTTACCCTCATCTCCCTCCTCATGATATTCACATACACGCTCTCATATTCAGGGCTATTAAAAATGATTGGAGATGGTTTTAAAAATCAATGGAGGTTGTACAACTGAGACAGAAATAAGGAACGTGGCTTCTTATGTAGAAAAAGTCAAAGTTTATTTTTATTTCATGTATAAAAGTGCTCCGTATGTCACTGTTGGATGGAATGCGGTATGCCCAGTTATGAGTCAGCTTGCTTCTGGCTTCGCATTCGGGAGGACGGCGGTTCGAATCCCCGTCCGGGCATCCAGATTTGGGTTTTCCATGGTTTCCCAAATCACTTCAGGCAAATGCCGGGGTGCTTCCTTCAAAAGGCCATGGCCGAATTCCTCCCCATTACTTGCCCCCCATCCTTTCCAGTCTCTAAAGACCTCGCTGTTGAGAGACATTAAGCAGTTAAAAAAAAAATAGTTAGCTTGCCTAGTAGATTTTCTTGAGCTGTTTTGTAAAGTTTATCTGATCCGTTCAACGTTCACTTCCACATCGAAAAACACTCTTTAATTTTTCCTTAAAAAAAAATAGTTTCGGAAAACCGCGCATTCCTACTGCGAATGGAGTTGTAGGAGAGTGGATCCTTTCCGGAAGTGATGTCGGACAACGGTGATGAACGAATTCGAAGATATTTGAGAGTGCAAAATGATTTCTTCTGACCATTGACTGCAAACACTGATACCTGGCAGTAAAAAAACGTAACTACTGAATGGCGCGCGATAGGCTACAGAAAAAAATCTTTGACAGTGAAACAAATTACTTTATTTCATACTGCAGGTGTAATAAATCCACAAAACCCCAACCATGATTCGAAATAATGTTGTGCCCTGAACTCAGGGTGTGGCTTGAGTGGAGTAGTATTTAAAAAGTTGTCTATCTGTGTGGGCACACGATGCTCGCCGTTGCGTTGGTCTGGGTCTCGTTAGCGTTCGTTCTTTTTGTCTGTTGGGTGCGGCGATGGGAGGTGCTCCTCACCACAGCATTCCGCCAGTGCCCGAGATAATGGCAGCCACCTGGGCCACACAGATTCGTAAGCGAATAGGTCGGCGAACTCACTGGCCCACATTGAACGCAACACTTGGCAGAACACTTGATGAATTACGGTTACAGTTTCATCTACCTAGCGAGTATTTGTCTATACTCGTTAGCTAGTTTGTGACAAAAGTTTCAACCATTACGTCAGTATTTTTAATAGGGATACCAACCTAATGAACGAGGTTGTTAAGATACTACGACAATTTGTGGCGGTGATACGGAGTTATCGGGTTCATTGGAGAGTTATCCAACAGAATAGGACATCTTGTGGTGCACAATTCATAATCCAAAGAACTGGATAAAATACCAGCCTCTTTCTATGCGCACGGGGGTAACGGCTGTTTTTTACTGTTGATGATGATTGATGAGTCGCGTGGGGAACCTCTGCATCCATATCTAGAACGACTTATGAAATGTGTAATTGACCTCACTTTCTCTGGACAAGAAGCAAAGCTGTAAGTACTTTCATCGGAAAGGTTCTCCAAATGCTCTGTTACCCTTGGAGATACTGTTTTGACAATAATCTCTCTTCTGAAGATCTTAGTGCTTTTAACTGAAGATGTCGCGTTACTATTCAAATAATCATTGAGCAGAGATAAATCAAAGCTGATTCTAAACCGGAGCTGATTTTAAATCAGCTCTGTAACGAATGGCAGAGCATTGCGTATATCTCACACAGTCCAGTCTTATAGACGGTGAAAGGAACGTCTATTTTATATAAAATTTCACACTTTTCGCAGGCGTCATTATTGGTAAAAAATCGCACTTGTCTGTTTTTTCGGGGTTTGCGCTGCGTTTTTTTTTTTTTTTGCTGACCACGCCAATGTCTCGGCACCAACCCTGAGCTTTCATCAGGGCTTCTAGCCACCTGGTCCTTTTTTTTTATAAACTCGAACACTGATTCACTGTTTATTTTTCCACCGGCAAAGATGATTTTGTTTCTCCGTCAAAGAATATTTACTGTTCCAAAGAGGATTGTGTATTATGGAGCGCTCTTGTAGTTGTTACAACGTGTTCATTTGCTAGTACACACTTCCACATTTGGCTCAAACCATAGCCGCCGTCTTTATTGAAATTATTAGGATTTTTGTATATTTCTATAGATTCCGTTATTTTTCGTTCTAAAAAATTCTTTGGCTTTGCAACGATTATAGTTTTCTCCCACTGAATTTTGTGTCCTCCTTCTACATGCCGATTTCGTGGTTTGTTGTAGTCTCGCGTGACGAAGATGTTCTTTCATGGAGACTGCTCAGCATGTCTCACCGATGTACTCCTGACCACAATCGCAGGGAATCTTATACACACCGCTCGATTGTAATGGAGCTCTGAGATCTTTCACTGATCTTAAAATGCTTCGAACCTTGTTTATTGTGGTTAAGATAGGCTGAACATTGATTTTGGCCAGCACTTTATCTATTTTCTCAATGACCAATGACTCCTTTTACATATGGGGGAAGAGCCTTCTTCTTTTGTTCCATTTCTTTTCTTTTTTTGTCGTCCTTACACTTTCTGCGACTCAAAGCACGGGTTATCATCTGACTACGATACCCATTCTGTCGCAGGGCCCAATTGAGATGTTTCTTTTCTTCCTTTATATGGCCATAATCCGCGATTCTTTACGCCCTATAAAATAAACTATTGATCAGGGCTCTTTTTTAAGCAGGGTGATGATGGGACAGCATTTAAATAGCGGTCAGTATGTGTAAAGTGTATGTGTTTCCCTTCTTTTCTTTTGACCAGCACATCCAAGATTGCCAGCTATCCATTCGTTTCCAGTTCCATGGTGAACTTTATTTTGGGATGAATACCATTGATGTGATCCAGAAAAACTTTTAACTCCATTTCTCCATGTGGTCAAACTACAAATGTGTCATCCACGTATCTAAACCACATTGACGTTTTTTTTTATGGCAGTAGAAATTGCTTCATGTTCAAATTTTTCCATGAAAAACTTTGTTAGCACCGTGGAGAGGGGACAGCCGATAGCTACTCCATCTTGCTGTTCATAATAATTGTTGTTCCATTAGAAATAGGTAGTTCTAAAGCAACGTCTATTTTGTCAGCCTCCTGATAGTAAATGTAAAACATCATTTTAGCATTTGAAACTCCATCATTTAAGTTGAAAATGCTACTTGTTGTCACAATTTTCAAGTACCTTTCTTACTACATGGAGGTAGAACTATCGGCCACGTGCTGTATACGTCTTCAGTCTTCCCAAAGATCTTCTTGTGGCTTCTCTTTCTTCATACGCCTTGTTGTTTCCATCTTCTTTATCTTTTATGTGTCCGTTATTCCCTACCATCTGTGGCCGACATCCTTCATTTTACACCTGTGTCCGTACATTTATCACTGTTATCCTGTTTTTAATGTCGCATACTTTTTAGGTCCATTTCTTATATCTCTTCTTCAGTTTCCATTCGTGCATTCGATATTAACAGATTCTCATTTCCACTGCTGTTAATTCCTATATATCTCAGTCAGTTGCCCATATTTCTGTTCCATAGCACTATTATCTTGTGGCAATCAAAATAAAACATGTTTTTGGATTTCTTACACATTTTTTCGACTTTAGAAATGATGTCAGCTCACTTGTTGTGGGAAATTCTTCACGAAATCTCTGTTTTAATACACGAATTATGTGAAGCTGCAAGTCCCACAACTTTATATATTCATATATTTACTTCAGTTACTGTCGCTACATGTTGCAGGCAGAGTCTCTGTACGTCGTGACATGGAATCAAAGAGAACCTGGATATGCTGGTGGCGCAAACACCACCAGATTGTCTGTTTGTAGCCACTAGTAGGCGACAAAGTGATGGACGTCCATGCCTCATCACAGAACGTGGAGCTCTGTAAACTAGGACAGGCGGCGATCTGTGGCGTGGTGTAATGCTGGTGCAGACAAGTGTTTCGGAGCACTCCGTTCAGCTTACGTTGTAAAACAATTGGCTCCGCAGCAAATGGCCCCTAGGTGTTCCCATGCTGACCCGACGACATCGTCAATTACGATTGTCGTGGGTACGAGACCATCGAGATTAATCGATACGTGTTGCCTGGTCTGATGAAATACGTTTCTTGCAACCCTAGGTCGATGGTCTTGTCTGGATAACCGTCTCCCATGCGAAGGCTGCTCAAATCATGCAGCACGGCAAGTACGAATACCGATGGCGACAGCATTATGGTATGGAGGACAGTCACATGGACTTTCATGGGACCTATGGTAGTGATCGTAGACATAATGACAGCTGTTGACTACGCGAAAATTGATGCGGACTACCTGGATCCCTTCATGTCTTCCATCTTCCAGCAGGATAACTGTCCATGTTGCAAGGCCAGATTACTGGAAAACTGGTTTGAGAGGCATTATAATGTACTCACGTTAATGCCTTGCCCACCAAAATCTCAACTTGATGATAGAACATATCTGACGCCATCTCCGCGCCCACAAACCACCGGTCTGTAATTCAAAGGCGTAGACATTTGGTGCCAGATACCTCCAGAAACCTGCCAAAGGACTTGTTGAATAAATGCTACGGCAAATCACTGCTGTATTACGTCCCAAAAGTGGACCGACATGATATTAAGCAGGTGATCATAATGTTTTGGTTCATTGGTGTGTGTTTAGCTAGTGCGCCAGACTCGACCCGCACGGGCCTGCTATATTACGATTCCGTACCAGAGCTCTATTGAGGTCACTCCGTTGCATAAGCTCTGTCGCAGGCTTATATTAGTCTAGCTCTTTAATGTAATGTGTTTCAGTGTTATATGCTTCGTTGATCCAGAATGTTTTATCATATATAAAATTTGTTATCAATGTTTGTCATTGGAAGTATTCAAAGTTTTAAATTTCAGACAATGTTTGCTACAAGCTTATCTCAAAATCACTCTTATCTAGGAACTGCAATATCGATTAAATCTAAGTTCTAATCTCCGTGAAACTTTTTTTGGGCTGTTATTTTCCTTTTGTATTAATATCATTTTATTGAATACTAGCCCGTACCCGGGACTTCGTACGCGTGGATTAAGAATTTTTTTGGCCAAAATTAAATATAGAAAGTTGTTGGTAACGAAGGATTGGTCCCAAACAATATCGAGTCGGAATAATATGACACGAAAGCTATCACTATATCATTGTACCGTCGAACCTGTCTCTTGAAGAGATTCAATTTCCAACATATTTCTTTCACCATTCGATAAGGTCTCAAAATTTCGTGACTACAACTGTTAATCATACTGGAAAAAATATCCTGCGCCCTTCATACAGATTTCCTTATAAAATTCCATCACAACGATATAGCCATTTAGTAGTCAAAACGTAACAAAAAGACAAAGATTTTCTTCCGTATTTATAATAATATTACTGTGGTTCACACTCATACACTGACTGCGAACAACACCTGAGGGATCATTATAACGTAAAAAAGTGTACACCTACAACATTGCAAGACTACCTACGATTTGCCTCGCATTGCACCCCTAACTTTCAAACATTCAATCCGAATAACCTACGGCTCAGGCCTGACTCTTACGATGAAAAACAATTTTTTTAAAACTTAGCCTCTACGGAGATTTGAACCGGAGATCACGACGTTCGTAAGCAAGGGCTTTAACCACTGAGCTGGCAGTCCACTATCCGAAAACCCGGTACGTTGACGTCCATATCCAACGTGTCTGTCTATCGCCGTATTTCGAAGTTATGAGACAACATGTGTTATTTATACAGATAATTTTTCAACCAAATGTAGATAGTATTTTTCTCCTTGTTTCAAAGGATAAGTGTGCAAAGTTTCATCGAGACAGGATGAAAACTGTGGATTTGTATGAAGAACAAACAAACAAACAAACAAACAAACCAACAAACAAACATACATTCATCTTTATATATACAGATTCTCCTGATTCAGACTGCATAGCATCATACTGGATATGACTGGTAATTAACACCATCTAAAGTAAAAATTTATTGGAATCGAAGAAGTGATTTCACTTTCGTTAGGCATTTCTGTTCTATTACTCAATGAAAGCACTCTCCATGTAATAAGCAAAATGAAGTTCCATTTCCGAAAAATCTTTGCAGCCACATAAATTACCAAACGTGGTGAGTGAGTGGTAACGCATTCGCGAGGACGCTAGTTCGAATCCCCGTCCGCGTATTGTCAGTTATCCTCCTTGGATTTAGGTAATTTACCTTAGCTCCTCTTGATATGTATAATCTGCCCGTCTTCAAGCCGTAATATTAGCTGCAGGAGCCGGCAGATTATATAAATTCACAGTTCAGAAACAAATAAATTATATATATATATATCGTGACATGGATTCTTTGAAGAAACACTTGAAAGCACTTTTTATTTATAATCACTTGGTATAAAATACACTTCTTTACATTCCGTTTTATTCAACCACGTGCCAGCTGTATCTTATATTCTCGTCCATACACTCGCCATATTCCCTTCTCTCCTCTGTCCAAAGATATATATTATCACAGACGACCACTGTCCATAGATATTCTGGCACTTTACTATACGCTTATCTTTTTCTTTCTTTCGTACCAATTTAATACATTTGTATACAAAACACAAGCAAGACTAAAATCTAATTAATTTTTTAACAAAAATTATTCACAAAAATTGTAAGGCACCTTGTCCGGGTATCCAGATTTGGGTTTTCCATAGTTTTCCCAAATCACTCTAAGTGAAGGCCGGTATGCTTCCTTCAAAAGGGCATAGCTGACGTCTTTCCCGTTCCTTGTCCCCATTCCTTTCTCGCCTCTAATGACCTAGACTTTGACGAGGCATAATGTCTTGAGCAAAAAGAAAAGCCGTACGAATTGAAGCATTACAATGGGGATGTAAACAAACTACATACGACCTTGTTCACCGCCTATGTAACGTGAAACATTGCGATGTTGTAAGAACGAAGACAGTGGTCTATGTCTCAGTGAGGCATGGAAACCTGCCTTGGCAAATATCCGCAGAGAACGTTGTACTTCCGTCCAGCTGCCGCCGTAGAGGGCTTCATTTTAGCTCGGGCTGGAACAAGAACCTTAACCACGCCCAAGGGCAGCCAACCGCCGGGCCTGGCTCATAGTAAGCCATCGCCGAGGCCACGCGGACATGTATATAAGGAAGAGCGGCACCCGAACCACCTCGACAGTTCCGAGTTGACCATCGTAACGTGTAGATGTGCGACGAGGAATACGCTAGCCGCTCTTCCGCGCCAGGCGGGCCGAGTGCCCCAGCGCACTCGACTTTGCCGGCGGGAGCTGCGGCAATGGTGACGACCCGGCTATCGCTACCGGACTTGGAAGCGGACGGAACAACACTGACGACGACCAGGCAGTTCCCACAGGACCTAGGGTGGATCCCGACGGAATTGTAAGGATAACGCTCACGACGAACCAGCCTGCCCACGGATCAGTAGACCCCCGCGCATCGAAGAGAAGAACCTCACCGATCACAGCGGGGAAAGTAAAGCAACCGAGGAACGAACAACGCGCAAGTGGTTCGAAAGTCAGCGTGCCCGTACAACAACTTTCCAGTGCTACTGCCAGCAAAGAGAAGAAAGCAAACAAGAAGAAGAAGGGGACGACCGAGTACTCGGCCGCAACATTCCCATTCCAGACGCCTTATACACCACCGCAGACAAACTTCAAAAAAGCAAATACCCCCAAGCAGACGACTGCTGCCGCAAGCGGAGGAAACCGACGCAAAGCGCAGCAACCAGACGCGGAAGGATTTATAACACCCCGCCGCACAGCAAAGCCGCCACCCGCACTGGACCCGGAGCTGGTAATGGAAACAAACAATCCATTCCAGCCCCTGCAGACCGAGGAAACACCAACCCCGCCAGCTAAGAGATCGGCCCATATTCCACCTATAGTGGTCCAATACGAAGAAAATTTCAAGACGCTGCACGACCAAGTGGAAGCCGTCTTCAAGGACCCCTTCGCAGCCAAGTCTGCAGGAGGGGACAAAATCAAGTTTACTTTTACTACGGTGGCCGACTACACAGCGGTCACAGAGATGCTGCAGCAAAAGGGCACCCCATACTACACATTTCCAACTGGGGCCTTACCCCTCCTGAAAGTGGTATTCAGAGGAATACCCAGAACACTTCCAGCCAGCGATCTGAAAGAGGAGCTAAAGGGGATAGGATTCAACGTCCAGACAGTAGCTCAACTAAGGAGGCCGGGCAGCAACGTAGCAATGCCCCTTTTCCTCGCCGTCTTGCCGGACACACCAGAAAATAGAGAGATCTTCAAGTTAGAGACAATATGCCACCTCAAAGTAACTACAGAAAAACTCCGCTCATCACCTGGACCACCTCAATGCTACAATTGCCAGCTATACGGGCACATGGCAATGAATTGCAAAATGCCACCAGTTTGTGTCAAGTGCGCTGGTAAACATGATTCCAACCAATGTACAGCGCAGAGAGGACGGGACACGGCGAAATGCTCCAACTGCGGTGGAAACCACGTCGCAAGCTACAAAGGATGCCAGGCGTACAAGAAAGCCCGCGATCGACAAAGAGGATTGCCCGCGGAACAAGACAAAATTCTCCAACGCCGAAAGAAACCGCAAGGGAGAAATGAACAGGAGATCCCGCCAACGGCTGGCCAGCAAGAAGAGGAAGCAAATGACATTAACAAGAAAGAAGACCCACGTCAGACTCAGAAAAAGCAGAACCCCAAACGTGAGAAGAATAATAAGAAACACCCAACTAGTGGTGTGAATGGGAGCACATACGCGGACACCTGTGCAAACCAGGTCGCCAACCACGCCGAAACACCAACGGCAGTTAGGAAAAGTAACATGACTGCGGATCGAGCTGAAATGGTCGGCACCCAACCTGCCCCTTCCAACCAGCCAAGTCAACAAGGATCAGCTGATAGCCTGGTGCATGGTCTCATGGATAAATTGTCTGGAATGATGGACACCATGATGAAAATGATGCTTAACATTATAGAGATGCTAAATCGCTTGCCAATGAACATACAGGCAGCAGTTACGTCAGCTCTAGCTGCAACCACCAGCACTACCCAAGAACATAATGGATAGAGCTCCTCCTATACATGGAATCGCATTTTGTGTGTGGAATGCAAATGGTATCTACAACCAGTCAACTGAGTTCAGACAGTTTATACATGAACAAGGAGTGGACATCTGCTTGGTGTCTGAGACCCATCTGAAACCAGGCATCCGAGTAGCTATACCAAATTATTACTGCTACCGTTATGACCGACCAACAGCAGGCGGTGGCGTAGCTATATATATTAAACGGGGACTCCCACACAACCAAGTGCCTCTCCCGCCAATGAACCAACTTGAAGTGGTGGGAGTCGAAGTAGCCACCGCGAATGAAAAAATCACTGTAGTATCAGCCTATCGTCCACCACGAGCGCAGTTACAAGATGAAGACATCAACAACCTGGCCAGCATAAGGGGCAGGCTGATCATAGGCGGCGATCTGAACTGTATAACACACTGATTGGAATAGTCGAGCGTGTAACAGTTCAGGAAGACAGCTAAGGAGACTGGCAGAAAGGCTAAACATGAATGTAACTGCCCCCGAAGAGCCTACTCACTACCCGGCGAATGGAAGACGTCCCGACGTCTTGGACATTTGCATCAGTAGAGGCATCACAGGATACCTAGCAGCCAGCACCATCAACCGGCTGTCGTCCGATCATTGTCCTGTACTCTTCGAGATAGCAGTAGGACCATGGCAGCTTGAACAGCAAACTGTTCCGGATTACAAACACGCCAACTGGGACAGATACCGACAGATCATCGCCCACGCCTTCGAAACAAGACATCACGAAAATGTGGAGGAGAGCCTGAAATTCTTTGAAACAACCGTGAAGGAAGCATCGAGAGCCGCCATCCCTTCGAAACAGACCAACAACCATGCAATGCAACAGCTTCCACCTCAGCTACTGGCCATGATCCGAAACAAGAACCGGGTCATGAAAGAGTGGAAGCTAACGAGGAATCGAAACACCAAAAGCCTGCTTAATAGACTCCAAAAGGAATTAAAAGCAGCCCTCACAGAACATAGAAATAAGGAATGGGAGGCCAGAGTTTCAATGATACGACCCAATGAGGACTCCCTATGGATACAGACAAGGAGACTTACGAAGCGGAAGCAAAGACTTCCTCCGCTCCATGGAGAAAGGGGGTAGTCTACCTCCCGCAGGAGAAGGCGAATGCTCTCGCAGACAACTTTGAGAAGCATTTCTCCCCCTTAGATATGGACATAGACGAAGAGCAGGTGACTGAAATTAGGCGGAGACTGAGAACCTACAAGGAGGCAGCCGCCACCGACGATGCACAGCACATCCCAGAAGTTGACGTCTCAGAAATCAAAAACTGCATTAAGAGACTTCATCCCAATAAAGCACAAGGAATAGATGGAATAAATAACACCCTCATAAAGCACCTACCGTTGAAAGCTCTTTCATACTTGGCTGAAGTTTTCAACACCATTCTCAGAACGAGGACCTTCCCAAAATGCTGGAAACAGGCAATAGGCATTGGGATACACAAGTCCGGCAAGGACCCTGTATTTCCCCAGCACTACCGCCCTATTAGCCTGCTTCCATCGCTTAGTAAAATATTCGAAAGAATACTGCTTACAAGGATGGAGAAGATCATCGATGAAGGGAATCTCATCCCAAACCATCAGATGGGGTTTCGCCGGGGCCACTCTACTACCCACCAACTCCTACGAGTGGTCGAGGAGGCGACTAAGGCTTTCAATCACCGGAACTTCTGTGGACTAGTGCTTCTTGACATAGCTAAGGCCTTCGACTCCGTATGGCACTCCGGGCTGCTATGCAAGCTGTTTGAGCTGGGATTCCCCGGGCCATACGTACAGCTGCTAGAATCATACCTGCGGGGAAGATCGTTCAGGGTGAGGGTAGGGACAGCTCTCTCCTCGAGAAGAAAAACAAACGCCGGAGTGCCTCAAGGATCGGTTCTGGGACCGGTGCTATACTCACTGTATACATCGGATATCCCGGAAACGGCAGGTGTCAAAATAGCTCAGTATGCCGACGACACGGCAGTTTTCTCCAGCAGCCGAAGAAGGGAACTCGCCACACATCGCCTGCAACAAGCGCTGGATAAGATTGAGGCCTGGGCAAGACGATGGCGTATAGCCATCAACCCAGAAAAGACGCAGGCCATCATGCTAGCACACCAACGAGGAAAGAGAAACGCAGTTCATCCACAAGTGACGCTCCAGGGAGAGCCCATTCCATGGAAAAATACCGCACGCTATCTCGGTGTAACGTTAGATGCCAAACTAACTTGGCGCACGCACATAGAAGAAATAAAGAGAAAAGCCAGCGCGAGACTGCAACAGCTGTATCCACTATTAAACCGAGATGGTACTTTGGCGCCAGCGACTGGAGTAAAAATTTACTGCAGCTTAATAAGACCAGTCATTGAATATGCATGCCCAGTGTGGGGGTATGCTTCAAGGACAAATATCCATAAACTGCAGGTCATACAAAACAGAGCCCTCAAACGGGCCCTACATCTGCCATCACGATTCCCTACACATGACCTCCATGAAGCAACAGGTCTCCAAACAATTCAGCAAAGGTTTCAAGAAAGCGCAGCCACCTTCTACAGATCGGCACACAAAAACAACAACCCACTCATCAGTAATCTAGGTACATATACAACAGAAATTGATTTCCATAAACGTCCACTGTCACTGATCCAATAAAATAGCCAACAAGACGACGCACCAATAGAAAAGAAGTGAACTATCATAAACGATGAGAAGGAAATGTCGAGAGACAACAACCTTCAATATGACAGCCCAAACGAACGGGCAAATAATGGCGAAGCGATGAGCGACCCGAACCACCTCAGTATCTGTGGGTCAGCCGACCATTACAGATGTCTCTACACCTGAAGAAGACGGCAGAGCCAGCCGTCGAAATATTGTGATTCCACGACACTGTCCGGCGGTACACCCGTGAAGACTACATTGCATTGCGATGTTGCCATATTGTAACACTGTATAAAGTCCTTGTATATGGCATACATTGCATCGCAGATGTCACTTCCACCTTACCCAAAGTAAAATCAGCCTCTTTATGTCTGTAAATACGTATACCAGGATAATTAACGTAATATTTTATTTAGCAGTTACTTAAATTACGAACCATATTTGGATCCTTCATCGTAGGCAAGCATTAATTAATGCCAGGAAGTAACAGCGTGCACTTCAGTATTGTACAGGGTGTTTCAAAAAGAATATACGTATTTCGAATGCATATATTTATTAAACTGTAAGCCATACGAATATGAAACTTTACACACATATTTACGAACCTCTTAAGTTCAGATTACAGATGTTCAATATGTCCTCCATGAGCCACACGAACAATATCACATCGATACTCAAATTCCTCCCATACTCGGGCAAGCATGTCCTTCGTCACTGATGTTACGGCAGTACGGATCCGGTTCCTCAAGTCCTCAAGGTTCTGTGGGAGTGGTGGTACATAAACGTTGTCTTTGATGAAACCCCACAGGAAGACGTCACAGGGTGTCAAATCCGGTGACCGTGGAGCCCAGCTGATGCATGCTAAGTCGCCAGCTCGTTGACGACCAATCCAACGGTTCGGTAGAGTTTCATTCAGAAATTCACGCACTTCGCGACTCCTGTATAAGGGGGTGCCCCGTCTTGTTGAAAAATGAAGTCGTCTTCGTGCAGCCACGGAAACAAGCAGTTTTGTAACATAGCGAGATACTGCTGACCGTTAACCGTGTTTCCATCAAAGAAGAATGGGCCGTAAACAGATGATCGGGATATCGCACAAAAACACATTGACTTTAAGCGAATCTCGTATATGTTCAATGACTGCATGTGGGTTTTGTAGACCCCAAATATGAACATTGTGTTTGTTTACCTGACCACTAACATGGAAAGTCGCTTCATCACTGAAAACGAAAGTGTTATCATTGTCAATAGCATCATTAATCTCGTTACAAAATGCCACACGTTTCCGTTTGTCATCAGGACGCAGAGCTTGTAACAATTGTAACTTGTACAGCTTCATAACCAACCGACGTCTCAAAACACGCCAAATTGTTGTTGTAGGTAGTTGTAACTCCCGGCTGGCACGACGAGTTAATTTTGAAGGACTACGTTGGAAAGCAGTTTGAATTCGTGCAACATGTGCCTCAGAAACACGAGGGCGGCCAGGACTCTTTCCTTTACATACACATCCGGTATCTACAAACTGTCGATACCATCTACGAATGTCCCACACATTCGGAGGATGCATTTGGTACCTCAACCTGAAACGTCTTTGCACTGTAATTACGGAATTTCACTTCGAAAACTCGATAACACAAAATGATTTCTGCTGTGGAGTAGCCATTTTAAACATGTGACGGTTACCAAGAATAACACAAGACGACTGACATCTAGCGGCTATTAAATAAACTAGACTATGTATTCGTTTCTCCAATAGCCGAGCCGGGGCGCAGCGATCCATAGTTTGGACAAAAGAATACTTTGTAATACGTATATTCTTTTTGAAACACCCTGTACTTATCTGTTCTACGCACTCTGTTCTGCGCCGCTTGTGGTTGTATGTTAAACTCCCCAGCAGCAACCAGCTGTCATAAAACAAGCTCCACGTACAGGATGCGGCGCTCGACAGTCGTAAAACAATTTGTCTCTCAGATGTATATAAACTTGTTCACTACGTTCCTTCACTTTAATTAACTGCACCTCTCTCACAAAAACTAAACTTCTTCAAAGCGCACATCCACATCAAACGACAATTATAGACCACCAACCTTCTTCTTAATAGTGGTTTAACGAGACACGACGAACAAACTGGGATATCGTCTCTTTGTCGGGATGCAGTTCCATGTTACGCGTGCCATAGTTACTGGAGAAGAAAATCGTCATCGTATTTTACTTATTTTGCAGAAAAGCTTTTTTACTTATTTTTTTAAATACCATTCGTTGTTTTATATACGAGATGATAAACTCTGATTTTAAAATGAAATTTTCTTTTCCATCTTTAGATGAAACTCTTGAGAGTAATTCCATATAGCTTTGCCACCATCTGATGTTAACCAGTTAGCGGTTATTGTCTGAAACTGTCGGATGATAACTCTTCCAATCGATCAGATGTATTTAAAATATTGATGTGGTTTTACATTTAGGGTTGGGAGTCATTGTAGGGTAGAAAAAGGTGGGAGACCTGGATAAATATTGGTTGTTGTTGTTGTTGTTGTTGTTGTTGTTGGTGCTTTAGGGCGCGTCGACGACTTGGTCATTAGCGCCCTAAATATTGGTGGAAGATTTAGAAGCAGCATTTGGAGGGAAAGATGCGTATGAATGGTAAGCAGGTGTTCAGAGAAATTGCCACGTGGGCATGAAGTCAATTGCTATTAATAATAATAATAATTTTGGAGGAGGTGGCTTAGATCTCTTGTTGGATCATCCGTATTTCCGTTTCCAGTGGCTTCGCGAGATCAATCTAGGTGAATGCCGGTATGGTTCCTCCAAAAGGACATGACCGAATATCATCAGAACATTAGTCAAATTCACTATGGAAGTGGAAGAAAAAAGGACATTTACCGTTTCTCGATGTCTTTGGTAAATAAGCATAACAATGGGTCATTGCGTGTGCTGCAAGGTGACCCTAGTGATAGGTATTAGACGCTAAATATCATCGTCATCCGAAATCAAAGAGGAGGGGTGTATGGTCGTCATTGAGCTTAAGAGAGAAGACGGTATGTGATTCAGAGAGTCTGATAGAGGAAATGGCGAATCTCACAACACAACATGGCTATCGAACCAGAAGATATTCAGCTAGCACGGAACCAAATCCCGCTGACCAATCTTAGGAGGTTTTACGTAATCATTCCAGCGAATACTGCGCTTACTGTTTTCATACGAGAGGAACAACGCAAGACAAATTAGCTGAGCGCTTCCACAGGTTGTAGCAACGATTCTCTCGCCTTAACATAGATCTTGTTTAACTACAAATGCTCTTTAGAGAACTCCAAATACAACAAGAGGAAAGAAATGTGTCTAATGTGCAACATTTATCCAACTGCACTCCGAAAACTCAGTTCAGGAGAGATTTTACGAAGTTCTACTGAGATTCATGCACAAACTACATAGAATTAAAAGGTGATGTACAAGAAGTGAGCATATCAAACAGCGGTAGATAGCATATGAACGGCTTTCCCATGATCATTAGGTTGAGCGGCTCACTTGGAAGGCATTCAATAGGCTGCATTCTGAAGACCAACCAGCAGAAGCGCGACATCTGTGAACAGACCACGCTGTGAGAATGTGAAGAGCGGAACGCAGCCCATGTGCATTATATTCTCCAAGATGCACAGTTAAATGTCTGGATCAGGCGACACCAAATGCTCTGTAATCGACAAAAGTTTGGACTATAAAATTTGAATTGTGATTTAACCCTATTTGTTACCCTTTGCTTTGTCTTTCTTTGATTGTATATTTCTTACTAGCTGACCCGACAATGCTTCACTATTGCTGGACTTGAGTAGGCACATAGATTAAATGAAAAAATATTTACATATAAATTTTAAATTGCTGTTTCATTCATTTTCAGTTGGAAAGGGTGAGAGGGGATGCGCTTTGGAAAACATATGCAGGCAGTATTTTTCTGTTTGTTTTAAAGTGTAAGTGTACAAATTCTTATCTTAATCGCATAAAAAATGTGGTTTGCCTAAATTATGGGGTAAAAACGTAATGGGGTTGGAAATGGGGAGAGGGGATGAATATTCGGAAAGCATACGTAGGCAGTATTTTTCTGTTTGTTTTAAAGTATAAGTGTACAAATTCTTATCTAAATCGGATAAAAAATGTGGTTTGCCTAAATTATGGGGTAAAAACGTAATGGGGTTGGAAATGGGGAGAGGGGATGAATATTCGGAAACCATACGTAGGCAGTATTTTTCTTTTTTTTTATGTATAGGTGTACAAATTTTTATCTAAATCGGATAAAAAATGTGGTATTCCCTAAATTATGGGGTGAAAAAATTATGGGGGTGGAAAGGGGGCGAGGGGATTAATATTCGGAAACCGTATGTTGGCAGTATTTTTATGTATGTATTAAAGTATAAGTGTACAAATTCCTATCTAAATCGGATAAAAAATGTGGTTTTGCCTAAATCATGGGGTGTTATGGGGAATAGTGGGTGACTTTTTGGAATTTTTTTTTTTTTTCACAGGAACCTTCGCAGACGCACACTCGAAAACTCTCCTAAGTTTCATTGCAATCTGATAAATGGTATAGGAATGCATAGAAGACGAACAAACCCACAAACAAACATTGTTTTTTATATATAAGATATGGTTCTGACACGATGAATAAATAAATATACCACGAATCCGTCAACAAATGTTTACATAATTAAGAAATATGGATTTATACTGGCTTCTCGTCGAAGCAACTGGTATAACCAGACGCCAGTAACACAACAAGTATTAACTAAAAGCAATAATTTGTTGCAGGTTTAACAAAGTTGTGAAAGAGAATAAAGTTGAAGTTCAATCCTCCTATGTCACTGTTTACCTGGACGGGGAATTCAAGTATCTAAGAAAGACGAAACAAAGTCATCACTTCACAAACTTAACAAACCTTTACTTCAACCACGGACCTTTGGATGTACTCTCGGACTCGTTGCTATCGACAGGTTTGAGATTTTACCAGGTATTCAGTATGTAGTTTAGCAGCACCACCTCAGCTACCTTGCTGGGCAAGTAGCGGGGGGAGAACATTTCTTACGCCACCGGTGCTCAACTAACTTGGGAAACTAAATTACATAGCGCAAGTGCTTCCGCCTCCCAGGGAATTAATTCAGAATGTTCAACGTGCCATATCTTGGTTCGTATGTCAGGGCGAATTATTTAAAGTTAATTTTCAAACATTGACACTACCAAAAACAAGAGGTGGTTTAGGTCTAATGGACGCTAGATGCATAGCAAAGGCTATTTTCTTACGAGTTATGAATAACGTCCAGAGAAATAAAAACACAATAACGTCACAAATTATCAATTACTATAAACCACCCAGTATAGATCCGCCTGTAAATATAGCTCTTATTGACAAGACCTTCGAATATATAAGATTCTATTATCAAGAACTAAGTTATATTACGGCAGCCCGAAAGGATAAACTTCCTGTAACAACCAAAGATCTATACAAAACTTTGACATCTGAAGGACGCAAAAACATTGTTGAATCAAAATTCCCAGACACAAATTGGCGAAACGTATGGTCTAATATATTTCTTAAAGTTCTATCATCCGGAATTCAAGCAAGTTTTCAATAACACTGTACCTACAAATGTGAGATTATTTCGAATCCATATGAAATCTACAGATACATGTGATACATGTGGGAATACTGACACACTAATTCATCGTTTTACATATCTGTAATTGGACGAAGCCTGCAACGGCAACTCTATTAGGAACTTCATCTGAGGTTACATGCGAGATTCTAATACGACCAGACATCAAGACCATACCACCAGAAAAACATAACTCACTGGTCTGGGTATTAGGACAAGCAGTGTACAATATTCTAATAAAAAAACCTAAGGATCTAGATGATTATTTATCCACACTTAAAATAACACTTTGGAATTTAAAAAAATCAACGAGGTACAAACGCCACTTCGGAGCATATCTGGATGGACTTCTTCTCCGTGACCAATCTTGATGACGCATATAGCCCCTTCATTTGACCAGAGTACTCATATTGATGTTTCTGTAACATAGAGTGTATTATGAAACTTTAATCTTGTAATGTAGAAATGTTGTAATGTTATAAGGTTTCAATAAACCCATTGAATAATAATAATAATAATAAAAATAAAAAAATAGAGGAGTATTAGTACTCCAGTTAAAAAAATCACTGAGTCATACTATCACTCGTTACGCATTGGAATTTTACAATGGACTTTAGTAGTCAAAAATTGAGCATCACCAGCTCTATCACCCTTCCAGAGATGACGATTTCTTTCAACACCTAACCAGGTAACCACTGCTGCACGTTAACGATGAGGGATACGATGAGTTCTTCTCAACACATAAAACTAGACTTGGTGCAGGACAACATTAGTCATAAAGCCAACAGAAATCAATAATTTCTGTATTGTGAAAAATATTACTGTTATATAGTCAATAAATGTTGGTGCAGATATCACATAGTGCTGAAATTAAAGAAAATGGCAGTAATGCGGTATGTTAGTGCCGCGGCGCGAGTCAGGTTTCCCCATGGACGGTTGAGTGCGGTTACCCGCAGACCTATATCTGAGTAACGGGCCGCCCACCAGCTGTCGGACCCATCTGCGGCTCCCACCCAACAGCTGCCCAGCTTCCTCGCCGAACTTCTTCAAATTTCGTTCTATACAGGTACGCGCTCCGCAAAACCCGAGGATCATACAATAAGGGGATAAATTCGGCGTCACAGCTACAGATCTAACTTCTGGATCCAAAATTGTCTACTCAGTAGTAAAAGGTTCAAACAATTTATCACAGTTAATGGAACAGTATCGTTGTGGCCTCGCATTCGGGAGGACGTGGATTCGAATCCCATCCAGCCATTCAGATTTGGGATTTTCATGGTTTCCGCAGATGAATGCAGCGATGATTCCTTCAAGAGACCATGGTCGAATTCCTTCTCGTTCCTTGTCCCTAGTCCTTTCAAACCTATAATAACCTCGACGTCGACGAGGCACGAAAAAATAGGAGTCGTGTAAACACTTTGTGTCATTTTCGATGCTTTTGGAAAACTGCGGGCGAAGTGTCTTCTACCATTGAAAAAGTATTAAGATATTGTAGGGCTTAACCAGTAGATATTGTAGGTTTTATATACAGGGTGTTACAAAAAGGTACGGCCAAACTTTCAGGAAACATTCCTCACACACAAACAAAGAAAATATGTTATGTGGACATGTGTTCGGAAACGCTTACTTTCCATGTTAGAGCTCATATTGTGGACGGCTGTGATACAATACGCCATTCTCCAGGGCTGCATCAGCGCATCAGGGATTCCATGCGACGGAGGGTGGATGCATGTTTCCTCGCTAACGGAGGACTTCTTGAAAATTTCCTGTAACAAAGTGTTTGAAGTCACGCTGGTACGTTCTGTTGCTGTGTGTTTCCATTCCATGTTTAATGTGATTTGAAGAGAAATAATAAAATGAGCTCTAACATGGAAAGTAAGCGTTTCCGGACACATGTCCACATAACATATTTTCTTTGTTTGTGTGTGAGGAATGTTTCCTGAAAGTTTGGCCGTACCTTTTTGTAACACCCTGTATAAAACTTGTCGAGTGTCCAATTAAACTGCAGATCCAGCCACAAACATAGGCGGAATGAGCGGAAAATGCTAACTCTCTCACCACAGCCTTAGCTCTGTCATACTCTGTTGAATACTGCTGCCCATCCTGGATCAGTAGTGCCCATGCAAAGAAGATAGATGTGCAACTCAATCAGGCAATGAGGATAATTACGGGATATATTCACAGTACGAACACCATATGGCTTCCAGTGCTATGCAGCATCTCACCCCCAGCACTAGGAAGATCAGAAGTTGTCTTAAAAATCTGGAAAAATATTCTGAAGAATCCTCAGCTGACTGTACATCAAGACATGATTCAAGCAAAACACCAACGCTTGAAATCAAGAAAACCACCATGGCGCACAGCAATCAACCTTACAGAGTCCTCTTTCAACATCAACAAGCTGTGGACAACTCAATAGGAGCAGTCATCACTAGCCAATAAAAATCTAGTTGAGGACTCCTCAGTAAGGTTACAAGGTTTCGATCTCCCCAGGCGGCAGTGGAGAATCATCAATCGGAACAGGACAAGGCAGAAGCGCCTACTTATTATACAAATGGGGCTGGGTAGATTCTGCAAATTGTGACTGTGGAGCCACCTTACAGACAATCAATCACATCGTTTCTGACTGTCCTCTTCGGGCCTACAAGGGAACAATGGCGGAAATCCATGATGCGTCGATCAGTGCAGTTGACTGGATTAAAACATTAGATCCCGAGATATGAAATTGTACAAGCTTGTGATATGTACATTTCCTATTGTGTACCTTGTTAAATAATCATACGATAAATGAATACCACATAATAATTCACGGTGTTACAAGACTCGCGTTGAAAATAAACACAAGGTGGGTCTATGATGGCCGAGAAGCCGACTGTGAATACAGAACAGCAAAGAGCGTCTAACCAGCAATGCAGCGATACCCACGAGGCTCTACTCGAGCGAGTTAAGCGGTCTCGGAAAGGCAAGAAAGTCACAGCGGCGGTCGAGCGTATCAACGACTGCGCGACTAAATCTGCCGCGGAGAGGAAAAACATCACTTGATAGAGCAACTCATTCCTAGTACCAGCATTTCACACAGTATGTGCCTTAAATAGCACACGGAATTGGAGCAAAAACTTTTATGTATACAATTCTCACGGTGAAATTTATTGACAGAATTTTTCCTGAAGTTTTCCTTGTTTTTCGTTGTTGTTGCGGATTCTGTCCGTAGCAAAAAGGATCTAAGGGTACGTCTCTGAAGCGTCTAACATGTATGTTTCGACTACTTTGTTTTGTGTTTCTGTGGAAGGTATAGTTCTCGACAAGGTATGTCAAAGGCGTCTCAGGATTTATACTGATCATTACAAAATATCGTCTACAAACAGTAGGCAGGACATACAAGTATGAAACTGCGTCAGTGATTTAACACGTTAGGGCAAGATCACTCAACAATAATGGCACTTTCTCTACGGGGAGCTATATTGTTTTTGTTCTCTGCTTCCTCTCCTTCAACTATGCCGGAATATACTCTAATGAAGATTCAGTACTGAAGCAGTTTTATATAATAGTTATCTTATGCTATTTGATGGTAATGTCAGAGGTTAAAGAGCTCCAGAGTGAGGTTACTTTGATAAAGTGGAATGTCTTCGTGTTGCAAAGTGGTTTTGTTCACTGAAAGAATGTACTGTTACTACTTAGATCGGAAAAGAATTTGGTTTTTAATATAAATGTTGATAACCAAGCTCTACCGTTACACCTGAAAAATCTCTTATATTTATCGCATATCCGGGTTATAAACTCCACCGCCCGGATAATTTTGTAACCTAACCGCCAGATTTAAGCAGAAACGTAAATTTTACACTATCTGCATACAGTGTAAGATTTGTCCCAGCCTTTAGCGGGACAACTACCTAACAGCCCCTAAAATTCGTAATCAGCATGGCAGGAAGGAGTTTCGTATCCGGGTCAGTTATACATCACCGATATATTATGATGAAGTTTTGGACACCGAATCTAAAATGAAATGGAGTTGGTGTGGTTTCTTACCATGAATCATCCTGCATTCGATTTTAGATAGAGAGCGAATACCAACCTTATTCTATGCTATTGACTGTCGGATGAGCATTCATCACAGTATTTAATGTGCACGGAAGTTTATGGAGCTGTCACAATCCACACGAATCAAGCACTACTAAAGCTAAAAGTTATCGTTAGGAGCGTCATATTCAATAGCTATTAAAAAGGACTTGAATGCTCGCGCACTTACGTGTTTCTTATTTGTGTTGCAGGTATGTACAGCAGAATACAGAGTTTCAACCAGTCGGCTGCTAGTGAAGCATTCCAAGGTAACAATATTGTGTTACTATAACTACTAAAATGTAGCCGAGAATTTGTGATACAAATGATTGTAACCTACAAATTAATATATCATAGTATTGTCTAACTCCCAACTAACTACTTTCCAGCAAGCATATAGGAAATACCGTTCGTATGGGATAAAACTGGACCTACCATTTCATCGGGTGATGAAATATCTGACGCAGTGTCACAATTTTTAGCTATATCCCAGGATTTTTAGAAAACACTCTCCTCTTTTTTTTTAAAACGATTTATGCTTCATTGACGTCATGGTCATTAGAGGCGGTAGAAGACAGGTAGAAATGAAAGGTATGGACTGCGGCTAAAGCCTTTTGAAGGTACCACACGTGCATTCAGGTAGAGTGATCTGGGAAAACCATGGAAAACGGAAATCTGGATAGCTAATATTCACTGATTAATACCAAAAGATGATTTTAGAATAGCGTCACTCAAACGCAATGGAATATTCCTCAACGATTCATTTAATGATACGAAGGAAAGATTCTTCTAATCAAAAAATATTCAGAGATGCAACAGAATTATACAAAAACAAACAAACTGGTTTCCCGTCATCCAAAATCTAAAGATTACTTTAAATAAGGAGCATTTGATAATGAAGGTTATTAGATTTTAACGGGAAGAAAATAGCTGATTATGTTGTAGTGTAACCTTACCTCGTAAACCAACATGCAGATCACACATACACAGAAATAGAAGTACGAGTGTAAATAGTCGACAAATAATAGGGTCGCCAGTACCACCCACGAACATAAATCATCAATTAACTATGTAATAAAACTATAGAAAACGTGTGCCTGTACATGAAATTTATTCCTAAGAATAATTGCAATGTACACTAATGATGACAGAGATGTCAAAACCATTAAATATGGAATTTTTGTCTGATTATCTTTCTGTCTGTCTGTATGTTCGCGTTACAAGCAAAAGTCAGTGGTCAGATTTTAACGAAACTGCACATACTGATAGTTATGTCAATGGTTAGGACATATAATACCTTTTATTCCGATTAATTACATACTTACCGGTGATAAAAAGGTAAATAAAACTCCAAAACCGTAAATTTTTAAGATTTTATTTCTGTCGGTAAATCACGCGAAATTTAATGAATGGAATTTAACGAAACTACACATAACGACAGCTAATTAACTTTTTATTCAGATTCATAACATTCTTCCCGATGACACAGGGGCCAAAACTATTTTTTTTTTAAATTTCTGTTTATTTCTGTGCACTTCTCGCAAAAACTAACGAACGCATTTCAACTAAACTTCGTGTATTGATAGATTATGCCATAAGTTATTTTAATGTAAACTAGTAACATAATTCTTTATTATAAAGAGAGGCCAAACCATAAATGTTTTATTGTCTGTGTGTTTGTGCCTCAAGCAAAGACTGATTAATAGATTTAATCGAATGTGAGTGATAGCTTATGCCATCATTTGATTTGCAGGATACTTTTTATTCCTATTAGCACCTTGTTTCGTCCATGATACACAGGCAAAAATTTGAAAAAAGTGGAATTTTTGTATAGGTATGAACGGACCAAGCAAAACCAACCACGAAACTGCACAAGATTTAGCTCATGTGATGTTAGCGATAGCTTATGTTATTTTTAGATGTGACTACTACACGCTGAACTGAAAAAAGGTAATCTATTTTAATTGATCCGTTACAGAACGATACATTTAATATTATATGGCACAAGCATTATCGCAATCGAAATATTTACAATGATTAGCCCTACAGACAAGGTGAGGGTGTGTTTAAATGGTACGTACAATAAGAGATCGATTTTGTGATTCTATTAGATATTTTATATCATACAAATAAATCAGTTCGTATGAACATACGCCAGGCAGCACCCTTCCAAACTCTACGTACAGAGAAACTTTTTGGACAGTACCGAAGTTTTATTGGGTTCTTCTGTAGCCGTTGTCAATGTTTTCTTGGTTATCAGGGGGGAGCGAATGAACTTTTTGAAATCTAACGTTTCAACTGTCTTTCTCTGGCTTTCAGCAAGAAACTCTGAAGTCACAGAAAGGTGGATGAAATTTTAACTTTTAAAAAAATTGACGTGATTTTACACGTATAATCAAGAAAACAATACCGAACTGTGTCAGTGAATTATCCGCGACCGTAAAATCTTTGCAGTTAGTGGTGATGGTGTGAACACATACGTGTTTAAAGCATTTGCATGCAATCCAAATTTAGAAGCAGAGGAGGACGTCCAAGAAATAGGAAAGCGCAGGGCTGCTCCTCTGCTTTCTCTCTACCCAGCCAACATTTCCTTTTATACTTTTTATATGAATTAACAGCAAAAATATCAAATTCCGCGTAGGTGAAGTTCAGGGGAATGGTAAAAGTAAAAAATATACTTCTTCGTTCATTTCTTCTTTACACCAAGTAAGAAAAGACCTGCACAACATTTCAATAGATCTCTCCCACAGTGATTGCTGTCTTTCAATTTATTTTTGCCACGAAATAGTAGTCCATTCACTATATTCCGTAAAGTCATGCAGCTCCCTTTTGTGACAAGTTATTTAAAAACAAAAAATACGTCGTATATCCTTCGCTTCCAGTTTCTGGTCAAAACAAAATAGACCACACACCCCAGTTACTCTGTCGAACGCAAGCCAATTCCTTATCGTTTACAAAAGCGACAAAGATATTACACGGTGCGATTTGACTGGAACGAGAGTAGCTAAATCCGTCGGTGGTGGGGGAAAGAGAGTGAACTAGCATGCTAGTAATAATTTGAAGACAGTCCATTGTCAGGACAGTTCTCCATTCCTACGTTGTGATCTTCTTGAAAGTATACCCGTATTACAAGGAGGAATTAATATATATATATATATATATATATATATTTTATATAGCAGTATCTCTAAAACGCTTGTTCTTTTAATCCTTAAAGTTCTACAAAGTTTCTTCACTTTCATGAAGTTGACAAAATTTTAATGCCTCCGCTTTATTCCACTTACTCGTAATTTTCGCCATCTTATTTGTTGAACTCGCACGTTAACAGTTGGTCGTGAACCGAATCCACTGTCCTCAGTCAACTGACTGTCTTGAACCTGTTGACAGGAGAGTGACTATCAGGCGCTGCGCGCGCATCCAATACAGTGAACTCGTTCCAGCCAACTCGCAAGTCGCATCTTGTAAACGCGACCTAATGCAAGCTTGCCGACGCTCGATCATCAATACAAATTGACAAACCCATTTATCATTTATAAGCCGTGAATATTCTGATTGAATTAAGATAAGAAGAGAAATAACAGCAAACATTTATCACGTTTAATTTAGCAGCTTTGTTACAAGTTGCAGAAGTCGGTCACTGAATGGCGTCAGCACCAGTTGCATTCCTGGTTCGTCCAGTTTTTCGCGCGCCTTCCCGCTGTGCAATTAATACCGGCCTGATGGTAATATACAGCCAGCCGGCCAGACGTTTATCGCCCGTAACCGGGACAACGCCGCCACTAAAACCCGGGAGACTGTTCTTTACTTTCCGACCCCTGGGTGTTAATTACAGCGGTATGCGGTAGGTTAGCGTTTGACTACAAAACTGGCCGCGTTATTATTTTTAAAATGCACTATCGTTAGGTTTTACAGCCTCCACAGTCAAATGATATAGCTGAGTTGGTATCAGTTGTGTTACATGAGTTTGCTAAATGGTTTTGGGTTTGCTGGGTTAAGACAGTAATGTCATTTACCAATCCAGCTCTCCAATTGGGGAAGGTTTTATTTCATTCCTCCGGATTCCGGCTTTCCTTTGTTTTCGAAATCATTTTAAACGAATACTTAGATGTTTACTTACTAACAATAAATTGTAATGATCATGTCGGATATACATCGATGTGTCGGAAACGCTGATATATACAGGGTGTTACAAAAAGGTACGGCAAAACTTTCAGGAAACATTCCTCACACATAAACAAAGAAAATATGTTATGTGGGACATGTGTCCGGAAACGCTTACTTTCCATGTTAGAGCTCATTTTATTACTTCTCTTCAAATCACATTAAACATGGAATGGAAACACACAGCAACAGAACGTACCAGCGTGACTTCAAACACTTTGTTACAGGAAATGTTCAAAATGTCCTCCGTTAGCGAGGATACATGCATCCACCCTCCGTCGCATGGAATCCCTGATGCGCTGATGCAGCCCTGGAGAATGGCGTATTGTATCACAGCCGTCCACAATACGAGCACGAAGAGTCTCTACATTTGGTACCGGGGTTGCGTAGACAAGGGCTTTCAAATGCCCACATAAATGGAAGTCAAGAGGGTTGAGGTCAGGAGAGCGTGGGGGCCATTGAATTGGTCCGCCTCTACCAATCTAAAATGAGCTCTAACATGGAAAGTAAGCGTTTCCGGACACATTTCCACATAACATATTTTCTTTGTTTGTGTGTGAGGAATGTTTCCTGAAAGTTTGGCCGTACCTCTTTGTAACACCCTGTATAATGCGAACGTATTCGATGTATCGTTACAGCCTGAAATATTAATACGAATTGATGTATTTCATCTGATACATGGGAGTAGGTATTATAACTTCGTTCCGTGCACTTAATTGTTGACACAATTTGATAAGTTGGTTGTATTTGTTATGTTGAATACAGACGCGCCGAGCAGATACAACGCAATACGGTACGATGACGATGTCATTTCTATTAGTTACATGTGATGTTCAAGTGTCACCGAAGCTTTGTAGTGAAATAATTTCGCTATGGTTGGTGTCATAGATAACAATATGGCAGTGATAGTCCGGCTGACACTTTTGTTTACAGAATTTCTGAGGCGGCGATATTTTTTAAAACTTTTACTAAGGACAGAGAACCTTGTTTAAAACAGCGTTCATGAATTTTGGCAACCTACGTTTTTTGCGTAGGACTATACACCTTGTCAATATCGAGGCGGTAAAGGACTCGGGGAAAGAAAAGGGCAGGTATTGGGCAATGGCTTTTTGAAGTAACCATCCCGGCTGGAATGGTTTATGGAAATTATGGGAAACCTAAATCTTGGTAACTGGACAGGGATTTGAAGCCACATCCACCCGAATGCCATTGGAAGGGTTTTTATTAATAGTTTCATTAAATAAAATAATGCAACGTAAAGGAAAATATATAACTTTTGATCGATGTGTAATAATTCATTGATGCGTCTCATCGAAAAAAAGGACGGTATCACGAGCTAATTTCTTCATCTCCTTTTTTTGATTTCTCATTAGAGTCATCAGTACACGGGAAGATAATCGGCCATTGCATTTTGAAGGAACCGTCCCAGCAATCGCGTGAAGTTATTTCGGAAAACCATGGAAAACCTAGTTAATATTTTCAAGGAATGCGCTCAGTTCTCTTCTTTGGTTAACTTAGTCTTCTTCTATAGTTATTACTTTATTCTGTTCCCTCCACCAGGGGCATCCATTAATTACGTGAGCAGTTATTTTGTGAATCTGGATCTCCCCCCCCCCCCCTCCTTTGGTGAGCATTTGTTGAGATCCCGTGGAGGCCGTTTTTTTTGCTCTATTGTTTTTGAATATTAAAATGATGACGTGAGCTTTCTGTGGACCCCTCGCCCTTGGTGATATTTCATATGACCCCCCCCCCGTATTTGTGTCACGTAATTAATGGACGCCAATGTCAGATGGCTTAAAATACTACACCATGCGGTAACATCTTCCTGTCAGAGCTTTTTCCTCAGACATCCATTGCAAATCACGTTACCTTTACACTTAATCTTGTAACTTTATTTTAATTATCCATATGTTTCAACTTTCCTCTACTGCAAAACTCATAAGCCCAAATTTATTTCCGACTCTTATGGCTCTTTTGACCACGCTGTCGACTTGCTATATTACCTTGTTAAAAAAAAAAAAATTGTTCACTCATAGTCGTACTTTATATTAAAAGGAAGCGAACTACAAATAAGATACTAAACGGAAAAATTCCCAAATATTACAGCCATTACGTCATTAACGGCATATCTCACGGAATTATTAATAATTATTAACAGTAATCGGTACTTAGAGAGGACTGCATCGCTTTTTGAGATCCCTCGCCACAGTCCTAACCAAACTGTTGATACAGAAAATGAGGATTTTGTGCTTTCTTCCCGTTAACAATTTGAATGCACAGAGCAGAAATTAGTTTTTGTGCAAAGCACCCCCTGCCCCATTAGATTTGTAAATTGCATTATAGAAATGTATATCGGATGCAGAAATTACAAGGGTGGGCAGAAATTTGTTCCAACTATTTTTATTACTACCTCAATGATTCTCATCTCAAGATACACACATCAGCCACATGTGATTCAAACATTTTTTTTTTAATTGAGACATAAAAGATGTAACAACCGTAGTTACGTAGAAGGTATACAATAATCCTTCCGGCAATGGAAAAAGAGCAGTCTGTTCCGAGACACGAGGTCTCAGAACCTGTGTTACAGGTTCCTCCCCCCGAAATCCATATCGGGAACTTTCAATCTCACTGCTACGTCCAAGGATTTAATCAGATTAGTTTTACAGCAACGATCAGTTAATTATTTGGTCGCGGCCGTAGGCGTTATCGCACTGGGAGGTTGTTAACCTCTTCCGCTAAGGATATTGGAGTATATACCACCGTTAGTTTACTTCATCCTAACTATGAACATCTGTGCTAGCCACAAGGATGTTCCTGCAAAAGACAAAAGTGAGAAGAAACTACGAGAATGATCTTAATAGTTTTATTTAGGGCAAGATAGAAACTTATTTATGAAGCAGCATATGCCACACATGAGGGCAACATCTTACATACGTAAGTAAGTAAGATGACTCTCACCGTCTGTCCCTTTGTTTCTACATCACTCAGAAACTACCAACCATTTTGGATGGTGTTTTCATAGTTCGAAAATTATGGTTAATCTTAAAATCTGAGATGCATCTACATCACTGGTGCCTGGGCAAGAAATGATAATCTGTTTGTAACTTGAATAGATAGAAGCCTCAGATCACACTTCGTAAAAGATAAACACTACTTTCTTAACCTCGGGGGATACCGCACCATAGATCACACTACACTACACTCTTCTTATTCTGTTAAAATTGTTTTTAACTACGTGACTTTGGTTGTTATTTCTTCACTTTCCTTAAATATACTTCGTTAAAATACACGGAAAATGTTAGCGAAAAAACTACATAAAAGATTTTTACGTAAAAAGTTGTGATATCTACTTTTTGGTAAAGGTTACAATGATACTATATAACAAACCTTTGATTCAATTGTAATCAAAGTTTATGCTTACTATCGATTCTAAAACTTACGTGCGATAATTCCTCTTTACATCAAAATGCCTAATTTTCACATAGTTTTTATGAACATTTGGTTCTTTAATTTATTAATTTTTCAGTAGTACAAAACTTTAAAATATATAGAAAACGGAAATTTAAACTTTCTGATAGATGGAAGAAAATAAGAAAGTAGCTAGGTTAGGTTTTTTCCTTCTGGGGAACGTGGGTTCCAAATTGTGGTCGTAACCCCTTGCAAGGCAAGTGTTGTGATGACGGCAGCATGAGGACAGGCATCATAATATTGGAAGCTACGATTTGGATGGTGGACATGAAGGGTATCACTATAGGGTGCAGCACCCCGTACACATAGTAATGGTTCGTCATTGTGCCTTCAACAACAACCAGCTCAGACCCGCTGTCGAAAATGATTGCCGCCAAACCATGACGCCAGTGGCTGCACCTGTGTGACTTTCTGAAATCGCAGTAGGGTAAGTCATTTCTCCACTACACCTGCGTACATGTTGTCGATTATCACTTTGTCTCTAAACACAAATGTATGGAATTCACCTGTCCATTTGCGTATTGCATTACACCAGGTTAAACGGCGATGGCAATGAAATCGGGTTAATGGAACACATTTGCACAGGGATCAGAGAGTGTAACCCAGCCTCAAGCAATAGGTTTACAATCGTCCGGGGGTACTCTCTGCACCACTGCTTGGCTCTGACCTGCAGTCACGCGTCTGCTAGTAACAGCCACCCACACAATTTAGCGGTCTTCACGTACTGCTGTCCTTCCGTATGGACCTGTGCCTGCTCTAGAAGTACTAGAACTTTCTTCTATCCACTTTGTAACAAGTCTGAATACTGACATTGCACTACGGTCAATAAACCAATTCTCCGACCTCTCTCATACTTAGACGTTTTGGTGTAGAGGTGTCGCGGTAGCTGATTTTAGTATAGATTTTAGTATAGAGTTTAGCGGTAATGAAGGCGGAGTGCTTCCAAGCCAGCACAGTAGTACGAAGGTTACACCGCTCATATACGACACCCGCGCCAAGGCCGCTGGTCTTGCAGTCCTTACTGTGGGAACACGGTATAGCACGACGGGTACACGGGGCTTACACAATATGAGCACGTGAACCACACGCATGTCCGTCGTGACAAACAGCCAATGGGAGGAAGGCTTTCACCACCTTCCAGAATCGAGGGCGCCTTTTTGCGTGCACGATTCGCCCCAGTCCGTGATGTGAAATTTCGTGGGGCACCTCCAGTTTCAATAATAAATCAAGTAGACATAACTCTTCACATCATTTCAAGGAACACCTACATCCTGATTTTACGCCAAATTAGGTCTCTGTGCATGTATTTTTATCCTAGCCAGGAGCTTACAGATGCCGACTGGAAACCCGAAGTACCTCAGCCGACAGTAAGTAGATGCTAGGACGGACCCACAGTGGGTAAGTCCGCTCTCGCTCGGTCAACACGCGACAGAGGATCGTCACTCTTCTCCTTTGCATACTTGGTCAGCAAGAACTTGTAGACAAAAAGTCTCATGTTACTCCACACTGTTCACCAATTAAACGCTAAAAAAATACCAATTTTAGATAATAAATAGTCCCATAATTTTCATACTAATATACGTAAATCACTCAACTTTTAATCATTCAATAATCTTCATATAGGTATACTTGATGCCAAATTTCATTCATTTATCACAACTCCGGCTGGGTGTTTCTCTTTTAATTTCCGCCAGTGTAGAAGGTCTTGAAGAATGTAAGGCTATAAAAGACAAAAACTTCTAAGATTTATGTTTAAAGTTTAGTCCAAATAGCACCACTGATCATTTATATACGCAAAAAAAAAAAAAAAAAAAAAAAAAAAATAATGAAAAGATTCTGGGATATTTGCAGGCTAAATGTTCTTAAAATTCCTATCTGAACAGTTCCTTTGTTCGTATCCTTTACTGCGCTAGCCACACGTTCGAATTGTAATCAGTATAAAAACATCAAAACTAGAAGCTACAGTGAACATTAAACTATTATCGAGTCAAACCAAAGAAAAATAACGAATGGACATAACAAAAGAAAAAAAACAATGTACAACTAACGATTCATTGAACCTGATTAACCCGGTATCAATAGATAAATGACGAATTGCCGACGAAAATATTGGCACTGGGCCGCGAGAATGTAACATAGGTGACTAAAAATCGTCCTCCACGAACAAAATATAACAAGTCTCCTCATCTCAATACGTAGTACAACATTTACATGAGTCATTATGTCTTCACGTCACGTTACGATTTTTGAACTATGGATCGAATATTCGCCATCCAGGTGCTGCATCTAAAATTCCACAACAGCTTTCAATTCCTAACTATACAACTTTCTTTTGAATAGAAGAAGCCCTGTAATATTACGAGTCGCGAACTGTAAAACTTCCATGCCATGGATCAATCGGTATCAGCACAGTTACACGCTGTCACTCGTACTTTGCGTGGTTACAAGAGTTTGATAAACAAAGTGATGATTAGGATACTGTAGCACCACCTTTCGTACTATGTTAGCTAGGTCTAAAGCGGCTCAAACTTCTACTATCGGGGCTCCAACCAGGAGAAGGCGCCGGGTACTATCAGGGAGTCGCAAAGATGTCCAACGGGGTGAGTGGACATATTACAAGAGTCATATATCTGTAGCGAATGATGGTTCTGAGATCTTCAAGAAACTTGATATCGTGTAGTTTGCCGGCATCAACAATATATACTGTGGAGACCGGGACGTTTCAGACTATCTTGAATTTCTAATGAAGGACAAAGTTGAATGTTCTACGACTGTATGTCCAACAAATTCATACGTAGGTAAGTTATCATATTGTACTGGCTACAGGAAACCGTTTAAATGTAGCTATCAATGTTGCCCGTATCCCAGGATCACTGTTCAAATAGTTGTAATCGACGAATCAAGAAGAATGACACATTTGAAAATGCGCTTAGATACTGGAATACTTTAGGGGAAGGGGGCAGTGTAACATGAAGGTATGAACAGTAGTGTTTATGCAATCTCAATAATTAAACCAAGCTCTGAATTCGTTAGTATGCGGGTTCGAGTGTTCAGATATCGGTCTTCTCTCAGTGGCAGATGGTGGAGAACTAGAGGAGCATAATCATCCGAAATGCCTGCGAGGAAATAAAATCGTTTGTAAATACAGGAGGTTATTCATGTGAACTTCGGGAGATATTCTGAATGAGGCAATGAAGATCAAATTGATAGTCTAGTAGTGGATCTGTCCAAATCAGTTGACAGATTGACCTATAAAATGGTTATAACATTCCAGGCGAATACAGGATTCCTTCGTTGATAATGATCATATCCAATTACCCTCCCCTAACTTGTTCACAGTCACATGACTGATCTAATGATTGGTCGTCAAATAACCGCAACGAAAAGGAACGTCGATTGTTGAAGCCCAAGCTACAGGCGGTAGGTCTGAATGACATTCACGATCGAACCCACCGATGGCGATGACAATGCAAGTCGGCACCTGGCTGACTAGATCAGTTCGTGACAGACACTCGTTTGAAGGCGACGAGGCAGAAAAACTGTCGGCTCGCCCTGTCAAACGGCGCCAGACTGTTTGGATACGCTTTTTGGTGTTCGGCGTTTTTGAGGAGCTAATGGAGATCGATTGGCCGGAGAGGAGTGAGGCTCGTGTGGATCACGTACAGCCATTGGATGCGCCACTCAGTACGAATGGACACAAAAACCTGGCGGCTGCTGCTTGACTCCAAAGGAGGTCACGGGCCATTGTCGGCGAAGTATACAACAGCGGAGATACCTCAGTTTCAGTGGTATACACACGTTTTCAAACAGTTTCAGAATTTATAAACAGAACTATTTGGACTTAAGAGTGCGAATAATTAATGTTTCCAATGCTTTGATAGTTGGATCTGTACAAACAATTGTTTTCTTTGTAGCGCTGTCAGACTTTTCCTTCTTTATGTTTTAAGAAAGCAGTACTGACGGTATATCAACTTTCGTGCTTCTTATCAATGTTGGAAAATCACATAAATGTATAAAGAACAATTCTGTATAATTTCTTTTACTGGACAGCTAGACTTTTATTTGATACGGTATTGTGTAAACATTTATTTAGTAATTTCTTACCTGTAGTTTATTGTTGATCACGTGTGTAAAACTGTAATTGGAATAGCCATTTTGTTTCCTATCTGACACAGCTACCAAAGGTTTTACCTTTACGTGACACCAGTTTTGTAACTAGAGCAACGTAATTGTGACTGTAAAATGCGAAAGGTTTTTTTTTAAAAAATTAATATCACTTGTTGACCAGAAAAGGATTTGAGAAGGGAGAGCTATGTGAGAAAGCGATAATAAATAAATCAGCCACGAATCATTTTTATTTATTTTTTTTAATTTTATTTTTTTTATTTTTTTTTAATGAAGGGACCATATTGCGATTCAATTTGAGTGATTTTATGAAATCACTGAATACCTAAATCTGGATGGTCAAATCGGAGAACATAGTCGCGTTTTTGCAAAAGCCACACCAGAAGGTTACCGCTCACCCACTAGGTACAGTACAGCATGTTAATTTTTTTCTGAAACGTCTAATTTTTGAGGCGGAATTTGGAGACGTTACCACCATTCGCTTAGCTGATAACTGAGAAGCGCCTAAAACGTATCATAAGATTGGTTGTTGCTGTAAGCACTAGATATGAACCTATGTCCCTTGTACCTCCCTGGTCCGAAGTGGCGGTGTTGCAATGCGCCCACCCAAACTGATGAGCAAAACCAGTAATCGAAGAGATTGCTTTGAAAACCATTATCACGGAATGTGAGTCTAACGTACCAAATACTACTTTTCCAATGACAGTTTTACTTTCAATATAGGTAAATCAATCAATTTATCTTGTTCTTCTCTGAACGCCTTGCTATGTCCGGGCATGAGCGGTTTCTATGAGAGGCGTTTGGCAAAATGATCTGGTGGTTTCCCGTTGCCTTCCACAGTATGACACGGTTCGTGTTGTAAATGGGGATAATTGTGATAGTGCGTCTGTTCAGTTTAGAGAGTTGTTTGTGTTGTGGATGATAGAAGAAAGGAGACGGGTAGTCCCGGTGCTGGCCGATCTAGGCTTGTTCTTCGGTAAGCTTAAAGTCCCCATTTGACGGAAGAATTACCACCAACAGTATCGTATGCCGACACTCCAGGGGGATTTAACCTAGGACTTTCTACATCTACATCTACATATCTACATATATACTCTGCAATTCACAAAATTGTGGGTGGCAGAGGGTGCTCAGCACCAAAGCTAATCTCTTTGTTGTGCATTCCAATCCCTAATGGTACGAGGGAAAAAAGAATTCATATAAGAATCATTGCGGCACCTTATTTCTCTAATCTTATCTATCCTGTCATTCCGGCTCAAATAGGTTGGTGGACGAAGTATTTCACTACACTCGTGAGTGAAAGTGGGAGTACGCATGTTTACCAATAAGTTTAAACGAAACGTGCGTCGTCTATCTAATAGAGACTCCCAGCCTAGTCTACTAATCAGTTCTGTGACGCTTTCATAAGGACTGTAGCAAGCGGTCACGAATCGAGCGGCTCTTCTCTGTACTTTCTCTATACTTTCGATCAACCCCTTACGAAACGGATCCCAAATGGCACAACAATAGTCCAAATGTGGACGCACAAGAGATTTGTACGCTATCTCCTTTGTTTGTTCATTACAATTTTTCAAGATTCGACCTATGAATCGCAGCGTAGAATTAGCTCTACCTACCAACGAATTAATGTGCAAGTCCCATTTCATGTTCCTTTTTACTGTTACTCCCAAATATTTCATAGAATTGACCATATCAATAACTGAATTGTTTAACTCGTATTTCTGAACAATTGGATTCATTTTGTTAGTTATGCTCATTGTCTTGCACTTTTTACAATTTAGCGTAAGTTGCCACTCAGCGCACCATGCCAAAATAATATCCAGATCACGCTGAATTTCTAAGCAATCGGCCAAATTCCTTACTTCCCTATAAATAACCGCATCATAAGCAAACAATCTAAAAAGGCTTTTCACTTTGTCTCCGTGATCGTTTATAAAAATTTGTTTTACGATCTGGTGATTAGGAAATATGCACCACCATCTCTCCTACCTGCTGGCCAATTCCTGATGATAAAAATTTCCTCCATCACCAGGACTTGAACCTGTTAACCTCGTTTCAGGGCCAGACAGTATCAAGATGCTACAGCCAATTGAGCCAACGGTGCGGGCAGGATTCTGATCAATTCTCCAGTCATAGCTGTCCAAATAACGGACTATATAATACTTCCGTTGTTTTACCTTCATTATTAATGATTTTTTCACCGAATCTTTTAAAGTTATTTGGTAGCATTATTTATAATCCAAGCTACTTGTTAAAGCTAAATGAGTAGGAGAAAAGTTGAAAAAGTTGTCAACCTGAGAGCGAGGGACTAGCGTTAGTTGGGTCATAGCTTGCGGTGACCCGTGCCGGGCCGGCCCAGCGTCCACCAGTTGTTGCCTGGTGACCATCTGACCGCTGGCCAGTGAGCGGTACTCTGCCCGTGATGTGGGGCACACCTTGCGAGCTCGCACCGCCGGCACTGCGGAGGAATACGATACTACCAGTCTGTTAGCTAAAAATAACAGGTATCTCGGTAAATCTTTGAAAACAGGCTGCAGAGACCACATAGGAGTATATTACTGTAGCTATTCCAGTAAGAGAAGATGGATGGTATCGTGTCCTGTGTCCTAAATTTTTTCCTGGTTCGCTCAGGAAGACGATACGTAAGGTCTGACTATTTGGTAAGTAATGCAGATTTCAGTGTACATGAGACGTGGAACCGGACTATTGCATAAGGGTAACTGGTATAATGTTTAGTCCCGTAAATCTTCTAAAACAAACCGCCGAGACTAGAGCAATACCACTCTACGGGTAAAATCCACGGGTCAGGCAAATATTACTAGTATAGTGCTCAGTCTAGAGAAAGTTTGCAAACGGTATTGTATTTAGGGAATTAACCAGGTGCAGGAAATGTGTGTGACAGACGGTACCATAGCGTCAAAGAGAAATGTTTTTCTTGATCCTGTAGCCGCACCGATTCACGTTTTGGATCTAGCACAAAGCTCCGTTGTATCTGCTTAATTGGATAATCAGCAGCAATATTTATGTAAGCTACGTCAGTGAGAGTATGTATGTATTGACTTGATATATACCAGTAATTTTTCGCAGCAAAGCAACCTTTTTTAAGTATTATTCGTTTACGATGACCGTCGTAGAAAGGAGAATTTTCTTATTGATCGTGACTGCAACAGTACCAGACGTAATTTGTTATGTAGGTAGGGTGCTTCGTAGTGTACTAAGGTTGTACATCGCAGAGGAAACGATGGCACAAAAACATAATTAAAATAACCGAAAAACGTAAAAAAATAAAATTCTCTGGCAAAGCCCTTCTTTAGTCGTAGACCTGTAATAATTCCTCCTGCTACAGCAAGGGCTTTGGCATAAGGACAACTGGGTTAGGACGTACAACTTCAAAGAATATTCAGTGGAAACATCTAAATTTCGAACAGGAAGACCGATTTTCCAGCCAGTCTTTCTGTTATAGGCTCCCAATTTTGCGGAAATTATGGTTGTAACAGTACACACCAGGGTCGTAATTGCGTCATGAATACGAGATAGTAGTGGAAACTTCAGAAATGTTTTCACATTTTTTTTTTACTACAGTGCGGATAATCCTTTTGGCATCGGCGGGCAAAAACAACTTTCCGTTACTGGGCGGGAGTGACTTAATGATTCGTCAACGTCTAAGTCATTAAAGCTCTCAAGGGAATGCTGAAAAAGAACGGGAAGGAAATCGATGTTCGTGAAGGAAACAACATTGGGAAACTTTGAGAAACCGAGATCTGTAGGCCGGAATCCACCTTTCAGAACTCGGGAGTATACTGCTCGTGCCTACATACTCGCTTGACTGTGAGCTAAGGAGGTGTCGGAAAGTGCTCCGGAATTTTTTGAGTAGACTCAGCTATTGATTTCAATCCCGGTTGTACGACCTCTGTATGTGAGTAACTGAACAGTAGCTGCGGTCTCTGACGAGGCAGACGGTGACGTGTTGGTGAGTGGTGTTGTGGGGTCATGGCCGCGAGAGGCGCTCGAGTTTGGCGAGACGGTGCTAACATCTCTGACAGCCAGCGTGTTTGTCTCGCTACGTGTGTGCTTAGCGGCGCCTGGCTTCCACTGCCGGAACTCGGGGACTGTCAACAAGTAGCATTCAGGCCAACTCTGCAGACATGCATCCTGTATTGTGACTGAGGATGATAAAGCGGTGTCACACTGTGCACTGTGGGTACCTAGGGATCGAATTCAAATACAGCGAAAGAATATTCATCATTTTGATGATATTCAGTATTGGTCTACGCGAAAGCTACGATTGGGGCCACATTTGGCTAGAAAATACACGTTGAGCAAGCAGAGTAAGGTAACACAATTTTTTATTTTTATTTATTGACATTCGGTTATGTAACCATACAGCCATCCCTTGTAACATGATTCATTATGGTTAACTAATAACATGTTTGATTACACTCATTACTTACAATTTTTATTATACTGATGACAATTTTAAGTCATACTTATCTACTGGTAGTTACAATCTTTCAGTAATAAAAGAGAATCGTTGTAGTCATCTATACAATTCATTTTATGCTTATTGACATTTTTATTTACCGATGGTGAGGTCTTAGATTTCTATATTTCCATTTTTTAGGAATCTCATAAGGCTGCTGTATACTGCTTTGTCATCACTAACTAGGAGTAGGATTAGGTTGGTAGGGACAGGGATTCCTATGTTGACTAATTCCTTGATCATGGTATCCTGGGCCTGTTTAAATATTCTACAGGAAAATATAATGTGGTTGGTGTCTCCTACAGTCTGATCTGAACAGTCACAGAGAGGAGATTCTCTCAGACCTAGTCGATAGAGGTGGCTGGGGAATCTTCCGTGGTTGAACCGCAGCCTCGAAATCATTGTTGTTAGTCGTCTGCTTGTGATCCATTTATAAAATCAAGGTTGAGGTGGAATAGTTGGTTGGATGCTCCCATAGTGCGAAGCTTTGGTGGTTAGAGATGTTCTCCATTCTTCTTGCCATTTTTCTTTGGCTCGTTTTTTGATTGTGTGAATTATATCTGACGTCGGGAGGTTCATATCATCTTTAAATCCGTTGAGGATGGCTTCTTTTGCTAAAGTATCCACCCGTTCATTGTATTTTATACCTTTGTAACACAAATTAGAGTGACATTTAGACGATTCGTAAACTGACCCTACCACGGGGTGAACCCTGCTAGACCGCTGAATTGCCGAGCATGGTTTAAGCCCCATTCTATACAAACAATGAGTCTTTGAAATATATCTTCCCTGTGTCGCGTTGTCCTGAATATATTGTGCATTATTTGCTGGACAGTGTGACATTGTTTTCAAGCACCAATCATTTTTTTCTTGTCGGAACTTTCCGGCTTGTCGGCTCGTCGACGAGATGTTCGTTGGAGACGAGACAGAGAATCGTGGGCAAAGAACAGCAAGGAATTCGTTCGCGCTCTACTATCCCACTATTCACATGATAGTAGTTCTGGAAAACCGAGACCCGAAAAGCCGTACCGGAAGTCGTATTCACGCCAGAAGATTGCGTCGATGCCCCCTTCAAAAGCCCAAGGTAAAATTCCTTTCCGTTTCTTGTCCCCAATTACCTCCCGCTTCTAATGAATTTGACAAGATGTAAAACCATAGGACAAATAAGGAAATCAAAATGCCGAGGTCATACTATGTTTATCTCTCAGATTTTACTGGTGGGAACACTGCAAGTACCACACATAAAATTGTGTGGTGATTAGTGTTAAATAAACAATATTCTGCTTTAATTAGAGTAATATATGCAAGACAACGACAACTCATCGTAAGGATACGGTGTTTTGAATTTAGATACGAAAGAAAATGTTTTAGAAGACTGTCATTGTTTGTGCAGCGATCGCAACGGCCTTTACTTTGAACTTGTGCATATTTCTCCCTGTGTACTTGTAAACTGATAACAGTATATTCTTAAAGTCATTTTTTGTAGTACAATAATTTAAGAGAACATCTGTTGACACCATTCTGTTGTCCTCTCGAGGCGAAAAATATCACATTGTTGCTGAAACAGCGTGATGTCGCACAGCAGAATGCTATATTCAGTTGGTTTCTCTCACTTTCATTTCCAGCGAGATGCAATATGCATTTCAAAAACAGAAGAAGGAAATACTCTCATGTTGATAATATTTTGTTTGTTTCTTTGAGAGACAGTCGCACTAAGTGACGTAGCCGCAAAATCTGAAGGCCCCAAAAAAATACTGGCCCATCATATATGTCACTTGGGTCTTGTTTGTGGAAATACGAGGATTGTAAAAAAACTACCTACCGGATATTTGAGCTTGGGTTATGTATATGTTTTAACCGGGGCCATGTGAGAAAGGTATTTTATTTCAGTTCTGAATAGCAATTTGTAAGCGGTTATGCGTGGGAGTTATATTTTACGTTGTTACGAACAGGGTTTAAGCATAGACTTGCAAGACCTACTCGCATTGTATTACACATAACCTCACCTGGACGATACCTAGTTGAATGGGTAGAATCACTATCCTAAAATACAATATTATAGGATAGTGATATAACAAGTAGAATAAACATAAATGTTTGCAGAAGCGGACGGCGAAGGTCTTAAATGTTTATTTTCAAACGAGGACGCATTTGTAAATCAGAATGCCCGTGACTGCATTTACAATGTATTTCATAAATATTTAATGTTATCACTGCCAACTGCAACTAACTTATAAGCCGAATTAGATTGCATTAACTAGGAAAGACAGGCCAATGTGAGTCCTAATACGTACAATGGCTGTTATGAAAACATGTTTGTTGAGGCAAAGTGTAATATGAGCCACTTTGGCAGCGCATCCTGTACCCGTAATGTGGCTTACTATACAAATGAAATGTGAAAAATCTTACACCCAGATTTCTACTAATTGTACCGGTTATCGACTACCACTTTCATTATTCTGATTGTGAGTACGGATTGTAATAGAGCTACCTCGTCATCCAAGTGTCTTTCACGCTGTTCTGCAGGGTCCTATTTTACTACAGAGCCTGTCATTGGTGGTTGAGGAACTATAGAGTCGCTGTCTGTGAGAAGTATAATGAGTGTTATGCACGACAAGTGTATATTTGGCTGATGCGTAATTTATGAGGTGGAACTAGTGATACACCCACCATTCACCTAGGTGAACACTGAAAATAGCATAGAGATCGCCATCAGAAAGACCTGTGGTTTGAAACCAATTGCAGTGTATCAAGTAAAAGTGTTCCTCCACGCATTATTCATAAATTGCGTCCCGATTTACTGACCTTGCGGACGGAATCTTCGTTAGAATCTGCAAATATAGCGAGATCAGATTCAAGACGAACAAAACTGTTGACGAATAAATGCTATACGTGCTTTAGCCAGTATGACATGTTCTTAATGTATATGATGAAATACGACAGTCACAACTTAATTCATTCATGAATAAATGGTAGAATACTCTTTCAACTAAAATAACCGGATGCTGACATTTTCAACTATTCTTTGTATACGTTTAAACGTGAAAGGCTTAGAATAATACACACGTCAAAAAGTGAATATACATCAGTATCGGTTCTCTTTGGTTAGAAAATTTAATAAATATTTACCAATATTTTCTATGTGCCATACCGTATTTAAATAAATAATCTTACTGGCGAGACTCGAGGATTATTTGGGATGAAATATTATGTTTTGGCAAAAAATACTATATGAATCAGGAAAACTTGTTAACGTATATAGTCCAGTGCAATTTTCGCTGAAATTACTTATTTAGTGCCATGATTTATGAATGGGATCGTTGGTAAATTAGAGGAGGGGAGGAACATTTTTGACGATTTTTGGAGCTGGTGTCTCATGAAATACACAGGTAACATGAAATTGGTTCGTGTTTAAATACCTGTTCAACTATACTAGATTAGGCTGTCCGGAGGAACTAAACAAAATTGGTTTTTGAGACCTTTGCAATGGATATGTTTAGCACACACCTTCCTGTCATATTTTATGGAAAAAGTTGCAAAGGAGGTAAAATCAATTTCCCGTCATTTTGGATATGGAACAACTATCTATTCTATCGTAAACAGAGGACAGAAAAAACTACACGGCAGACGTAACATTAACGAAATCTAATGATAGCCGAAGTATTATTCCTTTATAATAGCTCTCAGTTTAGTATCTTTCTCTTTTTCTCAAAGAAGTTATATTCCCACTTCCTTGATGCAAATTACTACTCTAACACATTAGTATTATTTACTTAATCTCGGAGCCGTACCAAAACTTTAATTTCATTCCCTAATACTCTAAAAAAATTAAAGACGCATTTATACATATATAGTTAAACTAGCCTCGTACCCGCGACTTCGTACGCGTGGATTAAGAATTTTTTTGCCAGAATTAAATATAAAAAGTTGTTGGTAACGAAGGATTGGTCCCAAACAATATCGAGTCGGCATAATATGACAGGAAAGCTATCACTATATCATTCTACCGTCGAACCTGCCTCTTGAAGAGAATCAATTTCCAACATATTTCTGTCACTATTCGATAAGATTTCAAAATTTCGTGACTACAACTGTTAATCATACTGGAAAAAATATCCTGTGCCCTTCATACAGCTTTCCTTATAAAATTCCATCACAACGATATAGCCATATAGTCGTCAAAACGTAACAACTATTCGATAAGATTTCAAAATTTCGTGACTACAACTGTTAATCATACTGGAAAAAATATCCTGTGCCCTTCATACAGCTTTCCTTATAAAATTCCATCACAACGATATAGCCATATAGTCGTCAAAACGTAACAAAAATACAGGGACTTACTTCCGTATTTACATTAGTATTACTGTGGTTCACACTCACACACTGACTGCGAACAACACCTGAGGGATCATTATAACGTAAAAAAGTGTACACCTACAAAACTGCAAGACTACCTAGGATTTGCCTCGCATTGCACCCCTAACTTTATAATATCTACAGTTTAACATTCAATCCAAATAACCTACGGCCCAGGCCTGACTCTTACGATGAAAAACAATTTTTAAATATCTTAGCCTCCACGGAGATTTGAACCGGAAACCACGACGTTCGTAAGCAAGCTCTTTAGCCACTGAGCTGCCAGTTCACTACACGGAAACACGGTCTGGAGACGTCCACATCCAACGTGTCTGTCTATCGCCGCATTTCGAAGTTATGACACAACATGTGTTATTTATACAGATAATTTTTCAACCAAATGTAGACAGTATTTTTCTCCTTGTTTCAAAGGATAAGTGTGCAAAGTTTCATCGAGATCGGATGAAAACTGTGGATTTGTATGAAGAACAAACAAACCAACAAACAAACCAAGAAACAAACGAACAAACAAACAAACAAACAAATAAACAAACATACATTCATCTTTATATATAAAGATATTACCAGTTGTCATGATCTGAGCTGTATTCAGAGGATGGAATTTGGTTGGTGACCGTAAATCTGCCAAATAGTTTAACCCAGACGAAGTGTCCCCTAGCCGCAAGACATACTCCTAGTAAGGTATTTCAAGAGATGAAGTGTGCGAGGCTGAGTTGGAAACCGGTCGTCGGTGAACTACAGACGGCCAACAGTAATTAGTTTCATCACCGCTGGAACGCTCACATACCACTGCACCAGAGGGATACTAAACTGCCTGGCGCAGTGCAGGAAAGTGGATGGCTTGAGCCCAGGTGGCAAAAGAAATTTTAACAACTTGTCCTTGAGCCCAGGTGGTAAAGAAATTTCAACATCTACAACTTGTCCGGCAAAGGAGGAGGCAAGGTGGTGCATAATTTCCTTTCACCAGATTGAATACCAAGCATCTGGGTTACATCCCTAACCTCTCCGCATGCGCATGGAGTGATGGCGTAGGACACTGTTCGTGTACGCTATATGGTGACGTTGAACATGGAGGCGCCCCTGACGTCTTTCAGAAGAGCAAAATGTGAAAGACAGGCACCAGGTCCATCATATTATTTGTTCTATATTCCTGAACAACACACTACTTATACTCGTAGCAGTCATCTGGATGCTTGTAGTTAAAATAAAATAATCTTCACAGGTATTCAGCCAGATATTGCCATCAGACACAACGTTACCATAGCAAACTCAGCTGTGGTTAGCATATGAACAAATAGTCAAGAATTAATTTCAGCGCTGCAATGTAGTCTTCACGGGTGTACCGCCGGATAGTGTTGTGGAAACACAATATTTCGACGGCTGGCTCTGCCGTCTTCTTCAGGTGTAGAGACATCTGTAATGGTCGGCTGACCCACAGATCGACGAAGGCTTACTATGAGCCAGGCCCGCAACCAACTGGCGACTGGCTGCCCGTGGGCGTGGCTAAGATTCTTGTTCCAGCCCGAGCTAATATGAAGCCCTCTACGGCGGCAGCTGGACGGAAGTACAACGTTCTCTGCGGATATTTGCCAAGGTAGGTTTCCATGCCTCACTGAGACATAGACCACTGTCTCTGTTAAATGTGTCGGCCAGTCGAATTTCGATCGCTTCTTTGATGACAGATTCCCAAAAATATGATGTTCTAGCCAATATCCTAACGTTATTGAACTCTACTTTGTGGCCATGGTAGTACACGTGCTCGGCGATCGCTGATTTGCTATACTGTTCAGCGCTGATAGACTGGAACTAGGGTTGTATCGGAAGTCATTTTTGCGGATTCAGATGCGGATGTTCAGTGCTTGACATCCTCGGATGCGGATGTTTTGCGGAATGGGATGTGAACGTGGAAACATTAATTTGTAATTATTTAGATTTTAATATTTTATCAAAAATAAATTTAAAATCGAAATAGGTATGACAACAAATCTTCTAGGGTGAGAACTTGGATGGGTGACCGCCACAGCTAAGCTCCGGCATTTAAGCAGCGGCCAGCGTGGTGAGCACTTGGATGGGTGACCGCCGCCTCGACCAATCACAGTGAAGCGGGACTGCGAGCGTCATGAGGTTGCTAAGCGACACCAGTAAACGCCTGGTATCCATCAAGGCAAGATCGCCGATACATAACCGACCTGAAGATAGCCGAAAGCTTGTCGCTTTAAAATAAAATCCGGCTGCAAAACCTAGAAGATTTGTTGTCATTTATTCGCCGGGAAAGCCTGCATTCGCATACAAAATAGGTATATTTTTTATCCCAAATCCTCATTTTTTCATGAACAAAGTCGATTTCCAAATAATACTGCCATGTTGATTTATTTTTGCCTCATCTTTCAACAATAAAGAGTGGGAGATGATTTCACAAGTGAATTAAACTATTTTTATAACTACGCACGCATCCAAAAAAAAAAAAAATCTTCTTATGAACTTTGCGGACTTCGCGGCTCGATTAATTCAAGCGTGAAGCACAAGGCCTCGCCACCGCACATTTTCCTGCCCGCCCCCGCCAATTCACAGTCCAACTTGTAGGCCCGATTTTCCCATAAAGGACTCTTGACGGCCTGTGAAAAGTGTCACGGGACTACATGTAGGACGTGTTTGGATGTTGTTGGACTCCCATACAACAGACATGGATCCTTGCCATCCCACAAGCTATGGCGTTGGATTATAACTCGAGGAAACATCCTTTTAGTGTGCGATAAATACACTGGTGTACCGCGAGAAAGTACGAGTGGAAAGGATTGCTTGGAACATTTTATTGGACCCCTCTAGCAGCGTGAGTAGGTGAGCATGTCCTATGGTGGTTCTACACGGTTGTCCTGTAAGTTGGACCGTGAATAGGCCGCTTTACTTTGTAAGAAACTGGCCTTTATTATGATTCCTAGATTCGCCTCGGGTGGATATTACTCACCACAGAATCCATGGAATATTATCTTGCAGTTTCTGCTATTTAATTGGTCTGTATGATTCAAACAACATACAATAAACTAAGGAGAACTTCATTTCACTTTTCTATATATTTCACTCATCATTTGCTCACAAATTACACATTCAACAAATCATTAAAAACTCAATAATCTCTCTTATTATCTCGATTACTATTCGAGCGAGGAACACCAATTCATGCCTCCGCCCGCCATCATTTTTATCTCTGGACTGACCAAAGAATACTCTCACTCCTCTCACAGAATACTTCAAAGATAATTACATAAAAACTGTTTCGATATCCTAAATACAATCATTTGCAATGTTTCTCATTAAACTTAAATCAACAGCACAATGTTAAATAAGAACGCAAACAACAAATGGAAAAAAGGAATACTAAAACAATAAATTTTAGATGTGAGGGGACTATGTTTCCTCACAACTTTACATGCAAGTTCAAACTTGTAAATTCGTCCCTTAGGTAATAACACCATTCAGTTCATTGTTATCATTCCAGGATCGTAAAAAAGCAAACAAACAAATAACCAACAAAAAACACGTTGTTGTTAGCTAACCGACGATGTGCCGAATCTCGTATAAAGAGTTATATATATTATAATGTAAACAAAACCTCCGTTATACATCCGAACTAAAAATTTTGGATGCAGATGCGAAAGCGAAGGTAGGATTTTGAGCGATAGTTCCGCACTTGCGGATGCGGTTGCGGAACTCCGTAACATCCATAAATGGAACCCCAGAGTCTCTGCCTCATATTGTGTGATTCTATAGATGAATATTGTATATATATTCAGACATATACATTGATCTTGGACCTATGTGGGACACAAAACATATTCCAGTCGCCTGTTAGACTTCAGTAAGTCATAAACTAACGTGTATATTTTAAAGTAATATATGTTTAAAAAAAAACAATTTTTTTAAGTCAGTGTGAAAATCTGAAAGGATAAGAAAAATGTACCAGTGAGTTATTAAAGTTGAAGGGAGGAGAGATGCGAAGACACTTAAAAACAAGATGAGTACAATTTAAATTTCGACAAAAAATCGTTAGTACTGTTAAAGTATGCTGAAACTCGCGACAAGTCGATGGGCGAGTGCACAACAATACCCACAACGCCAGTGGCAACCCAGCACCGTACACATTAATAAGCGCATCGGGAAGTATGTGCTTACTTCTGGATTGGTCTTTCGCGGTAACGTATCGATCTTCACTATTAATTTTGTCGAATCTGGCTTCAATCTAGTCCTATTGCAATCTAGGGGCAGAAGAGGACAATGGAATGATGTTAACAATCTTTTTACCATGTAACCCTATACCAAGATACAGTATGTCACCATGCGACCTTACAAGTATCTCTAGATTTCCTGTAGTACATTGCCACAATATTCGAAGCTAGGACCAATCCAGTTTCTTTACCACGTGTGTGGTAATTTCTGGGGGAGCGTCGGTTCTACACCAGCTGGAGCCTTTGTCCAAATAATGGTAGTAAATTCGTTTTATTTTTTTTATTTTATTTTAGACCATACAGCCAATCTACATTTTTACAAAGCTTCTTACATCCATTTGCGTAACTTATCTACTTACACATTTCCTTATCTATATTAGGTAAAACTTATTACAATCTTGTTGAATGTATATGCTATTTACAATATTCAAATTTCAAGTGCCTTCTTAAGTACCGTAATCTAAAAAGCGTTGCTAGACAATACATCAACTAGACTTAACAATCGGCGGTTCTGTATATCCATTATTTTCTATTGATTAGTCTAAATCGCCGTATTTCTTTGACAAATCATCTGTAGGGGGTTGATCTATCTGGTGTTGGCCTCAATCGGTAGATTGCTGAGGATACTGTTAATTTTGCCAAGCTAGTTGTTTTGCTTGCGCGGAAGTGGGGTTGTGCTGTGGTTTGGGCTTTAGGTTTGTAGTATAGTCATTTCCTGTTTTAACTTACAAGATTGGTTAGAATTCTATCCCTCCATCTTTTAAGTATCTGGCGAGGATGCTAAGTATTACTTTGTTGTTGCTGGAAAGTAGGAGGGTTACGTTTGTCTGAAAGGGGAAGCCGTTCGTGGCAAGATCTTTCATCATTAGGTCCTGGAGTTGTTGGTATTTATTGCATGAAAAAATTATGTGATTGATGTCTCCTATTGCCTGGTCTGAGCAGTCGCAGTATGGGGAATCTCTCAACCCTATTCGGTGAGGGTGACTGGGGAAGTTACCGTGGTTAAATCGGGCTCTCGATATCGTAGTGATTAATCGTCTGCTACTGTTCCAATTGTAAAACCAAGGTTTTGGAGATATGCTCGGTTGAATGGTTGCATAATATGAGGCTTTGATTTTTGAGGAGATCGTCCATTCCTCTTGCCATTTTTCCTTGGCTCTTACTTTGATATTATGTGTTATATCTGAGATCGGGAGTTGCATGTTGATTACCTCTCCCTCATGGATAGCTTGTTTTGCCAGGGCGTCCACCCGTTCGTTATGCTCGATGCCGCTGTGAGATGGGATCCACATCAGAGTAGTCGTAATGCCAAGTTCCCGGTTCCGTTTCAGTTGTTGTAGAATATCCAATACAATAGTTCGAGTATGACTATTCCACGTAGTATTTTGTAAGCTCTTTAGTACGCTTCGTTAATAACGGAAAGATGCCGCACCTCTGCTAAATGTCATAGAGGCAGCAATTTCCTGGCTTTAACTTGAGTGGCGAGGTTCCATTCTCGTCACAGATATTACGGAGCATGAGTCCCTTCGGGCGTCGGAACAAGTCTGGTAGGGTAACGGTACGCCCCAGTGCCCCGGTAGCGACCATTTTGCAGCTATTGGGCCCAAAAGCGCCCCTCCCCCCCTCTCAGCGCATGTGTTGCGTCCTACTTGCTAGCGCTGTGCAGAATTCGGCATCCTTTGCCCAGATGTAATTCCATTAACGGTTGCGGATTCCAGCCTGACTAATCTCCCCAGTTCAGCGACCCGCTCTGGTCTCCCCGAGGGAATCATTTCGCGCGCGTGTTTTTAATGTGAGCTTAAATTACTGGTCTGACGGCCAGCAGCCAACGTGCCCGATTAGCAGCTCAGGTTTACGCTGTCAAAAACACTTTGCCAGCTTCATTCTCATGCATGGAAACTCGTACCGAATGTGTGCTATTAAGTGGTAGTTTCCCAGGGTTCACATGACGCCAAATACGAGCTGCACAGCCTTGGCCTTTACGGCCAATCGACGCAACGCTGACAGTTTTCAGGTAGCGTGGTTAGGGGACATCCATAAATTACGTGAGGTGTTTTTCCGGATTTACGGACCCCCTCCCCCCCTCTGGTGAGTTTTCGTGAGATATGGTCCGTGAGATCTGGTCCGTGAGACCCCCCCCCCCCCCTAGTAATCGCCCTCGAAATTTTTGGAGACCCCTAAAATCGACAATCGCAATATTTGTATACCTTTTTTTAGCTCTAAAGTCCAAAAATGTTTTCCCAAAACCTCATGTGAGATTTCCTTAGATCCCCCCTCTTTTTCCTCTATTTCACCTCACGTAATTAATGGATGCCCCCTAAGAGGTGAATACTTGCTGATAATTTGATGTAAGAAAAAGGCATTATTTGAAGGCGGTCAAGTCTACCCCATCAACCAAATCATGTTTTATCTAAATAGCTCGTAACACATAAGAGAATATTTTCCAATGTGAGACATGGCTGACTTCTTCCACGTTGATGGAAAAAAAAAAAAAAAGTTTTTTTTGAAGTTTGTAGTGCATCATTTTTGATGTCTTTGAATACTAGCTGTAATACCTGAGGTAATAATAGTAAACAAAACTGCTTGTATTGCAATCCTCCATCATCATAAAATACGTGATTGGGCTGTAGGCTATATGAAGCTTCCTTTTCGGAAACTGCTGTACGTTTAGTGACTTACGATCATTTTCTTATCGTTACACATTTACGAATTCTCGAGTTACTGAGGACCGAGAAAAAATTCTGGCCAATACCTTTCAAAGCAACCATCCCGCATCCACATGGAGTGATTTTGTGGAACTATAGAAAACGAAATCAGGATGACCAAACCGAAGACAGAACCATAACCCTGCCAAAAGCGAGGCATAAGCGTTATGGCTCACCACGTTCGTGCACATCACTCCATATACTCTAAACATTTGACAAACCATTTCCTTGCCGACCACGGCAGCATAAGGGTTGACGCGCTGGTAGTTTCGCTGGTCAGGAGCATTGCGTCTTTATTTAAGTTATGTGTTCATCATGTCTTCTTTGGAGTGCTTGCAAACTACATACGCAGATTCTTTATGTGCGTATGAACGTTCGTTTGGGCAAAATAGGACAACGTTAAGCCTTTGTTCTGGCTTGAATTTGCTTTAAATTGTGCACATCCGTGTTACAACTAGGATTGTTAGTCCTAGATGGGACCTACAGTTTAACGTGGATTTCGAACCACGGAAGCGTTCTGGAGTACTTTACATTACGCAGCAAGCTGTGCCAGAGGTGAAGATCGGGTTAGGGGCCTATGAAAATCCCCGCCGAGACAGGGATTCTAAGTAGGGACCTTTTGATCTACCATCAGTCGCCTTAACCAATGAGCCACCAACAAGCTCCACAGAGATTTTTTAATGTATACACTAGTGGAATTAATGGAATACAGTCGCTAGCTGTATGACATTGTAAACCAAACACCATTTCTTTTTGATAAGTACCATTTTATCTTGAACCCAAATGCTATTTAATCATTACTTCAACTACCGGACATTCTGTTTTGAATATTTACTCGTAATTGCAGTTTTATTTAATTATAACACTTGAATTATTAAATTATTAACAGAAATTTCGCAGAAGTGTTGGAACGGACCTCCATCTGATTTGCATTATCTTATGCATTGCTATTATAATATTTTATCTTTTAAATTCACTTTATGGTTCCACCATCTGACACTGTTTTTGACGTAACTGCACATTTTCCTTCAGCTGCCGTCCGTTATACCTCTTATATGTAACAGTTACAATGTAAAGTTTCGAGATTTTGTTGTATTTGACAAGATATGTTTCTTTTGATCATTGTCGTTTTCAGAAAACACAAAGTGACAGTCTGCAAAACAAGACAGAACTTCAATTCCTCCACTTGTTTTCATTCCTCTGGACTTTTTATTACTTCGGCCGCTTAAAAATGTTATTCACAAGAATATCGAATAAAACTGGAGTTAATATGCAACCTTGCGGTAACCCTAAACTCATTAATTAAATTCTGCTGTCAACGTTTATCCGTGACAAAATTACACATCAAATATTACTGAAACATATCCATGGCGGTTATATTCATCTGATCTCAAATAATGTTTAGACTTGAGTAGGAAACAGGAGTGGTGAGGGGAATACAAGTTGACTTCCTGCGCGGCTACATAACTCAGTTGCGAGGTATTGGACCCTGGACGTGCAGTTAATAAGAACTCTGAGTCGTTTTCTCCGACTGCTTCCTCTTCCTCCCTCCCCTAGTTTTAATAGATTTCGACGTCCGGATTGGCCCGGGCACACACAAATCACAGCCTGGCCGATCGGGACGTGATCACGGGGGGCTGTCACGGATGGTTTCACAGGACGCAGTCACGTGGAATGGTGTCAGTCACGACTACAGCAGCGACTTCCACGGTTACACACGGAAAACAGGCCTCGCACGAGAACACAGCTTCCACCAGCCACACAAACCAGTAAGAGAGGTCTGTTATACGTGAAACAAAATTACAACTGATCGCCAAAGAAACGATGTTTGGACGGGGATTTGAACCTGCGTTCTCCCGAATACCAGATCCCATTGCTACCATTCCCCCTCCAGGAGCTTTAGAGACCTATCAGGACGAGTCGGCTCTTAAGATTCGGGCTTTACTATACGGAAGAGTTGAAGATAAGAACTGTAGAACTGAAAAACTAGATCATATGGAGTAGTTCATTAAAGACATGGAATGTAATTTTTAGTTTCAAATAAAGATATGAGATCATGATGAGATGAGCTTGGAGATTACATCACACCAGTACAGAGACTGAAGACAGAAAAAAAAAATAAAAAAAAATGGATTACTGACTGAGCGACTAACTCGACGGTACGGTTGATGGTTGAATCCCGTTTAAACATACAGGGTGTCCAGAAAAGGACTCCGTGATTTCAAAATTAAATATCTCGAAAACAAAGATCGATAGAGGAATGCAGTAAATGGTATGTTTATTGTGACAGCTGTAAGAAGTATATACAGCAGTGTGAAATAATAGTTAAAAAAGCTGCTAACAGATGGCGCTGTACGCTCATATCAGCATACATAAGTGAAATAATCGTATGAAAACAATCTTTGCAAACAATCACATCACAATGTTTTCCAAATGTTCACCATTGGCACGTTTCAATGGTGGAACTGATCGCCCTGAGCTTCGGATCACAATTTAGGCATTACGTATGGCGATTACAGCGCCATCTGTTAGCAGCTTTTGTAACTATTATTTCAAACTGCTGTATACACTTCTTACAGCTGTCACGATAAACATACCGTTTACTGCATTCCTCTATCGATCTTTGTTTTCGAGATATTTAATTTTGAAATCAGGGAGTCCTTTTCTGGACACCCTGTATATACGACTAGTGTAAGTCCGTGACGAGTTTTTGCGTTTCGTCACGGGTCTAGAATAATTCCAGTTTTTAGGGTCAAAGATTATAACAGGTTGATCTGATCTGACCAAATGTGAACTTGACCCGTGCTTCACTCTTAAGGCCCGTTCCCACGATCCCTTGTAACGAAGGCGAGACGGGACGGGACGAATACTCAACCACACGCCATGGGAACAGGGCCGCCTCTTCTAGCGGAGACGAGACGCAGCTACCCACTCTGAGTCGGTAAACATCACAGGCGTGTGTAGCGGTGCGCTGTTGCCATCGGTTTGCAGCAGCGGTGCGCACCCCTTCTGTTGCTGTAAAGTGCTCTGTGCCACACGACACTAGGCAACGTGGTGCGGAGGTGGCGGCGAGGTAAGCTAGGACTAACCTGCGGCCCGCGGTCGTCCCTACACTTCGGCTAATGAGGTCCCGTCCCGTCTCGCCTTCGTTACAAGAGATCGTGGGAACGCGCCTTTAGGGTGAATAAAATCTCATAAGCTTGAATAACTCAGAAGTATTAATAGATTTAGATATTAAACACGTACAGGGACGATCGCGCTATCGTGTAATTCTTTCAGTGGTCGTAGTTCGAACTGTTTTAAACACAAATTTGACTTGTATTTGACCCTTAGAGTTCACTATGTAAATTTTTAACAAAATTCATGTTTGCTTCGAAAGCATCGCGTTGTTTTTTGTCAAGGCTGGGCAAACACTCATATTGTAATCATTGGTCGTAGTGTTTGTAACGACAAGAGAACTTAATACACATTCCATATTATTAAACAGTTGAGCGAGTCCGAAGAAATGAATTGCCAGAATAGTTGATTCGGTAACATATTTGATCTGATGTCCATTTTAAATAACCTAAACACTCACGTGCAACGAACGTGAACAACGACTATTAACGAAAGTCGTCAGTAAAATACGTAAAAAGTAAATAAACTGTAATGTATAAATTTTGGTCAAGCAGCAACATTAGTGAATGTTTTAATTAAATTGAAATTTATCCTGGGCCGGAATAACAATTGCCATTCGTGGTTAAAGCACAGACCATGAGTGATTTAATTTTTTAAGCCTATTTTATGTTGCTTTCATTAGCAACATGTTACTGAAAACCAGATCCACAATTTTTCAGCCATAAAATTTATTGATATTTTTTAACTATGATATGCTACGAAAAGCAAACTTAATGAATGTATTATTGCAATTAATTTGGTAGCAGTTGCTTAGCTATTAAATTGTAGACATAACCTTCAATTTCATCTAATGATATCTCTGGCGCTCTTAATTTTGCGAGCAAAGGCTGACACGTGACATCGTATCGATGTGAGTGGATGAAAACCAGGATGGAAGGTCCAATACAGGCTGATAATATATCGAAGTGACCGTTTTTTAATGTTCGGTAAGTTTTAATGGGTTTCGGTCCTAGAACATCGGCTGAACTAAGTAGGGTTTTGCGCGGTTTCTATGTCGACTTTTTTTTTTTTTTGCAGTCATCAGTATTTCAACTGGTTTGATGCAATCCTCCATCCCTTCCTATCTTGTGCTAACTTCTTCATCTCTACATACCCCTTACAGCCCTCGTCCTCAATTGTCTGCTTCATATATTCTAATCTCTGTCTTCCTCTACAGTTCTTACCTTCGACCGTTCCCTCCACCAGCAAATTAACCAATCCGGCATGTCTCAAAATATGACCTACCAGCCTGTCTCTTCTTTCTATAAGTTTCTTCCACAAACTTCTTTCCTCACCCATCATTTCCAAAACTCGTTCATTTCGTACTTTGTCTGTCCACTTAATTTTCAGCATTCTTCTGTGGCATCACATTTCAAATGCTTCAGTTTTTTTTCTTTCCGGTATTCCCAAAGTCCATGTTTCGCTACCATAAAGTGCTGGGCTCCACACATAGAGTTTTAAAAACGTTTTTTCTCATTCCTAAATCATGAAGGCTTTTTTTGCTACTGGTATTCTGTCTTTAACATCGTTCCAGCTTCGGTCATCGGTTGTAATTCAGCTTACCAAATGATATAGTGAGCATCCTGGTAACTCGGTTGTAAGTCGTGGTCGCTGTTTCAAATTCCGGCGGGAGTAGGAATTTTTAATAGTTGTGCTTAAGCATATGAGCTACACAAGTACATTCCTTGTTTCGGAATCCACACAAAACTGTAGATCCGGCCACGATAGATGCGGAATGCACGGCAAATCGAAACACTGTCACCAAATCGCAAGACTTTCTTTCCTTACTTTAGTGAATGCTGCAGTTATTCCGCTTTCAAATTCAAAAGATTAAAGTCAGGTAAACAGAAAAACCTAGAACACAATCGCAAGAAGTTTACATCTTTTGATCACAGATGGCAACACTCACCATCATTCCTTCTTCCTGAAATACACCGACTTCAGCGGAGCGTAATTTCAAACAAAAGAATTTTCAAAGTCCTTGGAAATGAGTTTTCCAGAATCCCGAGACGGAACACGACTTTATTCCTTCACGCTATAGTTTTACTGTTTGTTGGTTTAATATTTACCCCGTTTTCTAGTATTTTTTGTTTGTTCTCGTTTTCTTTTTTCCTACGGTCTAACATCCATTGATAGATTAGGAATCATTAAAAAAGATTTACACTAAAGCAGTGAAAGCGAGAGTTGTCATTAACCACATTAATTTTGCGCCGAAGTGCTTTTGAGGTCGAGCGTGGTGAGTGAGTGCTTATACTGGTGGTTGCGAGCCATCCAGATTACGGTTTTCCATGTTTTCCCGAAATCACGCCAAGCGAATGCCGAGGGGATTCCTTCTAAATGTCCGATTCAATAAGAGACACTTCCCTAGTTTCTCTGATTCGTTTACCCAGCGTGGTGGGTGAGCGGTTAACGCTCTGGCCTCGCGTTCGGCAGGACGGCGGTTCGAATCCCCGTCCGGGCATCCAGATTTGGGTTTTCCATGGTTTCCCAAATCACTCCAGATGAATGCCGGGATGCTTCATTCGAAAGGGACATGGCCGAATTCCTTCCTATTCCTTGTCCCCAGTCCAATCCGGCCTCTAATGACCTCGATGTTGACGAGCCACAAGTAATAAATAAATAAATAAATAAAAAACTGATTCGTTTAATACTTTAGATTCCATCTCATGTAGATTAATAAACAATACCTCTCAGGTCACATCCACTCCAACATTCAGAAATTCCTTCAGCATTGCGGTCATTAAAATAAGTTAGACGTAACATGTCTCTATGTTTTTCCCTCATAACAATCTTCTAATATTGTTATAGTTCTAACTAAATTTTGCTAGTTAGCACTAAGTAGCCACTGTTCTGTCGAATTTGCGCTGGTCAGGTCACTAGTTGGGCTAGTTCATGTAGCACAGACAGGAGGGGAACTAGTTCTCTAACCCAGAATATTTTAGCAACGTCACTCATGGAAGCTGTGCATACCGCATTAAAAGTGTAAATCATACAGTATTGTCGTTTGTATTCTTTATAACGTCGTGGTATTGTAGGATAAGATGACTCTAAGATGTATAAAATTTACATCGTTTTGTTCTATTAATATCCCTATGTGGTTTGGATTTAAGTATCATATGATAAATAAGAATTACAGCATACATTTTCATAATAATTCAGAAATTCTTCTAAAATGGTATCTTTCTTGTTCTAGATGACGATACATTTTACTGCTCTAATAGCGACCATTAATCACGATGGCGCTGTAAAAACAGAATTTCTTTTTTAGTTTTATTAAGCCTCTACTACGGGAACTAATAACAATCGACAGTAATCTTCAATACCCGAATTAACACCACTATAAATGCAGATTAGATCAAACCTAGAGCTTACGGAATCCATGGAAGAGAGACTTAGGTCATCAAGACTTAAGTGGTTTGGGCATGTCAAGAGGATGACTAGTACAAGACTACCAAAAACTTATTTGGAAAAAAGGATAGTGGGCAAAAGACCAGTGGGAAGACCAAGAAGAAGATGGACAGACCAAATGAAGGAGGACGTAGAGAGAAGGGGGTGGAACTGGGAATAGATCACGGACCAAGAAACTTTTCTAGATAGGAGACAATGGAAAACGATAGCCTACAACAACCAAGGCTCGTAAACCACACCCGGGAAACTGGAGATGGTCCCCAACGATAGTGATAAATGCAGAAAAGTAACAAAAAAATTTCCAGTTTTTACATGCGTGTCTTATGATGTGTACCTCTAGCAAATATTGCTTTGTGTATGTGATAGACTCTTGGATCACTCCGTGGTTCGGATTACAGATTAAGCTGTAGGCTCTGGACGCGCTGTCCTTCCTCTGAAAAACTGTCTTGAAGATGTGTTCTTCTGAGTTGTCGAGTATGTCTTTTACCTTTATCTGCATATTACGTCAGATACAATTTTTCTCGATACCGTACACAAATTGATATCTAGTAGGGATTCAAAAACAGCATCCCATAAATTTACTTCCCTATGATTCTTCTTCTTAAGTCGCCTTCTCCTATTGGAGGTCGGCGGTCCACATAACTAGCTCTGAGCGTGAAACTGCAGCATGGAAAGCCTCTTCAGACGTACAATTGAACCATCTCCGAATGTCCTTCAGCCACGAATTCCTTATCCTCCCAACAGATCTTTTCCCTTGTATTTTCCCTTCAATGATGAGCTGCAGTAGCTGGCAACTCTCACCTCTCATAATGTGTCCTAGGTATTGCGTTTTCCTTTGCTTTATAGTGAGCAGCAATTCTTTTTGTTTCCCCATCCGATGAAGTACTTCTTCGTTTGAGACTTTCAACACCCAAGATATGCGTAAGAGGCGACGATACAAATACATTTCAAAAGATTCAATCTTTTTCTCTAGATTTTGGTCTAAGGTCCAGCTTTCACACCCATGAAGAAAAAATGAGAACAGGTAGCAGCGAATCATTCGCATTCTCAATTGCAGACGGAAATCCGATATTATGAAAAATTTGTTCATGCTAATAAATTGTCTCCTGGACTGTTCTATTCTCGATTTGATTTCTTTCTTGCAGTCACCCTGCTCGTCCACCACAGTGCCTAAGTATTTGAAGGAGGATACAAACAAATTTTTAATATTGCGAAATAAAGGAAATATGGATATCCAGTCTTCCATTATGCATAGGCCTATATATGTCTTCTCCAGAAATTGTGCTACGATACAGTAATTTGAAGTAGTCAACTAACGGACTTCAGACTGACGAAGCTGGAACTGACAGACAGGTTTGACAATCGCAATCGAGACCGCGATCAAAACCAGGAGCCTTTCGATCACCAGTAAGACATGTTACTACTGAGCAACCACATGTGTAAACCAGAAGTTTTGTGGTTGTCTGCTCCAAACAACAACGAGAGCAGTTAGGAACATCGTAAAAAGATCCTGCAAGCTACTCCGTATAAGGTAAAATTGGGTGCTTGACCTAGATACTTTGATGAACTGCTTAAAATGACGCAAAGTGTATTTCCCGGGAGCGATTAAGCTACCGGCTCCATACACGGCAGCCGCCGTACGGTACCAGGATGATTTGCATTGGCATGCCGGACAAGGTCAGAGCACCAGTCTTCAATGAGGACGTCTCCGACATTAACGAACAGGTTGCCGCCCGGCACCCTGCATAATCAGGACAGCCAGCAACCTACCCCCGGTCGCTTCCGTGGTCAACTCGACAGGTTACTCGACGTTGGTTCGATTCCAGAGAACTGCGAGGTAGCTCGCAGAATTTGTTCGCTTCGGCCCACAGGGCGTGGTGGCCCTGCATTCGGGAGGACGGTGGTTCGAATCCCCGTCCGCGTATCCAGATTTGGGTTTTCCGTGGTTTCCCCAAATCACTCCAGGCGAATGCCGGGATACTTCCTTCAAAAAGGCCATGGCCGAATTCCTTCCCGTTCCTTGTCCCCAGTCCCATCCCGCCTCTAATAACCTTAGCCATCGACGAGGCGTAAAAAAAAAAAAAAAACTTCGGCCGTAAAGTGGAATCCTGTAGGCGAAGAACGAAATATAAAATACTGTAATTAACTATTGTTAGACACCGATTTATCTCTCACGACATTAAGTATTCTAACAACTGCTACAGAGAACCAGGATTTTAAAATCACAAGGATAATAACGAACATAGCCTTTGTCAAAAAGATAAATCTGTTAGTTTAAAAAATTACCAAGTTTTCTGTATGAACTTTCTAAGACCACCTGAAGGCCTTATGGTATTGTAACGTAGACTTAAGCAGTGACAGATAGGAGAAAATTGAACCGTTTCGAATGTTGTTATGTAGAAGGATGTTGAAAATTAAGAAATGGTAGACGAGGAAAGATAATGGTGGAAGAGTCTCAAAGAAGTAAGTAAAAAAAAAAAGCAGCTTGGAATTCTGCAGGTGCTTCAATATCCGGTCTTGTAATCTTATTTTAATTTTCCATGGTTTTCTGAAACCAGTTCAGGTGAATGTCGCGGTAGTTCCGTCCAAAGGACGTGGCATAATTGCTTCACGATCGTTGCCCACAACACGTTCCTGGCTCTAAATGAAATAGATGTCGACGAGCCATGCTATATGAACCAAATAAATGATGAAGTTCCTCATTTTTTTTCCCTTCCTGTAACTGGTTATTACGTACAAAAACAAGAAAATTTACACAACAGTAACTGCACGGTGATAATATCAGTTCAAGATAATTAATACAGCAAAATAGGAATTTGAAATGATCAGTTTAATGAGTAATTACCTTAGTGAGAAATTCAGCGGAGTATAAAAGCTTGTAAACCTCTTCAAACAAATTTAACTGTCACTTATGTTAATATGCACCATCTATTGATGTACATATCAGTTAGTTATGGGGGTTTCATTAATCACGTGAGGCGTCTTTCCGGAATTGCGGACTACCCCCCCCCCCCCAATGGTGAGATGTGGTGAGATCTGGCCGGACCCCCCTCTAAGATGGCGTGAGATTTTGATTATAACCCCCCCCCCCTAAATTTGGTATCCGCGTCGTTTTTTACCCCCTTATATTCGACATCTGTGTCTTTTGTAGACTTTATTTTTTTTTTTGGCTCTACTGTCCTTTCTAGATTTTCAAAACCTCACGTGAGACTTTCCGTCGACCCCCCCCCCCTTTCCCACTAGGTGAGATGTCGCCGGACCCCCCCCCCACCCATTTCACCTCACGTAATTAATGGATGCCCCATTATGACAGAAAAGGATGTAAGGTGTAAGCCATAAAAGAGATGATAATTATGGCCGTTAGATGGTGAAACCATTATAACAATCATTTAATGAAATGTACTGTAAAAAGGTTGGTAACTTTTTGAAACAGAAAATAACTCTACTGTCTGCTTCTTTGTCGAGGCAAAACGCAAAAATTACAGAACCATTTTGGATGGGGTTTTAAAAGTTTGCTCTACCTTAAAATCGGCCCTATATTTTATGACTACATGACAGAGGGATGGAGTAAGAAATGATAATTTATTCGTACCGAGAACTATTGACACTGTATCCGAGATGAACATTCCTTTACGAGATATCCACCAAAGTTCACTCTACAACAATCGGTAAATACTCCACCTTTTGGTTTCTGTTAATACTGTTTTTTGATTACGCGACTTTGATATAGTAGACTACTTTAGAATGCACAGAAACCCATTACATTGAAGATTAACATTCCAATAAGCGTAACGAAATTATGGAATTTAATTTACGGTAAATACTTCAAAGATATTACAATACAAACCTTTATGCTTTGCTAATAGAAGAAAAACAAGAGGAAAACGCATTGTACAACACACAATAAAAAATTCTGCAGAACAAAGGAAACACCACCAAACAGATTATTAATGCGATGTTGTTGCAGGCCATGTTTCCACAGTTGCTTAATTAATTACTAGTTGAAAGAACACGCCAATGCAACTGTTTAGTTTATTTATTGCTGCGTCGTACGCGTTTCACCTCTCATCGAGGCATCATCAGCGACGAATCTGTGTTACAGTTTTTATATACAGTTTTATCCTATTATTACATAATTATGGGCATGAGATATTCTATAGCTAAAAGTTACTTACTATTTACATTTGTTACTCTGGTATGCAGCTGCGCATCTCCGTTTTCATATAAAACGCATGTTTTGCATGTATCATATTTACAATATTGTTTGTTATCATCGTTCAGTCGTCTGTTAGCGTCAGCTGGTTTGTTTATGTCTTGTCTCTGGTGCACTTTCGTGTCCTTCGGTTGCCTGCTGTGGCCATCTTGTTTGTATATGTCATGTCTCGGGCCGATAGCGCGAGTTTTGAATAGTGTGAGTATGTGTGATGGTCTTGTTAGAATGTTTTATATTTATGTGTGATGTATATTTGTGTGGGGGTTTTATTATACAGTTTGTGTTTATTTTGTTTTGTCAGTCGAGTTTGTGTATATTAAATTGAGTAACGTTTTATTTGTGAGGTTTACTTGGTCGTTTAGTACCTGTTTGCCTTCATTTTTTGCAACACACACAGTTCAAACAAACACACAAACCACACAGTACAATGAAAACAAAAGGAAATGGTATGCAATGACATATTCAAACAAATACACACACCGAATCGCAAACATTTTCAAAAAACAAGGCATTAACATTGCACTGGGAACTGACAACTCACTGCAAAGACGAATTAGACCCCATTCAGACACAAACAAATACCACAATTCAGGCATTTACCAACTCACCTGTCAAAAATGTGAAGCAGTATACAAAGGGCAAACACGAAGATAGTTCCAAATCAGATACAAAGAACACATGAGAGCACTAAAATACAGTAACCATTCCACATTTGCCGAGCACCTCATAGAAAATGACCATTCACCAACAAACATAAACACAGATACGCAAATTCTCACTATCAACAACCACAAACACAACACACTCACTATACAGGAAAACTTATATATACAAAAAGCAAAAAATGAAGGCAAAACATGCGTTGTATATGAAAACGGTGATGCGCAGCTGCATACCAGAGTAACAAATGTAAATAGTAAGTAACTTTTAGCTATAAAATATATCATGCCCATAATTATGTAATAATAGGATAAAACTGTATATAAAAAAACTGTAACACAGATTCGTCGCTGATGATGCCTCGATGAGAGGTGAAACGCGTACGACGCAGCAATAAATAAATTAAACAGTTGCATTGGCGTGTTCTTTCAACAAAATTATTAATGGTTGATGACTTCATTTGGTCTCAGTCCAGGACTTTAAAGAAACTATACTACACAAATTAGTAAAAATACAGAAGTCTATATGGCACGGTAATCTGTTCTTCCATTTCATGCTGAGGAATAAGACTGCGAATCGGCTGTGCCTATTCATAGTGATTGTTTTATCGAAAAACTGTATTAAATATTTGCTTCACACTAGGTGGTTCTTTGCGAGGAATCTTAAAACGCTTCTGGTAAAGAAATTCCGCAGTCCCGCAGGCTATAAATAAACTTCCATTTAAAGTTTCAATCGTTTCTTTTATGTCGCCGCTAGGGAATAAAAGCCAAAGGGCAGCTGAGATAGATAATTAAGATTGGGATGTCTTGAGTACCTGCCTTGATAGTTTCTGGTTTATAATATACACCTAGTGGTATCGCGTTTATCACGCATGGTGAGTTTTTTCAATGTCTTCTCGGCGGGCAGCTGTTTTCTCCACCTGTTGGCCGTTCGTTCCGTTATGCCGTTCTTTGCTGCCCCGCGCCGCGTCGAAACAAAAACCAGCGAGCGATTGGCGTTGGTCGCGCTGATTACTGCCCATTGGGCTCTCGTTATCCGACAAACTTCTTGCCGCTGCAGCTAAATACTCGCCATCGCAGTAGTGCAGTTCGGCTGTCTACTAGGGAAGCAGTACTTACAGATAATTCGCTCTGCCTCTACGTTTGGAAAAAATTATCTACTTTGATTTCACTCATGCTGGAAATATATCTATCTGATCGAGCTACGAAGTATACTAATGGCATAAAAGCACAATGATTATGTAAAAATAGCCGTTAATAATTGTGAAAAAATAACAAAACAGTGTAATCAACATCAACGGAGTGCATGGAAGGTAAAAGATGACCATGACCACAAGCTGGCACTCGATTTCAGGCACAAGGGTGTGGGAAGATTCTCTTTTTTAGGTAAGGGTGTCAGGGATTGGAATGAGTTACCAAGAGAAATGATGAATAATTTACCGAAAGCTTTGAAATAATTTAAAGATAAAATTTGTAGAAGGCAAATGTAGGTAGGTGCAGGATAGGCGGAAGATGGGTGTGTAGGGAAATTGCCATCGGAGCCTGTGCTCCATTGCAATTAAATTAAATTTAAAAAAATTAAAAATTAAAAAAATGTTTTTCGTGGGAGTGTAGAAGATCACTTCGTTCTCATCTGCATCCGTTAGCGATATAAATATTGGTCATTCTACAAATACACTCGATATCATCCCAAAATTAGTCAGCGTGATTCAGATCTCTTAAGCAAAAGACTGTCATGGAGAATAAATGAAATTAAAAAAGCAATTTCTATCATGATCTCTTTTAAAGTTGTTCTCAACTAATTTTGGCCATAATTAGTACGGTACTTAAAAATACACTTCTTGAAGTAAAAACTAAATGCACGTTATGTCTGTTCACCTTTGCCAAACATCACTAGTTTCAATGTTGTTGTCGTGTCATGATAACCGCTCAACCTTTGAAACAGGTATTTATATCTATTACTGTCATTCGTTATGAAATAGATCAGGATGTACTCTACGCGACGTTATTTTAAGGAAGGCCGCTTATACAGGGAACCGGTGTTTATGTTGTATAAGGTATTTTATGTTCTTAGCCAGAGCATTAGTATAACTAACACAAACCTTGTTAACTATTATAATGAGGTTGCACAATTTATTAACTAATGTTATGATTCTTAGAAGAATCTACTTCGTTTGAATAATGGGTTAGGTGGGCAGAATTGTTGGCATACATACCATATTACATTTTAATTTTGTACTCAAGTAGAGTTCTATGAAATAGGATGACGAGAACGATCGTATCTTAAAAATATTCTATTCAAGTATTCCCATCTATTTCTATTTACAAGTATTTTTCTTAAAATCGTATTTTGCCAAAACATCACATATTATTGTTATTTTTTTTTCATGAACAGTTCGTTATAATGCAACACAGCATAGAAATTGAAAGCCGGAAAAGAACACTCTCTTGCACTTGGCAAAACTAGAACCGGCGACCCTTGGAATGTAAATCCGTCCTTATAAACAGGAGGTATTCTCTATTGTTACATACGCAGTATGGAGTTAACAGTACACGACGTATTTATATTTTTAATGTCTAAAATTGGTTTAAGTTAGTTGGTAACACTTCTGGAATTGTGTTGAGATGGTTGGGATTCATAACTAAAATATTATGAGTTTAATAAATATTGTTTTAATATCACCTTTTTAATTGGCATGAAAATAACTTCATTCATCATAAAACACTAATCTAATGCAGCTGGCAATTTAATGTTAGGACAGTTTATGCTACAGGTAAAAGCTCAGCCACAAGAATCTTAGTCTCAAGGTTATTACAGGACTTTAAAATGTCTATTACGCGTATAAACTCATGCGTTATTCACGAAACAGGAGTACGCTGGAAATTACCATCTTGGCGTGTGAACAGTGTCAGCTGGTCGTCGAGACGTCAGGCGTGTCCTTTTATGCAGCTAATCGGCCCCTCACAGGGAACAGGTGGCGAGCCTTCCTCCAAGTACGCGATGACCGCCCCGAGGTTCTGTCCTAGCGGGGGGGGGGGGGGAGGGGGTCCATTAATGAAGTGGGGTTTTTTCTGGAATGCCGCCCCCCCCCCAAACTCCCTCTGGTGAGACTTCGTGAGATTTTGAGGGAGACCCCCCTTTTTGAGACCTTGTTTTTTTTTTTTTTTTTAGGTCTCATGCTCCATAGGGCGATAATACTGCTCCCCCCCCCCCCTCTAAGGTTAGGGTTTGGACCAAAATACCTCCCCTAAAATCGACTTTCGCTTTATTTGTACAACTTTTTTTTAGCCGGACCCCCGCCCCCCCGCCCCCTATTTCACATCACGTCATTAATGTACGCCGCCCTAGGGGTAGGATGGTGTGAACCTTAGTCGGCTGGCAGGTAAGCAGCAACTGATAGCTGCCCGTCGTATAGTAACACACGAGTTCACGAGAATAGTATTTGAAAACGCAATGTTGAGGATGAATTCTTGAGAGCGAGGAAAACTTGGAAACAATGGAACGCAATCAGCAGGGTTCGGACAAGTCATATTTCTCTCCTGCTTTCTTTTTGAGGTGTAATGCTGAATTAAATACTAATTAAACGCACCTGATTGTATTTAAATGCATTTTATATAGCACACAAATGCATATTCAAGCTACTTCCTAGTTTTAATCATATTACAATAATATTGATGCTCATATGGACATATTTTGAGGGAAAATATGGCAATTTTTTAATAGTATTGGGAATTCGCTAGAAGTTATAAATGAAAAGAAATTAAGACAATTATTCACAGAACTGTACTCCTATCATACGTTGGAGGAAAACTAATTTTTACTCAATTGGTCAAAATTCATCGGTCAAGAATTAATGTTATTTATTATTGTCAGTCTATAAACGTTAATGTTCTCGACAACGCAGCAGGAGCGTGCCTGTGTTGAGCCGCGTCTATCGATGTCTCATTGTGGCCAATAGTTTTGAAAATAATCCTCAATCAGTGGATCAGTGAGTGTCGCCATGCCTAAAACAAAATTTTCTGAAAGTGCTAAGCTACGAAATTACGTAAGGGAATTTGAAGACGAGTATTTTAGTATAGAAGAAATAGTTCTTTTCTGTAAATTATGTGCAATTAAAGAGACTTTAAACAAAGTAATTTAAAATTTAGTTTTCCAATGGTGCAGTAAAGCACGAAAGCAAATTATGCTGCCTAATCTGCTATGAAAGTGACACTACTGGATAAAATGAATGTATAATTGAGCATGTTTTGATGTATAGTAAATTAAAATGTTTGGTCTTATTTTTAGGTCATATTTATCCGTTTTTAAGGTCATATTTTCATGCATATGTCTCTATTTTTTTGATCATAAAGATCCGAACCATAGAAATCAGTAATTAGGGAAATACGCGACACAAATATGTGGGTTTATTGGGAATATATAATATTTCACTTAAATAGAATGGAGTTCTTTCCCAGTTAAAATTAAGGGACATTTGTCTCCTAACATATGAATCATTCATTAGTCTGAATCTAATGCAACCGAACACTGATAAAATTGGCTCGGTCTCTTTCGTAAACGGTGAAGGTATGAAGACCATAATGACAGCACAATTAAACTAATGAAAACACTTAATGTCCTGTGTAAGCGTCTGTTTGACCAGCGGAAGCTGTCCTCTCCACTTTGTTTGCTGGAGTCGGAACATATCGGATTTATTCCGCTAAGCATGAAGAATCAATCATCTTTTGTATTAGGCCTACGCAATCCTCTTTTTCATATTTCCTCCTTTTGAGTGTTATGAAATGATTCCAGTCGAGACGTTACGGAATAACTAAAGTTCGCGTCTTTTACTCAGCCAAGAGATATAATGCTTCAGCATTAATTTTCTAGAAGTCTTAACAAACTTAAAACTACATTTCCGAAAGTACTACTATAATCATAATTTCTGAAATGATTTACACAAAATGACACAGACTTTCAGTTGAAGCGAATCTTAGTTTACACGGAAGTGGGTGAACAGTTAAGGTTCTGGCCTCGCATTCTGGAGGACGCCGGTTCGAATCCCCGTCCGGGCATCCAGATTTGGGTTTTCCATGGTTTCCCCAAATCACTCCAGGCGAACGCCGGGATGCTTCCTTCAAAAGGCCATGGCCGAATTCTTTACCGTTCCTTGTCCCCAGTCCCATCCCACCTCTAATGACATCAACGTCGACGAGGCGTAAAGCAATAAATAAAAAAAGGCTCTGGACAGTAAAGTTAAGACATGGCTCACAGCCGAAATCGCCGTGACGCTGTCTGCTGCTCGACTCTGGGTAAACTGGTTCGAGTAAACTTTTTTCATTCGGGCAGGATAGAAGGGGATGTGGTGAGGCACAATTCAAAGCCGTTACAATGTGTACTAAAGTCCTTGGTGAAGCCCCGAGTCACTCCGTGGTGCGTGAGGAATTGATGGTGATCCACCGTCGGACGGACACGTTAAATTTGGCGACCCTGTTTGTTTTTATTGGAAGAGTTGACCTGAATAGGCTGACATTGTGTTTCGCCCTCTCCCTTTTTTCATCCCTTACCCATAGCACACATATTCACATACGAGCATATAACAACACATTCGAAAACTTATAATACGCCAATCAAAAAGTAAGGTGAAATTGTTTATAAAATGTAAATTCTTTATTTATTCTTCCAAATCAATTTCATCCCTTTCAAAGTAATCCCCGTCCGATAAAACGCACTTTTTCCAACGCTTTTTCCAGTCCTCGAAACAGTCGGATTAGCCTTTTTCCTGTATAGCCTTCAAGGCCTACTTCGATTCGGTTTTTATCTCTCCAATCGTGTCAAAACGGCGTCCCCGCATTGGCCTTTTGAGTTTGCTGAATAGCCAGAAGTCGCACGGAGCCAAATCAGGCGAATATGGTGGTTGCGGAACGATATGAGTCGAGTTTTTGGTAAAAAGTCGCGAAGAATCAATGCAGTATGACATGGTGCATTATCGTGATGAAGGAACCAAGAGTTGTTCGCCCATAATTCCGGCCGTTTCAGACGAATAGCTTCACGCAAACGACGCATAACGCTCAAATAATATTCTTTGTTGACAGTTTGGCCCGGCGGAAGAAATTCATAGTGCACCACACCACGATAATCAAAGAAAACTGTCAACATGACCTTGATTTCCATCGACTTTGCCGTGGTCTTTTCGGTCTTGCTTCACCTTTTGCACAATATTCGCAGGATTGGTCGGTGGTTTCAGGGTCGTATGCATAAATCCAAGTCTCGTCTCCAGTAATGATGCATTTCAAGTGGTCCTGATAGTCAGACAACAAAGTTTCACACACATTAACGCGATGCTTTTTTTCCAAAAAAATTGAGCGATTTTGGCACCAATCGAGACTTGACACGTTTGAGACACAAAACATTCTTCAAAATGGTTTGGGCCGAGCCAAATGATATTCCAACACTATCAGCGAGATCTCTAATTGTCAATAGACGATTTTCAAGCACAAAATCTCTGATTTTTTGGACGTGGCCCTCGTCGGTAGACGTTGATGGTCGTCCAGAGCACGGTTCGTCTTCAACACGTTCTCGGCCCGCTTTGAACTCGTTGTACCACTTTTAAACGTTTTTTTGCGTCATTTTTTGATCACCAAAGGCCTTCCGCAACATTTTAAACGTGTCCGCACAAGAATATTCGTTCCGAAAACAAAATTTGATGCAAGTTCTTTGCTCAACAAAATCACCCATTGTAAAAATCGAAAAATTCACTTTTGGTTGTATACAAAAGCACGTGTAACTCAGAGATAATTAAACCCTTTGACAAACAGACGCTTGGCAAATGTTACAGACAGTCCTACCAACATTGGAAAAAAAATTACCTGCCTCCCTAATGCCCGGGAGTTTTAAATGACAATTTCACCTTACTTTTTGATCCAAGTTATACAATGGGTAAGGCAACAAGAAACCACACCCTATTATACGTCCTCGGACCGTCGCGATGGTCGTTTAAAACAGACACATCATCAAGTATTTGGAGATTCCGACTGAGTGGTACCGTTAACAATTAAGCACCATCCGTGCAACCTCGGCGAGGGTCCGGTCAAGTGACGTGTGTGTGGGTCAGCACGAGCCGGCTGCCACCAGCTTCCTCCCGCTTCCACAATGAAATAGACGGAAAAACAAAAACGATATGCGACTCCACGAGGACAATGGGACACGAGAGATAAAGCCCGCTTTACACGGCACAATTTGTCATCCACGAAAATACGTGAGAATCTGAACGATAATTCCTGTCAGCTGGTTTTTCCTTCACGTTGTTCGTTTCTTGGAATGCGGAATAGTTTTCAGGGTTTTTACTCCAATGCAACGAAACCACTGTCTGCATCCGCATCTGAATAGTCTGATTTAATTGTGGTACTCTGTTGGTGTTCTTCCTCTTCACAAGATGGGTAAGTGTCTAAGTCTGTTCAGTCTTCACTTCAGTCAGTCCATAACGTAGACACGTCTTTACATTTTCCGCCATACAGCGAAGCATTCAGAAAACGACAAAATTGAAGAATACATTATGGCAATGCAGTGGCGAAAATATTATATACACTCAAAATCCACCCTATTCATACCTACTCTTCGCCATTTAACGGACGAATTGTTTTCTGCAATATCTTATGCTGATTGCGTAGACTTCCGCGGTCGTTGTCAATGTTATTTTGGTTGTTCAGGTGTAACGGCAACAATTTTTTTTGAAACCAGACATTTCAGCTGTCATTCTGTGGCGTTTGTCAGAAGAATATCCTTCCTGGAATCGCTGCTGCCTGTATAGCTGACTTCCCACGACCCGTGCCCGTCGGGCCAATCCAGCTACCAAGAGAGGGCCGTGCGAAAGATCTCTCCTGTGCTTGCATTAATGACGTGAGATGAAATAAGGGGGGGGGGGGGTCCGGCGAAATCTCACGAAATCTCAGCAAGGGGAATGGGAGGCCAACGGAAATCTCACGTGAGGTTTCGAAATTATAGTAGAATTGTAGAGCTAAAAGAGAAATGGTAAAAACCGACTTTACGAAGAGTTGCGAGGTCGTTTGGTAGAGGGGGGGGGGTTCTCCCTCAAAATCTCGCGTTATTTTAGAGGAGGGGGGGTCCGACCAAATTTCACGAATTATAACCAGAGGGGGGAGGGGGGTCCGGAATTCCGAAAAACACCTCACGTCTTTAATGGACGCCCCCCCCCAGGGAAGGCCCGCCCCTATCAGTGGTAAAAGATGAAACGCCCGGGTAGCTGAAACTACAAAAGGCAAGGTGGTAGGGAGACGGCTTGCTGATCCCTACACTTGGGCTAATGTGGTGCGGCCTATAAAACCTCGCACCTCCTTCCTGAGCGCGGGCTATCCGTTTGGAGAGATGTTAGTGAGTGATTTCAGGCAGGGTAGTCCTCTGATGATGGCACGAGCATGATATCTGAAGCGTCAGGTCTCAAAAAATTGTCGCGGGCTAACCCGTACAACCAAGAAAACAACAATATCGTACACGTTAACTCCATACTCACTTGCGGAGTGGTAAGGGATTTACATACGACTGTTGGGTACACAATTTGGTCATGAGGAATCGTTCACTACCCTATCTCCTGCCCTGCTGCCTAAGCTCTAAAGATGAAAATTTCTTACCGGCACCCGGGCTTTAAACCAGCGTGCATCAGTCGAACTGGCATTCTCGATTCTGACCGTAAATGTTTTATGGAGCCCTCGTAGTGGAATGGAAGAGGTACAGTTGGCCAGGAACAAACAAACCTATGGTCAGACCTATCGGCAATGCTTATTCTGTCTTTGCGACGGTTTTTCGTAATTGCATAGGTTGGTGTTGTTCAACCTTTTGGAACTCGAGAACCAGTAAAATGTCAAAGATAAGTCTGCGGACCACTAACTTACATGGGCCTAATTTTTAGCGATGGCATATTATTACCATTTAGGACGAATTTATTGTACTAAAAGATTGCTTTTACAGGCAAGCATACTTACAAGACCACTGCCAAAATTATTAAATCCGAAATCTTGTTACGTGTTATATTTTGACTGAACTCTTAGATAAGTCTGTACTGTTTCCAAAAATTATAATACACAGCAAAAGTTGAATATTAACCTAAATTTCGAGTCATTTAAGTTGTTGTAGACGGGTATAAAATCTGCATTTTGTTGTTATAAACCAGCATTTTGTTTGAGATTGGTAACTTTCGTGTTATGTGTGAACACTTAATAACTGTAAAACAGTAAATGAAACGTATTCGATGTTCCTATAACTCTTTTATTGCCGAAATGTAATCACTATTTCGGTTTATGAAACAAAAAAGCAGAAATGTATTTCGTTTTATGGGAGGTGGATGTGGCTCAATTATAATAGTCGTGAGACTGTACCACCTCCAGGGTATAGTACTGTCTTCGTAGATGTGTATAATGGGTTGAATAAGTCCCAGGAGGAAATGTAGCGATGTGCAATTCAGGTCGTTCGGATTAATATGAGCATGATAGTACCATTATAACACAATGTAACTAAAAGTTCATTTTGAATTCGTGCGAATACTATCAAAAGGGAATTGAACTTTTTAAATATTTCGTTCTGTTGGCTTAATTGTTTGGGGCACCGTGATGGCGTCCGGCGCTGATACTGTGTTAGCTGGTTTGAATCCTGGTAATGGAAGAAATTTTTCATCATCAAATTTGGCCGGTGGGGTAGGAGATACGGTAGCGCACAAATCCTAATCACCTGATTATCCACCAGAGTTCTGGGTTAATTCCCAAATCTCACCGCAGCCCGTATTCTATGAGGGCAGATGACAGTGTTGATGGTGATCCATCTGTCGATTGGGAACGTTAAGCCTGTTGGCTTTTGCTGTCTTTCGTAAGAGTAGGTTTAAATGGGCTGGCAACCTCTTCTTTTTTTTTTTTTTTTTTTTTTTTTTTTTTTTTTTTTTTAAATGGCATTTGGCAACGGAGGCCATACAGCCAGCTCAATGTGTATTTTTTCCAATTTATGGACGCCACAGGACGGACAAGACATTCACACAGACACACAACACTTAACATCCATGCCCGCGGCCGGATTCGAACCGGCGGCCTTCGGCACGTGGAGCTAGCACTCCAGCCCCTACGCTACCGAGGCCGGCAACCTCTTCTTTCTTCATCCCTCAGTTCATACAACTCAAACAACACTCTATACTGAACACATACACTATCACAATCCACACCTACAATAACACATATGAACACACAGTAGGCAAGGTTACAGGAAACCACCACAGTTCTTGTCCCCAAGAAAGTTTCCTCGGAGGGGTACAACTCCATGGTAACTCCCTAAGCCCGGAATAGGGTCAGGCATCATAAGAAGAAAAATATTTATCAACCATATGAAAAAAAATGTTATGAATTTACAAAGGAAGGCGGTAGACTACGGAAAAGAAATAATGTAATGTTGTTACTCATGTTAATGTATTTTTTGTTACGATATCTTAAATTAAATTATAATCTTCACAGACCATAATGACATGTTATGAGGATGGAGGAGGATAGGATGTCGAAAGTAGCACTGCTGAACAGCGAGAATGGAAGGAGACTAGTTGGAAGACCTCGGGAAAGATAGATGGACCAAGTCAAGAAAGATGTTGAGGCTAAGGGAGTCGTTTGGGGGAAAGTGAAGGAGGAAAATCCTTGGAAAGACCGCCAGACTTGAAAGAAGATATGCAGAATGACCTGCAAAAGCGGAAACATCTAATGATGATGATGATGATGTCATGGCTGAATGCAGGTAATGACATGTTATGAGGATGGAGGAGGATAGGATGCCGACAGTAGCACTGCTGAACAGCGAGAATGGAAGGAGACTAGTTGGAAGACCTCGGGAAAGATGAATGGACCAAGTCAAGAAAGATGTAGAGGCTAAGGGAGTCGTTTGGGGGAAAGTGATGGAGGAAAATCCTTGGAAAGACCGCCAGACTTGGAAGAGGATGTGCAGAATGACCTGCAAAAGCGGAAACATCTAATGATGATGATGATGATGTCATAGCTGAATGCAGGGACGGCGACCACTCTCCACTTCAAAAAATTCACACCCATAAAATACAGATTGACTACGCGTTACACACAGATGGCGACGCTTTAGTTCCACTATTAACACAGTGTCCAAGAAAGAGGCATCGAAGCTCCGAACGCTGTTAAAAAAAGTTTTAAAGTATCAGGTAATGGCGAACTGTAGTTGGTTGAGGGGTGAAACCATGTTCAAGGATTTATCAAGACACGAGAGTACTATGCGAGGTGATAGGTATGATGCACCACTGTGCCGATAACACGCGGAACACTGTCAGTGTGAAGGCATATTGAACACATGGAAGGTTGCGACTGCGGCAATGATGGCAGTACTGGTCGCACCTCGTGCTGGCGAGTGGCCGGAGGCTGTCACGCCTGTCTTATACCTGTTGCCAGCCACTCGGCCAAAGAGGGCAGCCTTAAGTAGGAAGCGGAGTAGTTAAGTGTCGGCAATAAGGCGTCGCCCATTTCCATTATAACAGTTCCATAATGCAGCGAGCAAGTACGAGACGATGTGAAAGCAAGGCGGTCGGTCTTATCTTCACCCGGTACTCCGGCTGTGAGTGATGGGGCGCCACCCTAGCCAACATTATAACGGATAACAATCCAAGCCGTCCTGTTTACTGTTCCTGTACGGTTCGGTCACCTAAGCTCCACTATCAGTCCCAAAAACTACTCAGTACTGTGATGGAGTATTACATCCAAAGGACGAAAACAGTATGAATAATAAGCCAGATATTTGGGAAGACGACCTACCTCCGCTTACAAGTCATTGATCTGGGTCCCGCGTGACACTGTAGCGATGAGAAGAGTTGCCCTTTGTTGATTAACGAGCCGAAAACCCAGGCAGTAGTAAGATAGATAGATAGATATGTTCACTTTGATCCCATGTGAGAATAATCTCGGGGATGTGGAACAGTACATACACTTATTACTAATGTCAATATTACTATATAATTGATAATATTATATATTGACAAGAAGTTAGTTACGACCCATTAGTATAACCAATATTTCCTGTAATCTACAAATACAATCCCGAGTTAATTAATACTTATTATGTGGAACAGTGTATAAACTTGTTACCAGCATCTAACAACCAGTTATTTTCTTACCAACCAGTTACCACAACTCATAAGCAGTCAATTACTTAAAAACCTGTTAGTATCATAATTTTTTACAGCAGTTTTTGAGTGCATGCTATCCCATGTTAGTTACTATATATGAGTGAAATTTTGTAAACAGTGTAATTACTTCATTTGTCAAAAGTTTCAACAGAAAGAAAAACCATATATCATTTTAGTAATTGTGGACAACTTTGTCACCTCCCCTTCCATACACCATATATACTATTTTATCAGTCATTCTTAGTTACCAAATTCCAAGAAGAAAATTCTTTCACAGAGTATAAATGGATTCTGAAGCAGAAACTCTTTCAGTTTGGACTTAAAGTAGTTGGGTTTTTGTAGATAACATTTAATTTCTGTTGGTAAGACATTGAATAAGGAAGCTCCAGTAAATGTTAACCCTTTCTGGACAATTGACAGTGATTTGTAATCCTTGTGAATATTATATTTATTCCTAGTGTTATGGCTATGTATGTCAGCATTAAGATTGAAGTGTTCAGGATTTTCCACTACAAATGATAGTACGGAGTATACATACTGTGCTGGCATTGTTAGTACACCCAGGTTTTTAAATAGATTTCTGCACGACGTCTGTGGGCTTGCTCCACAAATAGTTCTTATAGCACGTTTTTGCAATTTAAATACCCTCTGTGCTTGTGACGAGTTTCCCCAGAATGAGATAAAATCCATCTCTGACCATCCTTTAGAAAAGTCCATAAGGCAAGGATGTCAATAATATTCCAGTCAGAATCAATAGCTTAATTTCGGACCACATGAAATCAAACAGGCCAGGTAAAGGTTGCCCACTGGCTGGACAATAGGAAATCCTTTTATTCGACGCGTGTACCTGTATAAAGCGTCCCTATATATAGTAAAAGATCTCCATTTCTATGATGTCAGGTTTATTCATCATGTTACAGGCTGTTCCATGATATCCAAGCCCTGGAAGTGACCCTTCTCATCACTTCAGTTTACATCCATCTTCAATTTGCATCAATTAATTAAACAAGTATTAAATATCCCTCTCAACGCTATTTGGATTTTGGATGTATAGCATTCGGGAAGACGCTGGTTCGAATACTAGACTAGACATCCAGAATTTAGATTTTTCATAGTTTCTCGAAATCACTCCAGGCGAATGCCGAGATAGTTCCTTTACAAAAAGGCCATGGCAGAATTCCTCCCCGTCTCTTGCCCCCAGTCCTTTTCCCACCTCTAACGACCTCGACTAGGCTTAAAGACTTAAGCAAAAATAAAAAAAGGATGTTTATTTATGTCCATTACACAATGACCTGAATACGTACGTCAGGATATAAACAATTAATCTTTCAAAAATGCTTGATGATAAATCATTTAATTGTACTTGGAATATTAAATACATGTGTTATTTGGAAATATAACTATTTAGATTGTAGTTTGTATCGTCTCAAATATAGCAACCTTATAGATACGGTATATTGACAAAAAATAGTCGGTATTTGGTGAAAAGTCTGATTAAATAAAAGGGCACATTGCTAAAATGCTAAACTAAAAGCTTTCCTAGTGAAAAACCTAATTAGTCATCTGTGAGAGGCTGGAACATTTAGCCACGGTGGTTTCAAGTCACAGACGGAACGCAGGACGTAATACAGTACATAAAGCGACAACATGAAATTGTAAGTTTGCACGATTCGTAGATGGACATACATTTTTGATTACATCGTCCTTAATTGCCTCATCGTCGATAAGATCTAAGCACAAAACAAGAAGTACTTCAACTCAGTATGCACCATAGAGCAGTGGAAGAGACGATTGGCATCTTCTATCTGACTGAGTGGCGACCAGACAATTCCAGGTTTTAGGTTTTCCGTAATCATCGAGGTAAGTCCCAGATTTGTATTTCACAAATAAGAGTCACTAATACAATAGCGTCAGAGACATTTTCAAAATAACCGGCCAGTTCTCAGAAAGACAGTAAACCTCATTATCCTGCCTTCAGACCTTGGTCAGCCAACTCAGACATTTAATAATACCTCCTCTTCGTGAGCGCAGGCAATACCTTATGACTCGACGGAAATCATCGTTTCAGTTGACATCTACTATAGTGATTGTTGGATGATCTTTAAACCGCGAGGAGTGACGCAAGTGACTCCATCTATTTAAATTAGTGCATGTTCTCATCTATTTGTTTAATTTATGTGTCGCAGCTCACCCGCGTAGACCTAGATGTACGTACGGTAAATGCTTGGATACTCGAGCGGCAACGTTAGCAGAGGCAGTGGCTATGTTGAAGTGCTAGACTAGAATAAGAAATAACATTCTGTATTGTAGCATAAAACACGATTAATTTAGTTTTAGTGATTTATCTTCACGTTCGCCATGCTTTGCCTAGTTATTAAGACAGAAAAAAGTACCATATTTCAGAAAACAAAGAAACAAGAAAGGTGTGTTTATGTTTGATACAGTGCTATCTTTGGCGCCTTTATGTTCAGGCTACGAACAGATTATCACGTATTGCTCCGTCCACCGTTCATGCAGAGGCGTAAGACATATCACAACTTTTAAACTAGCTAATAAGCTTTAAAACTGTAAAAAATCCTCATCCACATCAGTTCTGCATTATTCGCGCGATACTGTAACAAAGGAGTTCCTAGGAAACGGCGGCTAACAGAGTTAGATATGCAGTGCGGTACAGTTCAATGCTTATCATATTTTTTCCTTTCCTTATCTCACTGACTTCACTTCAAGACGTGATGTTCAAATAAAGATTGGATCATAAGGGACGAAGAGGAGGGAATCAGAGAGTACAAAGGTGAGGTTTTAAACCAATCCAGGAGTCGGAGACGGTGCAAAAAAGGGCTGCTAGATTTGTTTCTGGAAATTATCGCAGAACGCAATCAGTATCAGATATGATATAAAATAATTGTTTAAAAAAAACATAAAAACCGCCTTCAAAAAAAAAAAAAAAAAAAAAAAGCACAAAAAATTTTAAAATAACTTTATACCTTGCTTAGGAAAAAGTAAATCTAAATGGACAATATTTTACATTACTGTCATTGAAATTTTTACATTAATTAGTTATTTTTGGAGAATATTGACAATAATTAAAGGGGTGGAAGGAGGGAAGGGGTTGAGCTTTGGCAGATCAAATGTTTACAGGATTTTTCTCTTTGTTTTTTAAGTATACATGGGCAAAGTTCAATAAAAATCAGATAAGAAATGTAGTTTTCTATAAAATTAAGGGGTGTAAAGGGGGAGGGGTGGTTTTTATTTTTTTTCAGAAACCTTCTCCATGAAAAACTACATGTAACTGCCAACTTTAATGGAGATCAGTTAAACAGTGTCGACTGTAGCTTTGAATAAAGAAAATTTGTAAAAATTAAGGGGGTGGATAGGGGGAGAGGGATTCAGTTTTTTTAAACCAAAAGTTGATAGTATTTTTCCCTTTATTTTTGGCTATATATGTCCAAAGTTTCATCGAGATCGAATAAAAAAATGTTGATTTGTATAAATATTAGAGGGTGGAAGGGGGTAGAAGGGGTGGTTTCTCAATGAAATTAATATGGGACCACTTTGGAGGTATACCCTATCCACAAAAAAAAAATTCATTTAAATCGGTTCAAAATTGGCGAAGATATCGCTGAACATACATACAAAAAAATACAGACGAATTGAGAACCTCCTCCTTTTTTTGAAGTGGGTTAAAAAGAGCTGGAATGGGATTCATTACAAGACAGGATGAGGGTGAAGAGGATTATGTGAGTGTACAAGTCGTATATTGATGCACGGAAAGATATTGGTATAAGAATAAAAGTAATGCATGGAAGGGAAATATGACCACTGGCATTCGATTTCAGGCACAAGGTTGTAGAAAGATTCTCTTTTTTAAGTAAGGGTGTCAGGATATGGAATCAGTTACTAACAAAGATGATAATTTACCAAAATACATTGAAATAATTCAAAGTTATAATAATTCCGTGTGGTCGTAATTACCTGATGACAGGGTTTCGATTGGCTGCGCATTCCGCCCCTGTCGTAGCGGCCTTAAACTAAACCCACAAACCTACCGGGTACAGGGGACCTACAGTTTAACGTGGAATCCGAACCACAGAAGTGTTCTGGCGTACTTCACATTACACAGCAAGCTGTGCCAGAGGTGAAGGCCGGGTTAGGGGCCTATGTAAATCCCCGCTGAGACAGGGATTCGAACCGAGAACCTTTCGCTCCCCAGTCAGAGACCTTAACCACTAAGCCACCAGAGCGCTCTGCAATTCAAAGTTCAAATTTGTAGAGGGCAAATTTAGGTGGGTGCAGGAAAGGATGAAGATGGGCGCGCAGGGAAATTACCACCCGAGCGTGCGTTCCATTGCAATTTTAATTAAATTGAAAGCCAGTGGTACCGAGATAGTCGGCAGTTCTCATATTCTGAGTGCTTAAGTTCTTGTAAATGCATATACGACAATGTGTTAAGTATTTTGTGCATGCGTATCAAACACCGGTATATTAGCGATGGTACAGAAGCAGCCAACAAGTTTAACGTCTCCATCCCACAGACATTGTTTGACCATCTTATACCTTCCACTGGTTACGTCTTGATCATTCCTTTAAATCGTTTATAATTTCATTCTATTGTGTCCTTCAGAGCTACTGAGAGTGTCTCTATCCCTCTAAGGTTAACCTCTGTTACTAGAGTTGAGACATGGAATGGTAAGAGTCTAATAGAGCCTTGAAAGTTCGAAAATCTCAAGAAAAAAGTGTAGCCTACAAAAAGGATGAAATTACATTCTAGTATTCAAGGATAGGGAAAGGTAAAAATGGCGTGCGCTAAATAATAAGAAATGAACAGTAAGAATTAGAACAAAAAGTATGTATTACACTCATAACTGTAAAGGGCCACATACATACAGCAACTTGTTGGCCAACCATGTCTCCCAACTTGGTTGGCCAACACAAAAATAAGTTTGCCAACACTGTTGCCCGACATCAGTAGAGAAAGAACAAGCATACGGAGAACAAGGTGTTTATATATACAGTAATGTTGGAACTAGAAGAAATAGCTTTATGTACAGTTATCATTCCCAACTTTACTGGTTCTCTTTCTCTTAATGACTTCTAAGGACTCCTACCAAACATGCAAATATAAGTTAGTAAATGTTTAATCAAGCTTTTTTAACAGAGATTGTCAGTATTTTAAATACAGTAGATCTTCGATCATCCGAAATATATGAGACCCACAAGTCCAATTTATATATAAATATAGGCCTACACGTACTGCACACAAAATTTTCATGAAAAATCTCGGCATTTACACATTTTCTAACAATGAAATGAACTACGTTTTAATAATAATTGGAAAACGTTTGGAAATAATTAGCTTGGAAATTTCGTGTAGAAGAATGAAATATAAAATTGGAATAAGTTTTAAGAAATGATAACAGGAAAAATCGGGAAAGAGGGGAGCCAAAAATTGATGAACTGAGTGAAAAAATGGAGGAAGCCTGGTTTCCTAGTACACTTTCAACTTATTCACTTATTATTATTATTTTTTTAAAGTTTTTAGAAATTTTAAATTACAATCAACATTAGTACATATTATTTATCGAATTTGCAATAAAAATTACTAAAAATACCTATCAAACTATTCTTTTTTTTTCTTTTCTAGATTGATTTCGGTTAACGGATGGTCGTTTAACCGATGATCTACTTTACATATTTAAGATACTTTTGTAATTCGCGATATTTCACCGAAATCTTTTTAATTGCAAAGCTATTAATTAAACTTGAGCTCATCTCAGAGTCGTCTTCGTCGTCTGCACCGTCAAAGGACGATATTCCTGGCAACTGTGTTTCCTGGTCCCTTAAAAAATCAAAGTACCACAGGGTAGTTTCATATATATCTTCATCTTCTGCTCCAGATCTTTCACTTTTTAGTTTTTTCTTGAGTTCCCGTCGATAGCATGTACGCATATTTGCTATACGTTTTTTCATGCTTTCGAGTGCGGCATCCCGTTCCACTTCTTTGAAAGCAATCAGCAATTCTTCCCAGCCCTTGTTTCTTGAATTTTTATTTTTGTATAAATCAGATTTCACTTTCCACAACTGTGGTAGACTGCGAAACTTTTCGATGACGGTCTTCCATGGCATCGTTGTTCTGAATAGTAGCCATCACAATACCACTATTAGCATAGATCACTAGCACTGCCTCGATGAGAAACCGGAGCAGACTGATGTTGGCAGTCAAGTTGGACAACTTGACCATACACACTACAACACGTTGGCACAACAATAGGCCCCGCCTACAAATATCAAAAGCGTTTGAAAACCGCCAACTTGGTTGGCCAACTTGTGATTTGGTCTGCCAACCTACCCATAGCCGGCCTCGGTAGCGTAGGGGCTAGAGTGCTAGCTCCACGTGCCGAAGGCCGCCGGTTCGAATCCGGCCGCGGGCATGGATGTTAAGTGTTGTGTGTCTGTGTGAATGTCCTGTCCGTCCTGTGGCGTCCATACATTGGAAAAAAAATACACATTGAGCTGGCTGTATGGCCTCCGTTGCCGAATGCCATTAAAAAAAAAAAAAAAAAAAAAAAAAAAAACCTACCCATACACACACCAACTTCAGCTACAACACAACCAAGTTGGCCAACAAGTTGTTGTGTGTATAGGGCCCTTAAGAATGAGGATAATGCTGAATACATGTGCCACTATATTCATATGACGGCGACGCATGTAGGAAAGGCTGAAAATAGTTAATTCTTAAAGCTTACAATAAACGAGTAACAATTTAGACCAGTTATTACGAAATGCGATGCTATTCACTTTTGCATCTCATACCGTGACATTTAAGATAGCATATTCTGTGCTTGTAAACGGTCTCTAAACGTCACTAGCTACATAACAAGCATGTTGCAGTGCATGTGAATGATCACAAAAGATTACAAGAATGTTGTTCTCCTTTGAAGAGAAGGAACTGATACATATCTACCTGTATCTCGCCAATCTTCTGGTTCTAATACATCACTGTGTATAAATGTAAACTTTGAGCAGAGCTCAGCGAAATCTTTTTTGGACTTGTCGCTCAGTTAATTTACGAGTACTGGAGTGTGGAACGGTAGTTTTTATGTTAGTGGGCCGCGCAACTAAACTGACTACTGTTTCTGTTAAGACACAAAGAAGTAGACAATGTGGAGACAGTGAGGGAGCAAAAGTCACGTCAACGCCATAAGAAATTTGCCGAAGACAAGGAGTGGCAAGCAGGTGGCTTTATAATTAGAGGAAAGCCTTCAGCCTGTCATAGCACTCAACACCAACGCTCCTCAGCTTACCTTTAACGGCTCACAGTCAGTTACACAGGTAATTAAAAGGAATCAATAGCGCCATCATATTTCACAGTAATGGTTTACCCCAGTGTTTCCCAACCTTTTTTGGGTCATGTCCCACTTTCAACATTTTTTTGCCCCCCATACATAATTTTTAATAAAAAAATTATTTGTTATTAAAGAAACTGATATAGGATGTTTTTTGAAAGAAAACACTTTAATATTATCATAAAACACAGTAAGTAAAATTAAAAAACATATAATGAAATACTAAAATTCAAATTCAAAAGATTTATAATAAACATTTATTATGGCAATTAAGTGTGATCCTTTTAAGAATTTGCTTTTTCGCTATATTTTGTAACCATATCTGGCATTGTGTTTAAATAACCCAAAGAGAAAGCGGTAAGGTCGTATCAAGTCAATTTCTAAATTGCCCCCCTAAAAAAACTAAATTGCCCCCCTGTGGGGCGTGGGCCCCACGTTGGGAAACACTGGTTTACCCTGTTTTCTTATATATTACACCACAAGGGATGATACAGCATCATAAAAATCTTCTTTGATACCTTAAAAGATGTTTTAAAATTTCCTTTTGCCTCCAAGTTCTGAATACATGTAAATTTTCGATCTAGATACAAAAGAAAAAATAACCAACCATTTGACTTGTGAGAATATTAACTGGGGAGCAAGGAAGAAAAGTAATTCAACCATGCTGTTTTAAAGGAATCGTACAGGAATTCGGATTTTAGAAATCACAGAAATCAGAAATCTGTGTACTTTGGAATGACAAATTTGAAAATTAACTGCTCATTTACCGCGCTCGGTAAATATTTTGTAACCTCGAAACAAAAAGTCACGAAACTTTGTTTTAGCAGACTCTGTGAACGGTTAAGACTGACGGGATGCAAGGAACAGACAAAATCTTCATGGGTTTTTACATCTTTCTTTTTCATTGCTCATGATTCAAATCGATATTAAAAAGTTTGAACGGCCGATACAGTTATAACAACCCAACATGCAGCTGAAATAATGGCGTAAGGCTTTAACAAAAGCAAAGAAAATCAATAATAAATCTTAAAAACTTATGCCACGTAATTCTCTGATGAAGCAAGGAAAATTAAAAATAAATCTTAACAGCTTACATTACGCCATATAACATTAACCTGCATAGATAGCGACAAATGTGACATAGTGCTGATGAAAGCATCTTAAATTATATATATCTATATATTCAAATTATTCATGCCCTCTGCTGTAATGACGAATAGCAGTTGACATTCTGGCCCTGGCTAGATTTCAATTTAATCAGACGCTCCTCTGATAGAAAATGAAAGCTTTTATCTTACATATCCATGCTCACTATAGCGAAAACATCAAAATCGAACGATTAAAAATAACCAGAAAGGTACTAATAATTAATATGTTAATTGAACAGAAATACACACCTTTCTTTCAGCGTTCTAGCAGCTCGTATACTTGGAATCTGGCTCCTGGACCTGGGAGTAAAAAGCCGAGGAGCATTATAATGGATAAAAAGAGAAAGGTATGAACAAGCTACGGAAATAATTGGAAAGCCCGTAGAAACCAAAAAATATGTTTGGGACCCGCTGATTGATGAATGGGAGCAAATACGGACTAATAAAAACATGGGCAGAAGGACTTTTGACATGCTTCCTTGCATGAATGAGAGAGTTAACATGACTCACCTCCAGGGCTCATACAATACATCTGGCCATGGTCCATACAAAAGTTTCCTAGAACAGAGAGGCCTAAAAGAACAAACAGGTGTGATTGTGGCGAAGTAAGTACTCCCGAGCACGTGGTTTGGGAATACAAACAAACTGAAGAATCAAGAGCATACCCTCAAATACAACTTCAGAATAGAAGAATATACGACACACTGCGTGACACCGAGCTCTGGCACTTGCTGGATGAAGCTGATAATCTAGCGTCGCTGCGTGAGAAGGCAAGATTTGCTGAATTATTAGAGCCTAGAAAATGCCGCGAGCAGCAGCATCAGAAACAGAAAGAAGGGCAAGAAACTCAAGAGAAAAGAACAACCCTAAAGTGACCACAAGCACTGTCCATGACTAAGGCGGTGCCTGCACCAGGAAGACGGCAAAGACTCAATTCATCGAAATGCCTCTGAAACCCAGGGACACCTTCTCCAGGGTTCAAGGAGCGGTCTGCTCTGATTCCAGGAGGGAATTCTGATGTGGGAGTAGGTGGCTCCAAGGACAAACCGGAGAAGAACGAGACCACTACCTGGAACGTGAAGCTGGCTGACGGCACTTGGTGGTCAGCAATGTCAGCAGTCGCCCTGCAGCATCAGCGTAGACAGCCGGCGGCCTGGTCATCGACGCAGGCCAGCAGTGGTGTAGGAAGAATAGACAGTGTATTGATTACAAGTATCAAAACACATAGACGTTTGCTGATTTTGGTGTGAACTAGAGTAGATGATACATTAATTAGTAGATTAATTGGTAAATTAATTAGAAGAATAATTAGTAGAATACTTTAGATCCGTTAAACCCTTGAGAATAATTATCCAGATCTATATAAAAATAAATAAAACTCAGCATTTCGTATCACAGTTCAATTTTATTTGGGGGATCATATCACCTGGATTTGACGGTGGTAACTATCTGGAAAGAACTTTTCTATTGTTGCGTCCTCACCCTCACTTTTCATCAGCATTTGCCTAACACAGCAGAGAAAGTGAAGACTCGTGTAAGCTTGTTAAGAAACTGGCTAGTACGTCATGGGGTTCAGGCGAGGAACAGCCTTTGGGTTGGCATTCTCCGCAGCAGAATACTATTGCTCTACATGGCTTGGTAGTGCTCATACTGCCAAAGTTGACACCCCGCTTAATACTGCTATGAGAACAGTGAGTGGTGTCATTAGGTCTACCCCAGTATCCTGGCTGCCTGTACATTCCAACATTCCTCCACAAAATTTGAGGAGGAAATTGATATTGCTTAGAGAATTGGAAGGAGTGGAGGAAAACAGCATGATTCCTCTGCATGGTGACCTTCTTCAACTGCCTCGCACACGACTAAAGTTGAGGAGATCTGCCTACATGGAAGCAGCCAATCTCAGACACAACAATTTTAACTTGCATGAAGAATGGAGGAAGGAGTGGGAATCCAGCAGCACACACAACTGTGGTTCTATAAAAGATACGACAACTTGTGTTCCAGGATTTGACTTGCCCAGGCGTCTTTGGTGTCAATTGAACAGATTTCGCACTGGTCATGGAGTGTGTAATGCAACCACGCATAAGTAGGGTCTCCATGAAGTTGGATTGTGTGACTGTGATGGTATCCAAACTGCTAACCACATTGTGATGGACTGTCCAGCAAGAAGATTATCTGGAGGCCTTCTCACACTGCATCAAGCTGGACCAGATGCCAGAAGATGGCTTCAATCTATAGATTTAGTTATCTAATTGACGTGTCTTTTGTTGTACTTGGCATACGATAATAATAATAATAAGTTCTTGACACATACTTGTACATTAATTTAGAGGACTTTTTATTAGGATAGGTGAGAACCTGCATAAGAGATTGTATATCTATGAACCATCTTCTAAAAATGCATGTCTTTCGGGTTGGTAGCTACTGCATCTCAACATTAAATGGTATATGCCCTCCGTCTCTGCACAGAACACAAATATTGGGGAGTCGATTTGTTTCATAATGAATTTTTTGTTGTTTAACAAGGCGTGACCGGCTTCCATTCTGATCATGCAGCTAATCTCCTTTATGATGAGGTGCATACGATTGTACCATGGTTTATCCTTGATTATATTCATTATTGCCCCGTACCATCTGCCCACCTCCTGTCTATCCTCCCGCCACATTTTTTTCCCATTCTGGCTTATCGCAAGAAGAAATTATGTCCTTATTATCAGTAAATGTGACGGGGGTGTGGGCATTAAGTTGTTTTATTGCCGTTATATCTGCAATTTCATTGCTCGCTATGCCGACATGACCAGGTACCCATCGCAGTTTGACTTCAATTCCTTTAGCTGCGGTGTTTCTTAATTCCTTAGCGAATTCGTACGCTAGGTAATTCTTGCATTTCCCTTTTGGTATCCCTAAAACAGTGTAGACTTTCCCGGCGTAGTGATGAAATATAATCTTCACGGGTGTTCAGCCGGATGGTGTCAAAGTAACACGACGTTTCGACAGCAAGCTCGGCTGTCTTCTTCTCATAACCCGTAACACTCATGAACATTTAAAATATTATATATTGTATTTATAAAAATAAAACTCTCGAATAAGTAAGGAACTTAAATTATTTACGAGTATGGGTAGGGAATAATAAGGTACCCGGGCCCCGCCGGCTGATGGGGGGCCCGATCACCGACTATAGGGGCCCTCAGACCATGAAGCCAAGAATACACCTATTGTCGCCTGGCCATTTTGTAGAGCTAAAAATTCCTAGCACCGGCCCTGTCTGTAGCCGATGTTAGGTTAAGGTGGCTACGACAGGGACGGAATGGGCAGCCAATAGAAACCCTGTCACTAGGTCATTACGAGCACACGGAATTATTATTGCCGATGGGGAGCCGTACTTTCAAATGCCCGGGCAACATTTTACCGCTCTCCCAGCAGACTTTGTTCGACTGAAAATGTCCTGCTGAATTTATCGTTGAACAGTGTTCGACCGGGACTGGTGAGTGAACGGCTAACGCTTGAGTCGAACATTCGGCAGACGCTTTTCCAAAGTTTCCCAACCCGGGCATGGCAGTGAGGGGTCGACGACTGAGGCCCACCCAGGCATGTGCAGTTTTAATTACAATTGTGCCTCCTGTGGTGTCTATACTTAGTGGAAAGAACGGAGTACAGAAATTAAACCCCTGGAATAATCATATTAACACTGGAACTGATTGTATGGCATAGAAGCCAAATGAGAATATTAATATTTTAAAAGTAGTATCGAAGAGTAAGCAGTAGTAATGCTATTAATTACCCACCTGCTCTGTACTAGTATTTGCGGAAATGCTCAACTCTTTATCTCGATATAAAACTGTAAACTCTTCAAAAGAAGGAGATCAAGTTTTTAGCAGAGTCAAATCATTCTATTTAACTGCATATTTATCATAAACGAATTCACTCTGAGCTTACTTTAGTAATTAAAAAATAAATTGTTTGATATTTTCATTTTAACTCGGTTTTAATGTAATTAATATTTTAGTGTAATTAGGATATTTATGATATTACTTGATAGTGGGCTGTTAATATATTTTACTATAGACTATTTGACTTGTGAAATAAAGTTTAGCTGAATCATTTAAGCGTTAAATTGATAATAGGCAACCAAGTTGACTATAGTAACTATTCTGAGTGGACCGAGCGTGGTGGTGTAAGGGCTAGCGTTCTGGCCTCGCATTCAGGAGGACGGCGGTTCGAATCACCTTCCGGGAATCCAGATTTGGGTTTTCCATGGTTTCCCAAATCACTCCAGGCAAATGCCGGGATGCTTCCTTCAAAGGGCCATGGCCAAATTCCTTCCCATTTCTTGCCCCCCATCCTTTCCCGTCTCTAAAGACCTCGGCGTTAGAGAGACGTGAAGCAGATTAAAAAAAAAATATATATATATATACTGAGTTGCGGAACTCGAAGCAGTTTAACAATCGTTACGCTCAACTTTTATGACAGCATAATAAGTGAAGGATTTCAGTTAATCAATGTGTTCAGACTTGCACAAAAACACTTTAGTGCTTAGAAAATGAATTCTCTAATCACCGAGCGTGGTGGGTAAGTGGTTTAACGTTCTGGCCTCGCATTCGGGAGGACGCCGGTTCGAATCCCCGCCCGTGCATCCAGATTTGGGTTTTCCATGGTTTCCCCAAATCACTCCTGGCGAATGCCACGATGCTTCCTTCAAAAAGGCCATTCTACCCTTAGAGAGCAAAAGGATTAATATTTCTACCATGCATTTTTCTGTCACGAGCTATTTATTTCCCTTGATACTTAACCGAAATTAATTAATGAGGTATCGTTTTGATTATTAAATTATCCGCTTTGGTCATATCATATTTTATGGAAAAACTTTCTCCAAATTCAACCCTTAAGGGGCAAAAATATCATCATTTCTAAAACTTTTTTTTTTTTTTTACCTTGCTTGATAACTAACCAAAATCGATAAATGAGGTATCATTTTAAAAACCAAGGTGGCTACTATTTCACACCATATTTTAAAAAAGGAATTTTTTTGAATTTGTCCCTTAAAGGACAAAAGTATCAGTATTATTTCTACAGCGAGGTTTTTTTTTCAAATTACAAGCCATTTATCTTCTTCGATACCTAGCCGAAATCGATAAATATTAAAGATTAAGGTCTCCAGTTAGGTAAAATCATAAATTAAGAAAGAATTTTTCGGAATTTGGTGCTTAAAGTGGTGGCGCGTATGAGACAGTTCAGAGCCAAGTCCTTAGATTGCAGCAGCAGATATCACAGAGATGTCAATAAACTTTTTTTATTCAATAAGTAGCTTTTCGGATTTTCTTTTTCTTTTGTGGAAACACTTTCGTTTTGCTATACAATTCCAATGTAAACATTTTATTCGCACAGCAACAAATATCACAGAGATGTTGATATGTTGTGTACATTTTGTTCAGGTTGGCTGAATTCTGTTAAGGTCAGTGACAGTTTGTCGTAAATATAGTATGCTTTAAATTTTCCTAACTGTTTCGTAATATGTTGTACGTATTTTAATGCGTACCTATTACACTAAAAAAAAAAAACTGATACAAATGTACGGTTCTACTTTTCATTATATTACAAGCATTCAACCTCACTATTCATTGCATTTTATTCGCGAAATTTTCGCACGGGTCGTCTAGTATAATATAATAAATTACTTTGCTTACTTTAGTGGTTAGTGGCTTCTTTCAGGTGTTAAGGAATTAGCTAATACCGAGCGTGGTGGTGTAACGGTTAGCGTTCTGGCCTCGCATTCGGGAGGACGGTGGTTCGAATCCCCGTCCGGGCATCCAGATTTGGGTTTTCCATGGTTTCCCCAAATCACTCCAGGTGAATGCCGGGATGCTTCCTTCAAAAGGCCATGGCCGAATTCCTTCCCATTCCTTCCCCCCCCCCCCCATCCTTTCCCGTCTCTAAAGACCTAGTTGTTATAGGAGACGTTAAGCAATTAAAAAAAAATTAGCTTATACAGTTTACAAAATATTGATTTTAATATTCACCAAATGAAAAGATAGCTAGGTAAAACAGAACAAAACACTGCTTGTGTTTGTCTCGGCGTCCGGTGAGGGTTTGAGGTTCCCCGAAGCCGTGTCGGAGCTAGTCTCTCGGCAGTTTCGTCTTGTTTGGCCGAAGCTGCAGTGCGCGCTAAATGAGTGCCATTACTCAGGCGCTGGTGTGAATCTCGACGTCCATGAGTTATTGGCCGATCAGCTGGCCAGAGCCCGAGGACTAGCGCAGGTAGTTAATGGCCACTTTAGTGCCGTTTCGCCTTATAAACAGCTCGCTCTTCTGATACACGTAATTACCCTGCGACGACTGTTCGTAATGAACGTCCCTGCCATTTGTCATGCGACAGGTATTAGCCGCGGTAGTTGCACGGTTTAATAAAGTCACGTCGTTGTTTCATTAATGGCTGGTTAATTGTTTGACCCTTGCCTTGGGCCGTACTGCGGTACACGTTGGTACGAAGTAATAAGAAAATGTCTTTGGCTAAGCCCAGTGTTTAAGGCGTCTGACTGGAGATCGAAAGGTTACCGGTTTGAAGCTCTGTCTCCAATGGGATTTTGGAAGGCACTTAACAAGAGCTTCATCCCTGGCACAGAACACTTGTATGGTTCGGGTTCCACGTTAACTGTAGGTCCTGTTTACCCGGTAGCATTACCGGGTTATACTAGGTAAGGAGGAAAGAAACTGGCCGTCCTACCTGTGATACTAGACTTCGGGAGGTTCCAACCAACCTTTGCGTTAAGGATCAAGCTTAACTTGAGCCCAGAGCTTCATCCATTGCCCTCCCTAACCTTTGTCACGAGTTGTTGGCATGTCAATAGATTTAAGCATTTCCAACACTTGTGGTCAGAAACTGGTATACTGGTCTTCAAAGACGTAAGAATAACATGCACACTGTTTTTCTTCCTTTCTAGGCTTCTATTTAGCTTCCGAAAGCTTTCGCGGCTACCTTTTTTTTTTTAACCGAGCGTGGCGATGTAACGGTTATCGTTCTCGCCTCGCATTCGGGAGAACGGCGGTTCGAATCCCCGTCCGGGCATCCAGATTTGGGTTTTCCATGGTTTGCCAAATCACTCCAGGCAAATGCTTACTTCAAAAAGGCCATGGCCGAATTCCTTCCCATTCCTTGCCCCCATCCTTGCCCCCCATCCTTTCCCGTCTCTAAAGAACTCGCTGTTGAGAGTCGTAAAAAATTTTTTTTTTTTTTTTTTTTTTTTAGTACTTCCTCATGTCATTTAGTTTTCTAGTCTTCCATCTAGTCGCTGCATTATTTCTTCACTGTGGATGAGATCTGCTTTGAAACACTTTTTTAGCAACTTCATTTAAATGCCTTCTATTCGGCTTATATCTTTTTTTTAGATAACACTTTTTTCATCTCTTAACGGTTGTGTTAAAGTACCTTATTGCGTACGTGGTGTTCTTGATTCGAAGTGCGGTCTTGTTTGGGATTTTGAAACGATTTTAACCCATCTTTAACCAAAGGAAGATCTTTAATTAATATGAACAATGCGGGAGAATGCTTCCTAGTTCGAATTTCTCATTAAACAGTATATTTCGCTTGCCTTGTAGGTTTGCGTGCTGCATCGAGTGGAGGGCATGACGCAGACAGATCTGAAAGGTGTGTTGCTTGGCCACTGAACTTGTCTTCGAAGTTCCAAGCAGATAATGGAGTTCGTAATGATAGAAGATATTTCTCTTTTTGGTTCTTTAACAAATGTTCATAAACCCCTCAGAAATTTAATGATTTACGACCCATGAATGGAATTAGTAAACGACTAACTGTACAAAAGCAGTACGCTAGTTAGATAATCTCTGGGTCTATGGAATTTTTCTTGAAACTTAAGACCAGTATAACACCGTTCTACTCAGACGATTTACCTCCGCAATGTGTACAGTGACTAACACGTGGTAGTAAGAGGATGGCTCGATCCCTGCATTTCTTCTTGTGGTATGGAACAGTCATTCAGGCAACATCAGCATCTTCAAACAGGCAAATTGGTGCTATCAGCCTGTGTACTAGATATTAATTAGCGAAGAGCAAGTATGAAGAGCATGCGGGGTTCGCACAGTTGTCTCATAGTCAAACATTCACGTGTAATAAATTGTATGCTCGATACTGCTAACAACATAATGTTCCATTACCACGTGACATAATCTATACCAAATCGGTCCCATCACTGCTGGATTATTTATGGCATTATCCGGAGATAAATACGATACAAATTTGAATCTTTTTTGATCACATACCACTTTAAATCAAACTATGACTTTAGGTACAACTGATTAATTGTAGTAACTGCATAATTTGTGACAGATTTTTTTCTAATTTTGTCTGCTGTTAGCTGATGTACATTTTCAAGTTTATTTATAATATTTTGTAATATTTATTCAAAGACAAAATTTCTAAAAATACTGGCAATGCCTGTTCTGAGACTACTTAATATTCATTTTCGAAAACAAATGCGGTCCTGTCTTAGCAGAGGAGTGCTAATATAAGATCGTGACAATCTTTTTTGTTTAAACTTATGGTTCGTCGACGTCGAGGTCATTAGAGATGGGAGAGCGTTGGGAACATGGAACGGGAAGGAATTCGGCTTGGCCTTCTTGAAGGAACCATCTCAACATTTGTTTGGAGTGATTTCTGGAAACTATTGATAACGGAATTCTTAATGCCCTGACAGGGAACGAATCCACAACCTCCTGAATTCCACTCCCGAATGTTAATCACACCTGCACTTTAATTATACAATGACGAATGATATGATCTAAAAGCAATTTTCTCTTTAGTAACAAGACTTATGTACTACTCATAAGAAGTAAATGCTATGTTTTTATTTATTTTAATTTTTCACTTTTTTTTTTGTTATCAGTCTTTAGACTGGTTTGATGCAATCCTCCATCCCTGCCTATCCTGTGCTAACCTCTTCATTTCTACATACCCCTTACAACCCACGTCCTCAATTATCTGCTTCATATATTCTAATCTCTGTCTACCTCTACAGTTCTTACCTTCGACTGTTCCCTCCACTAACAAATTAACCAATCCAGCATGTCTCAAAATATGACCTACCAGCCTGTCTCTTCTTCCTGTAAGCTTCTTCCATAAACTTCTTTTCTCACCCATCATTTCCAAAACTCGTTCATTTCTTACTTTGTCTGTCCACCTAATTTTCAGCATTCTTCTGTAGCACCACATTTCAAATGCTTCAAGTTTCTTTCTTTCCGGTATTCCTAAAGTCCATGTTTCGTTACCGTAAAGTGCTGTGCTCCACACATAGAGTTTTAAGAAGTTCTTTCTAATTCCTAGATCAATATTTGAAACTAAAAGGTTTCTCTTTTTCATGAAGGCTCTTTTTGCTAGTGCTATTCTGCTTTTAACATCATTCCTGCTTCGGCCATCGGTTGTAATTTTGCTTCCCAAGTAACAGAACTCACTCACTTCTCCTATTGCATCCGATCCTATTTTTATATTTAATCTGCTAGTATTGGTATCTTCTCTGCTACATTTCATCACTTATGTCTTACTTTGATTTATATTCAGTCCAAAATCTTCCTTCAGTATTTTGTTCATGCCATTCAATAACTTCTCAATATCCTCAGTCCTCTCTGCTAACGAGACAATGTCATCAGCAAATCGTAGCATACTGATTTTTTCTCCTTGAAAACTTATGCCACATGGAAATTTTTCTTTGACTTTCTTCATTGCTTCTTCTACATACAAGTTGAATATTAACGGGGATAGACTACAGCCTTGTCTCACACCCTTTTTAACTAATGCATGTCTCTCGTGATTCTCTACTTTTATTACAGCCACTTGATTCTTATATAGTTTATAAAGTGTTCTTCTATCTCGATACTTTAGACCTAACTTCTTTAAAATTTTTTGAACATCTTGTCCCATCTAACATTATCAAAAGCTTTTTCTAAATCAACAAAAGCCATAAAAGTATCTTTGTTTTTCTTGATCCTCCCTTCAAGTATTACTCTTAAAGACAGAATTGCTTCCCTTGTACCGCGATTTTTGCTAAACCCAAACTGATCTTCACCTACTATCTCTTCTACTACCCTTTCCATCCTTCTGTATATTATTCTGGTCAGTAATTTTGAAGCATGTGATGTTATACTAATGGTGCGATAATTCTCACATTTGTCGGCTTGTGCTTTCTTTGGAAGTGTGAAGATGATATTTTTATTATAATCAGTTGGAATTTCTCCTGTTTCATAACATTTCACTTTTACGCTTCCTAAAGTGTTTGCTCCAACCGCCAGTTCCCTAATAGCCCGTCAAATGCTTTTTAATGGAAAACAACACCTGTTGACCCTATCCCCACATTCACCTCACTTAGTTCGAGCGTGTTTCTATCTGTCACCGAAACTAAGATCCGCTCTGAATGGTCTTTATTCTGAACTTTTAAAATGATTAATAAATTTCACTATTGGTATTCGGCATAATTGGGTAGTTTCTGCTTGATTGGATAAATTTTTTAAGTTGAAACCTTCTCCAACTTTCTGGCAGACATCGTACCACAACACTGTATTTGATGCTCTCGTATAGTGTTTCGAATGTTGTTCCATTGCGTCACATCAAGCCTGGTGGGTGAGCGGAACAATTCACACCAGGAATATAGTTACCAGATTCAGTTCCCGTTTAGACCGTCTGGATTTCGAAATCAGTCAAAACGGAAACTATGATGATTTCTTCAGAAATTTCATGGCTGATTCCATCCACTTTTTTTTTTTTTTTTTTTTTTTTTTTTTTTTTAAATCACTCAACTGTAAGTTTTTCTTGAATGCACAGGTTTTTTTTTTAAATTAAGAAATGATTTAAATACAATTCATTATAGATTAAGCGATGTTGTATATCAAATTGTGTAAGTATATCAAATACAAAACACATCATTTGGAAAATATTATAGGTGAATTTGTAAATTTTTGAAATTTTTTAGTAACGCATTTTCACAATATATTTATTATTTGATTATAAAATACTCTACTGAATGATACAAATGATTTTTTTTAAATCGAGGTTAACTATCAGTTGAAGTTTCAAATTTGTTCAAATATCTCATTTAATTATTCTTGCTAAAAGCATTAACTCTTGAAAGATTGCTATATTTTTATGTAAATATCTAAACAATTTTCTGATCAATAGTTTGTGAAATAGATTGGGAATGATATTTTTATAAGCGTGTAGTAAAAGATTAATTGGTACATTCTGAGAGTCGGCGAAAGACGATCTATAGCAACTTTTTCTTTCGGCCTCCACTAAACCTCCAATAATTATTTTCATCCATTCCCCAATGATTTTTCAAAATTTTATATTATAATCTTGTTAAGGTTAGCATAAACTAAAACTGTTGTCACTTACAAAATTCCAAGTTTAACGTTTCAGAAATTGTGAAGGTGTGACAGGCGGAAGGACAGGGAACCCGCAAGCATTCCGTGTTTCATCCCACCGAGAGGGGCGGTGTAACGGTTAGCGTTCTCGCCTCGCATTCGGGAGGACGGCGGTTCGAATCCCCGACCAGGCATCCAGATTTGGGTTTTCCATTGTTTCCCCAATTCACTCCAGGCAAATGCCGGGATGCTTCCTTCAAAAGGCCATGGCCGAATTCCTTCCCATTCCTTGCCCCCATCCTTGCCCCCCATCCTTTCCCGTCTCTAGAGACCTCGATGTTAAAAAGAGACGTAAAGCAGTTACAAAAAAAAAAAAAGTTTCATCCCGAAGGCGCGGAACACAAAAACGACTGCATAACGGCCACAAATATCTAACCACATATTTAAAATTTCCCAGGAAAGGGGTCACTGGTGATTGTGGAGAAGGCCTGACTCACGTACGAAACCAATCTCGACGCTCTTCGGCTATCACTGCCCCGCACATTGGTTTCTAGAGCAAACCCACAATTCAGGGGCGTAATTCCCTGCACTTAACAGCTCACCTCCCGACGTCAAATAACCTCCATTTGTCTACCTCCCGTGATTAATAAGGATGCCTCAGCGAGTCACGACTTCCTTTGAGCTCACCGCTTCTCGGCTTCTTCGCTAGTAATCTCTGTTATGCCTAGACGTGCTCGAGCGTAAATCATAGGCCTCTCTGTTGCCTCAAACCACGTAGTAAAGGTGGCACTAACAGTCGATCAGATCACCTCAAAACAGCTAAATTCTCTAGGGGAAGTACGAATTGAAATGCTACTATAAAACCAGGAGGTGTCAATATAAGAGATCTATCATATTCCTATGAAAAAACATGCTGACAAATATAAAAGTTTACATAAAATAACCTTGATATCACATCCCAGAAAATTCCAAACTGGAGTAATATACAGAAAGTGAAAGAGATATTGTATGTCGACACCATAAAACTTCACCATAACCGTTTTATCTTATATTTTGTACACGAAATCAATAGATTTTCGCGATAAATGTCGACTGAGATCACAAATAGAACCGTAGTTTTTTGCTCGGATGCTTCAATACACGGCGAAAGAAATCCAACATGGCTATTTCACGCTTCTTCTCCGAGCCGAAAGCTTATCGTAAATATTTATTTTGTGGTAATTATTAGCGTTATGGGAGGCAGTTTGCTTTTCTGAGCCAAACCAGGACAGTGACGCAACCAATTGCTGGTATTTGAGAGTGACGCGACTTCTGCTCCAAGGACAAGACTGCATGTATAGTTTCTGTGAGACCATCAATACCAGTGGGCCGAGCGGGGCGGTGTAACGGTTAGCGTTGTCGCCTCGCATTCGGGAGGACGGCGGTTCGAATCCCCGTCCAGGCATCCAGATTTGGGTTTTCCATGGTTTCCCCAAATCACTCCAGGCAAATGCCGGGATGCCGGGATGCTTCCTTCAAAAGACCTCGATGTTAAAAAGAGACGTAAAGCAGTTGCAAAAAAAAAAAAAAAAAAAAAATACCAGCGGAAGTACACCGGAGATCATTGCAAGTACACGCACTATTCAACTGTCAATCACGTCAGATCCAGCCTGCGACAGATTTTACTACCCCACCACTAGACTCAGAGAAACCACTTTGAAAAAACGTGCTAAAAGCAGTTGGTAATGTGTAATTTTAGAGATTAGTTCAGTAATAATAGAGTAACCACCGTTCGAGGCAAATCTATCACTTCTCCACCGTCCATTGCCTCAGAAATGCAACTACATACTATTATTTTATATCGAATGAATTACTATTTCCCACTATCAGAGACATCTGACACTCGTAGCATTTTTCTATTACCTGGTAATGTATCAACTCTTCATCAGACAAAAGGTAGAATGAGAAACAGCCTTCAGTCACTAGAATACAACTTTTATTGTATTACACAATGCATTTCGGACCCTGTGGATCCATCTTCAGGTTACTATGGTATTTACATTTGGTTTTAAATTTTCCTTAAGCGAGATTCGTGCCTAGTAAAGTTTGTTCCTGCGCTGAAAAATGATTTCAAGTAAGTGACGAGAACACGTTTATTATGAGAGAAAGTACAAAATATGAAAACATTGCGGAAAACTTACCAGAATTGACGAGATGGTGAATAATTGGTAATATATACATATTTATTGCGGAGCACTGTACTAGACACGATGTCGTTTAAGATGCACATGTTTACATAAACACAACATAACAGTTTACAGATGATGTGTGTTACAAGTTATTCAAAGATGAAATTTATCATTCGTTGCCAGAGTATATCGTGTCGGTGAACTTTTCTTATCTCTAGTATTTAAAAATTAAGCTGAAAATAAATCTTTAAAAATATTAAAGTAATAGTGGCTAGTAAAGTCTACTTGTTCATTTAACATATGTTCTTGGCTTTTTATCTTGTGGAGGAATATTTCTAACTGTTCTAACAGATCAATTTTCTTGGCATTGGACTCCATATGTAATACTGCTAAATTATTTTGAATGTCATTAATAACATGCTTTGTGTCATACATGTGTTCTGCAATGGCTGATTTCTCGAAGTGGTTTAATCTAAAAGCGTTCATGTGTTCCTTGAAACGGGTTTGAAAACTTCTGCCAGTTTTACCGATGTAGTATGCTGGACAGTCTGGGCATGATATTTTGTATACTCCACTATTTTTGATTTTCTGTTTGTCTGTTTTTATGTCATGTTCTAATAGGTGTCCTAGCTTATTGTTAGTGGAGAATGTTATTGCTACGTTGGTTTTCCTAAATAAGTTGGCAATTTTTTGTGATATGGGACCTAAATATGGAATGTTGATATATATTTTCTTCTCTTTACCTGAATTATACTGTGTTATTGTATTGTTATTTTTCTGTATTTTGGTGGATAATTTGTCAATTAATTTGGGTGTGTAGCCATTGTTCACTGCTATGGTTTTTATTGTCTCTATTTCTTGTTTGAGGATGTTTTTCTCTAGGTCCAATGAATGTGCTCTGTGTAGCATTGTCCTGAAAGCTGCATGTTTGTGTGTAAGGGGGTGGAATGATGTACTGTCTATAGTTGTGTCTGTGTATGTGTGTTTTCTATATATGTTGAATGTGTGTTTTTGTTGTATGTTAGTGATTCCGAGATCTAGAAAATTTATGCTATGGTTCTCTTCATGTTCAACTGTGAACTTTAGGTTTTTGTGGAGAGAGTTGAAGAGCTCAAGTACTTCTTCAACTTCTTCTTTGGTGCCATCCAGTAATAGCAGTGTGTCATCTACATACCTCCAATAATAAACAATTTTATCTTTAAGTTTACTGTTATCTTTAAAAAACTTATTTTCTAAGTGGTTGAGAAATACATCTGCCAAGAAACTTGAAATACTACTGCCCATAGCCAGTCCTTCTTTCTGCTGGTACACTTTCTTATTGAAGGAGAAATAATTATGTGATAATATAAGTTTCAACATGTCATTAATTTCTAATATATCTTGAATTGCTATTTTCTTATGTTTTAATAAATTATTTACAACTATTTCTATTGTCTCTTCTATTGGTACATTAGTGAACAGGTTAGTTACATCAAAGGAGGCTAGCCTAGCATTCATAGGAATTTCTATATTTTTAATTTTAGTAGCTAAATCATTTGTGTTCTTTACTGAGTATGATGTCTCAAAGGTGTAATATTGCTTCAGAATTTTATACAGTACCTGAGAAACTTTGGAAGCAGGTGTGTTGTTGGAATTAACAATAGGTCTTATTGGGATGTTAGGTTTATGTATTTTGGGTTGTGCTCTCAGTCTAGGTGCAGTGGGGTTCATAATAATACATGATCTTGTTTGTTGGTCAGTAAATAAAAAGTTACAGCTGCTGACCATTTTTCTGATTTTGTTCTGGAATTTTACTGTTGGGTCTGTCTTCAGTTCAATAATATTGTTTTCAGAAAAGAAATTGGTTACTTTAGTGATATAGTCATCTTTGTACATAATTACTATAGAGTTACCCTTGTCAGCTTTAACAGTCATGGCGTTTTTGTGATTTAGTTTCTTGTTTATAGTATCAACAAGTTTCTGTTCTATCTGCATTATTTTGGGGGTTTCTTTATTGTGGTTTTTCTCATTCTGCATGATTTTGTTTATGTTGTATGCCATTACAGTCTGTTCGGTGTTATTTAAGTTAGCTGTGTCTGCTGCTTTCTTGGTTTGTACAATGAGGTTTTTTAGATTATAGTTATTTAATTTGGGCTTTATGTTATATTTTAGACCCTTTGTAAGCAGTTGCTTTTCTTTTTCACTAAAGGGGATGTCAGTTTGATTAATAACTCTCTCATAAAATTGTTTAGTGTGGGAAGTTGTGTTTGTTTGGGCTTGATGAGATTTCTGTTGTATGGATTCTAACTTTTTTTGGTGCTTGTCTGAAATTACATTTTGTATATTTTCTGTAACATTCGTTATATAGTCCTTAACATATTCTAGTTGTAGTGGATGTAATGTATTAGCTAATTCTAAGTATGTATAATAACAACATTTATTAATTTCATCTTTTTTCTTGTAGAGCATTTTTATTTCTGTATTTATCCAGAGTTTTTCACACTTCTTTTTTGTAAATTGAGCTGCTGGGGAACTGTTTTTGATCTTCACTTGGACGTAATTAGGTTTAAGACCTTGAGATTGGCATTCTTTGTTGAATTTTATATGGGCGATCAGTTTCACTAGTTTTACTTTATGGTTTTTGTATGTATATATTGTTTTAAGTGCTTGGCTGGGCAAATTTAATTTAATTTTATCCATAATTCGCTATATTGACGTGACTGTATTAATCAGACAAAAGGTAGAATGAGAAACATAAAGTAAAACTAGTGAAACTGATCGCCCATATAAAATTCAACAAAGAATGCCAATCTCAAGGTCTTAAACCTAATTACGTCCAAGTGAAGATCAAAAACAGTTCCCCAGCAGCTCAATTTACAAAAAAGAAGTGTGAAAAACTCTGGATAAATACAGAAATAAAAATGCTCTACAAGAAAAAAGATGAAATTAATAAATGTTGTTATTATACATACTTAGAATTAGCTAATACATTACATCCACTACAACTAGAATATGTTAAGGACTATATAACGAATGTTACAGAAAATATACAAAATGTAATTTCAGACAAGCACCAAAAAAAGTTAGAATCCATACAACAGAAATCTCATCAAGCCCAAACAAACACAACTTCCCACACTAAACAATTTTATGAGAGAGTTATTAATCAAACTGACATCCCCTTTAGTGAAAAAGAAAAGAAACTGCTTACAAAGGGTCTAAAATATAACATAAAGCCCAAATTAAATAACTATAATCTAAAAAACCTCATTGTACAAACCAAGAAAGCAGCAGACACAGCTAACTTAAATAACACCGAACAGACTGTAATGGCATACAACATAATCAAAATCATGCAGAATGAGAAAAACCACAATAAAGAAACCCCCAAAATAATGCAGATAGAACAGAAACTTGTTGATACTATAAACAAGAAACTAAATCACAAAAACGCCATGACTGTTAAAGCTGACAAGGGTAACTCTATAGTAATTATGTACAAAGATGACTATATCACTAAAGTAACCAATTTCTTTTCTGAAAACAATATTATTGAACTGAAGACAGACCCAACAGTAAAATTCCAGAACAAAATCAGAAAAATGGTCAGCAGCTGTAACTTTTTATTTACTGACCAACAAACAAGATCATGTATTATTATGAACCCCACTGCACCTAGACTGAGAGCACAACCCAAAATACATAAACCTAACATCCCAATAAGACCTATTGTTAATTCCAACAACACACCTGCTTCCAAAGTTTCTCAGGTACTGTATAAAATTCTGAAGCAATATTACACCTTTGAGACATCATACTCAGTAAAGAACACAAATGATTTAGCTACTAAAATTAAAAATATAGAAATTCCTATGAATGCTAGGCTAGCCTCCTTTGATGTAACTAACCTGTTCACTAATGTACCAATAGAAGAGACAGTAGAAATAGTTGTAAATAATTTATTAAAACATAAGAAAATAGCAATTCAAGATATATTAGAAATTAATGACATGTTGAAACTTATATTATCACATAATTATTTCTCCTTCAATAAGAAAGTGTACCAGCAGAAAGAAGGACTGGCTATGGGCAGTAGTATTTCAAGTTTCTTGGCAGATGTATTTCTCAACCACTTAGAAAATAAGTTTTTTAAAGATAACAGTAAACTTAAAGATAAAATTGTTTATTATTGGAGGTATGTAGATGACACACTGCTATTACTGGATGGCACCAAAGAAGAAGTTGAAGAAGTACTTGAGCTCTTCAACTCTCTCCACAAAAACCTAAAGTTCACAGTTGAACATGAAGAGAACCATAGCATAAATTTTCTAGATCTCGGAATCACTAACATACAACAAAAACACACATTCAACATATATAGAAAACACACATACACAGACACAACTATAGACAGTACATCATTCCACCCCCTTACACACAAACATGCAGCTTTCAGGACAATGCTACACAGAGCACATTCATTGGACCTAGAGAAAAACATCCTCAAACAAGAAATAGAGACAATAAAAACCATAGCAGTGAACAATGGCTACACACCCAAATTAATTGACAAATTATCCACCAAAATACAGAAAAATAACAATACAATAACACAGTATAATTCAGGTAAAGAGAAGAAAATATATATCAACATTCCATATTTAGGTCCCATATCACAAAAAATTGCCAACTTATTTAGGAAAACCAACGTAGCAATAACATTCTCCACTAACAATAAGCTAGGACACCTATTAGAACATGACATAAAAACAGACAAACAGAAAATCAAAAATAGTGGAGTATACAAAATATCATGCCCAGACTGTCCAGCATACTACATCGGTAAAACTGGCAGAAGTTTTCAAACCCGTTTCAAGGAACACATGAACGCTTTTAGATTAAACCACTTCGAGAAATCAGCCATTGCAGAACACATGTATGACACAAAGCATGTTATTAATGACATTCAAAATAATTTAGCAGTATTACATATGGAGTCCAATGCCAAGAAAATTGATCTGTTAGAACAGTTAGAAATATTCCTCCACAAGATAAAAAAGCCAAGAACATATGTTAAATGAACAAGTAGACTTTACTAGCCACTATTACTTTAATATTTTTAAAGATTTATTTTCAGCTTAATTTTTAAATACTAGAGATAAGAAAAGTTCACCGACACGATATACTCTGGCAACGAATGATAAATTTCATCTTTGAATAACTTGTAACACACATCATCTGTAAACTGTTATGTTGTGTTTATGTAAACATGTGCATCTTAAACGACATCGTGTCTAGTACAGTGCTCCGCAATAAATATGTATATATTACCAATTATTCACCATCTCGTCAATTCTGGTAAGTTTTCCGCAATGTTTTCATATTTTGTACTTTCTCTCATAATAAACGTGTTCTCGTCACTTACTTGAAATCATTTTTCAGCGCAGGAACAAACTTTACTAGGCACGAATCTCGCTTAAGGAAAATTTAAAACCAAATGTAAATACCATAGTAACCTGAAGATGGATCCACAGGGTCCGAAATGCATTGTGTAATACAATAAAAGTTGTATTCTAGTGACTGAAGGCTGTTTCTCATTCTACCTTTTGTCTGATTAATACAGTCACGTCAATATAGCGAATTATGGATAAAATTTAAAAAAAAAAAAAAAAAAAAAAAAAAACTCTTCATCAAGTTTTCTGCAATAAATCCAGTTTAACTGAATCTCTCTGCACTTAACCTTAGTCTTTTTTCCCTAGCCAAATGTTTACAGATGCCGACTGGAAGTATTGAAACCTCAGCCGATAGTAAGCAGGAGTTAGGCGGTAATTTCTATCACATTGCTTGGTCAACCACGCGGCACGTGAAGTCACCCTTTTCATTTTGCTATCGAGTGATTTAAGTGTACTTTTAGACGATAAATTCGGAACCTGAGCGTGTTGGGTGAGCGATAACGCTCTTGCCTCGCATTCGGAAAGACGCGCGTTCAAATTTTGGTTCGGACATCTGGATTTGGGTTTTACATGGTTTCCCCAAATCGCTCCAGGGATCTTTCCTTCAAAAGGTCATGTTCGAATTCCTTCCCGCTCTTTGCCCCTTTCTCGTCTCTAATGACCTCGACGTCGACGAAGCATAAAGACAGTTGAAACTGAAATTCAAAACTTTACTTCACCATTTTGTTATCATGTTATTTTGAAGTTTTTCTCCTGGTGTCGAACAAAGTAAGATTCCGCTAAATACCTAGGGGTAACAATTCGTAATAATTTGTCGTGGAATGAGCATATCGAGAATGTAATGGGGAAAGCAAATCGTATGCTCCGATTTCTAGGTCGTAATTTAAATCAATGCACTCAGGAAGTTAAATCGATTGTATACAAGTCACTAGTACGTCCTCACTTAGAGTATTGTTGTTCTGTATGGGGTCCCCATCAAAAGGGGTTAATGGAGGCGTTAGAGAAGGTCCAAAGAAGAGCCGCCCGATTCGTGACAGGTATATATAGTTGGAGGGAAAGCGTAAGTGCGATGTTGAAGGAGTTAGGTTGGGAAGACCTGGAACACCGAAGGCGTTGCTCTCGACGGAAGATAATTGAAAAATTCACGACAGACGTATTTCGGAATGACAGCCAGCAAATATTGCTACCAGCAACATTCATATCTCGAAATGACCGCGAAAATAAGATAAGAGAAATCAGGGCCAGAACCGATTCATTTCTGTACTCATTTTTCCCACGAGCGATTAGGGAATGGAATAGAAAGGATTTACCGGGCGAGTAAACCTAAAATCCGACAGGAGTAGCTTTCGATAAAGCACTCCAGCCATCCTGATCTGGGTTTTCCATGGTTTTCCCAGATCGCTCCACGCGAATGCGGGGATGGTTCCTCACAATAGCCCATGGGCGCCTCTTGCGATATCCCTTATAACCCTTCCAAACCATAACCCTTTTCGATAGGTGCAATGCACCCTCCGCCACACACTTTTAGTGAATCGCGGAGTAATAATAATAATAATAATAATAATAAAAAGACTCCTTTACTTCAAAAATTCTATAAGCTTTTTGACAGACACTACTACTATTATTCTGGTCCATTACTAAGTCAGTTAATTTATCGGAAGCAATTGTTCGTATAGACAGAACGTTTAGACCAGTTCAACATTGTGGTCAGATTACTTTTCAGTGTAGCGAAGCAGTCGCTGCCTAGACTCACGCGCGAGTGTAGCGTCCGGTTTGGTGATTTGTCTTACTGCGGTGATGATAATTTCAGAGCTCTGTACAACTGTTTGATGTGGCTCTGGCAATTTGTGGTCGACCGTAGCAGAACAGACGCCGTTAGAAACAACCGCAGTACTCGACTCTCGGGGGTCCATTTATCGACACGTGGCTGCATTTCAAGAACGGTGATTTTCTTGCCCCTTGTGAAGATGTGAAGCCTCAAGTGTTCACATGTGCTTCCTCATAACGGGTTGCAATATTGTAGCACACCCTCAATCCATTCGCGTCGGTTCGGGTCGGGCTGTCCAGGACTACACCATTCAGGACTTGGGTAACAGGTTACGAGATGACGTAATCCAAGATTCTCGATTACCACTGACTGTACCTCAAAACTTTTCACAGTGCGTATAGGGTGAGGGTATGGTGATACGTGCGACGGATGGTGATGTACAACCCAAGTCACTATTATACAGATACACATTGATGTGGACTAGAAGAAAATCGGTTCAAATATAGACAAATGTGACATTTGTGATGTGAAGGACGACTTTATAAACTGTCTAAAACACGCTTAATTATTATTAGTAATAATAATATAATAATTGTATTATAATAATAATAATTATTATTTTTGGCGAATTCTCCCAATAAATGGAAGACGTTAAGCAAATGACCCAATCAAGTTTTCTTTGAATTCTTCTTGTTGTTCCAGTAGGCCTTCATTCTTTCCGAGAAAGCTTGTTTGCGTTCTTCCGACCACTTTGGTCTGTATTGTTTTTGTTTTGGTTTTTCAGTTATAACCTCCAATTTGTCTACTTTGTGACTGAAGATGTCTCTTTCTAAGATGACCGTTGCTCCTATGCTTGCACTTTTAAGATCCTTCCGAATTTAATTCAGCCCAGGTGTTGGATTTTTTAGTGAAGTTACATAATCTATTATCTTTTTTGTAGCCTCTTAAGGTGACCAAAGAATTTCATTCGCCTTTTCTTAATGTCAATTTCGATGTCTGAAAATTTTTCTGTTGTTTTGATTGATTGTGGTCTGTAACCATCTTTAGTGAGTCTTGCTCATAGAATTTTTCTAATGATTTTTCTCTCTACTTTTTTTTATTTCTTCAAGGTCACGTTTTCTGTCAGGTGTTAACGTTTCGCTTGCATAGAGGACTGTTGGTTTTATGACTGTGTTCTAATTCCGAATTTTGGTCTGTCTTGATAAGGATTTTTTGTTGTAGAGGTTTTGCACTAATCCTAACGCTTTTACTTTTTGGAGGCGATTTTGCTGCTATATTTTCTCAAGGCCTGTCAGTTCGATGAATTCTCCGAGGTATTTAAAGTATGGTACCCTGTTGATTTTACCGTATTTTGTTCTCAAACTTGCTATTTCTGTCTTTGAACCTATTAATTCAGTTTTCTGGAATGAGATTTGTAACCCTATTATTATTATTAACACTAGGGTGTTTCAACTAACATCCAGATTATTAAGAGGCTGTAAGATTAACATATGAAATTTAAGTTTTTTTATGTATTTTTCTGACTTTTTACTTCCGTATCATTTTATGCATCTTAATAAAGAAATTGTGTAAGGTTAATAGAAAGAATAATGGTGTATTTCTTAGTACGTCGAATAAGCTTTCAGTACATTTATTTGTATGGCGAATATGTTTTATGTAAGAGGAGCAATGGTTGACGATGAATAGAATTCTACGATTGTTCTACATTCTGGCCTTTAAAATAGTTGAGATTTTTTTTTTTTTAACAAGTAACAGGAGTCAATTGAAACTTCCAACTTCAAGCCGGATCGAATTTGAGCTTCGAGGAATTTCCCGAAGACTCCGTTATGTGAACTCCGTACTCAAAAGTTTCTTAACAGTCGGATAATTGTATGTAATGTGGGCTACTTCTAAGATAAATCGTTACTAATGGCTGTTATACCGATTGTGATACCTTTGGTATTACTAAAGACTCACATTCTCATAAAGGTTTGCAGAATTAAAATGACACGACTGTGCCATTCGAATTTTAAGAAGAGTACTTACTTATGAATAAAAATTAAAAGATAAATTTTTAGGTTTAGTATTGAGGAAAAGAACTACATTGATCTCTCCAAACCTCGTGGTTGAACGGCAATGTTTATTTGGCAGGCCCCGGGCTCGGATCCCTTAGATGTTCTACGTTTCGAAATCACTGCAGGTGAATATCAGACGGGATCAGTCAGAAAACTGTAATTACCAACTTTCCCTTCCTACGCTCTCCGACTGTAATGCTCTCATAGTCTGCGAACCGCGTAGTCGTAAGCAAAAATATGTCACGTGGTTGTGTCTCTCACACCGCTACCGGGTGTTTAGCGTGATTACGTAAAACAACAACCACATTCTCAGAATACACGTCCATACGATATACTGTACCTAACTCAGTTCCTTTAGGTTATATTCGTGAATATATTTCAGTGATTACATTTAATTTTTTTTAAGGGTTGTTATTTCATTTTGTAGAATTTCTTAAGTATTTTATATAACTTGCTGTGTCATCGACGTCTGGTAACTGCTATTAAAAGACATATCAGGAATTTATGTACACAGAATGATTACAAATTAAATTGGTCTTTAGAAGCAGTCGGAAATTTATGGATTCAGTACAGGACTATGATGCTAGAAGTATGTACTCGACGTTTTTAGAAGTTTCCAGTATCTCATTCACCATTTAACGTTAGCGGTTGGCTAGTTTTTGGTTTCACTGTCAGGACTTCTCTGTTGATATAGTGATTTGGACGTGTAGTGTTGGACAGTTGGACATGTGACGGGGAGGCAGTTGCTCGTATTCGCCGTATTATGGACAAAACCAGATTTACTTAGGAAACGAATTCCTCTTAGCACATCAGTATCGGATAATGAGCGCTCTCTCGAAGTTGATTGCGCCCTCACAACTGAACCCCCATTGCACAGGCAACCCGCTACGCTGTGACACCAACCCACAATGTTCTCACTTTTCTAGATCTAGTGACACCGAGGGTGATACGCCCGATACCTTAATGAATAAAATCAATTAATTCTTCCTTTCGTACGAAGATCTCAAACTCTTGCTGAATTCCTTTGACGTATACCTTTCTATCCTGCAGCCCTTACCGGCAAACCGAATTTTCAGACGTTAAATTTGACATTAAGGGGGCATCCATTAATTACGTAAGGTGTTTTTCCGAAATTCCTGACCCCCCGCACCTCTCCCCTCTGGTGAGATCTGGTCGGACTCCCCCCTAAGATGATAGGACATTTTGACGCAGACACCCTTCCCCCTGTTAATCGACCTTGGGAGTTTTTTTTTTTAGCTCTCATGCTTCCGAGGGTGGTCATGCCTTCCTTAAGGTCGGTTTCCAGGTGGTTTCTAGACCATATACCCCCCTCCCCTAAATTCGATATTCGCGTAATTTGTGGACTTTTTTTTTTTTTTTTTTTTTTTTTTAAAATTACGCGAGATAACGGAAATCTCCCCTCCCCATTGGTGAGGTTCCGTGAGATTTTGCCGGATTTCCCCCCCCCCCAATTTCACCTCACGTAATGAATGGACGTCCCCCTAATGCCGAAGAATGCAAACATTTGATTTGTCTTGTTTTTCACAGATATATTAATCACCTTATGAATAGTAGTATAACTTAAAAATAAATGCCCCTCATTCATCGTTCAGGCTGTTCATTTTTTTTAACTGCTTAACGTTTATTAACAGCGAGGTCTTTAGAGACGGGAACGGATGGGGGGCAAGGAATGGGAAGGAATTCGGCCGTGGCCTTTTGAAGGAAGCATTCCGGCGGGAACTGCACCACTTTCGGTACCTGCCAGAAACTGGTACTAACCTGATGAAATTTACATCAGTCGCTTCGTCAACATGTCCTCTTCACATTTTGCGATCATACATTGCGGAAAAGTCGCTATAAATTTAATTTAAAATGCCGAAATATGAAAGACTGAGCAACTGCTAAATGCTTTCAGCACTGCTAAAATAACATAAAAAATATCGGTACAGGGATCATTTCAACCTAAACAGTTTAGTTTTGTCATAGAAATCGTGGTTAGGTTGAAATACAGCCTGGACCAAGTGATAAAAAATTACGAAATTTTGGCTATACGACATACAACACGCAATGGCGTATTTGTTTACAATGGAAGCAATCGATTATCTCTGGTTGCTCGTTGCTATGTAAGATGGCGGTCATCACCGTATTACAACTCGGATAAATATTGCGTGTTTGTCAATTTTGTGCGACTTTTATCAAAGGAGTAGAGCTGAAAAGGCATGAAAACATTTCAACAAAGGATTAAATCAACATTTTAAGAGACTGTAACTTTTTTTCAACGTTGGTGGCATGTAACGGCTGTTCGTCATGTCATATTTCGGCATTTTAAATTAAATTCTTGGCAACTTTTCCGCAATGCATGATCACAAAACGTGAAGAGGACATGTTGACGAAGTGACTGATGTAAATTTCAACAGGTTAGTACCAGTTTCTGGCAGGTACCGAAAGTGGTGCAGTTCCCATTCCGGCATTTGCCTGGAGTGATTTGGGAAACCATGGAAACCCCAAATCTGGATGCCCGGACGGGGATTCGAACCGGCGTCCTCCCGAATGCGAGGCCAGAACGCTAACCGTTTCACCACCACGCTCGTTAGGCTGTTCATGTATAGAAGACAATCGCCAATATTGATAATGGAGGCCAACGCGTACAGCGAGTTGTCTTGATGGCTGCTTGTCATAGCAGTTTCTCAGTTTCTCATCACGCAGCAGCTGCCCTGGTTTGGATGCAGTGCCATTGTGGTGGCACTCAGTGTCCCAGTGTGGGACGGCCTGGTATGAGACGCTCAGCCGCACCTATTGGTTGGCGATCAGCCATCTGTGACACATTCCACAAGGGCGTAGGCACCCAGTCCAACAACGGCCAACAGGTGAACGTGGAATGCATGCCGGAAGCACAGGCAGATACACCTCGGTCAAGAAAGTCGGCCACAGTGGATAAAGATGCAATGTCCCCGAGAATCTTGTTGAGGTTTAGGAGATACTGAACCTGATCAAGATATTGAGCATACGGGTTCTAAAATAATCCAAGAAGCCACTCTTATCCAAGGATCGAAGAGAACTAGGCAGCCAACATAACCGCACCTGTTGGGTGAGTGGCAACGCCCAGGCCTCGAGTTCCGGAGGACGCGGGTTCGAATCCCCGTCCGGCCATCCAGATTTGGATTTTCCATGATTTCTCCGTATCACTCCAGGAGATTGCTGCAATGGATCCTACAAAAGGTTACGGCCGAATTAATTCCCATTCATTGCCCCCATTCCTTTCCCACCTTTAATGACTTCGATTTCGACGAGGCGTAAAAACCAGCCAGCAAATGAACTGCCAAACAACTCGCACGTACAGAGGAGATTATTAGTAGATTAAAATCACCGCACAGTTCTGAAGTACGGGAAACGATATTTTAAGACAATTAATTAGGTCCAGATAGAGGGAAGTCGACTATACAATGCATTAGCCAACGCTACAGCCGGAGTACTGGATACTACAGGCAATGCTGGGTGATGCGGTACTATAGTTTATAAACCGCAAGTAGGATGACGTGGGGTGAGCATGCAACTCATAGTGGGTTTGCATACGGCTGGACTCTGCTCCATGTGTTCCATGTTTCGACATCAGATTGAAGTATTTAAACACTACGCAAAGTCCTTTTAACACGCTTATTGTGTGTTTAGAATGTCTGAGGACAAGAAATCTCGCTCATGCAATCTATATCCAGTAAATTTATCATATGTTTAGAATGAAAACGTCTTGAGCCTGCATGTCGCTTACTACTCTTGCATGCTTATTCGAATAAACTTTGAAATGAAAAGTTGTTAATAACAGAAGTTATTTCAGCTGCACTGTGGGCATATACCTATGTATGTCGTAAAAAAACGGTATTTATTGCTTTTGAGAAACGAATTACACACTTGTTTTTACAATAATTGCTCGTTTGATTACATTAAAGTGAATAATAGTTGTGGACTCTGGTCTCTGTTGACGTAGAATGAAGAAAGGTTCTGTAAATGCGTAGCATACCATCTACTTAGACGCGTGCTCAAACGGAACTTATCTCAGCACAGCTGTATTACCTTCCTGTGTCCACTGTAATTGTGCTTTATCGCGCTCTGCAAAACTACTGCTTAGAATCAGTACATTAATATTAGTTATACCAATCCCAGAGAATCTGGATCCTATCAGCTTGTAACTTTATTGTCACTTACAGAATACGACTTTCTCGTCAGTGTTAATCGTCTCTGCTTTTACGTACGATGGTTGTCTTATTGACAAGTTAAGAAACCTGTCCTCTGTGACAAGTCATCGTTTGTTTTTCTAATACAAGAGATATAATGTGCCCCGATTTTCTAGGCCTAGTTTTATAAGACAATACAAGGGATCTGTAAGGGTAGGGCATAAAAACTCCATATCCGAAAAGTTCTCGGCTCTACCATAAAGGCGAAGTTAGTGGTAAACTAAAATCGGGTAGTTTGCGAAAATTCTGTGACCGTAACTCTACAGATAAATATGGTTCCCGAGACATTTTGTTACTATTTAGGATAAACTACACCCTCCGTTACAAGGCAAAGCAGAAAAATTTCCTCATGGGATAGCTAGATCAGATGTCAGATGGCACAAATTAATCCTTCACTGGTAAGAGAGACGAGGGAAATGAAAGAGAACATTATGTACTGAGTGTACCTACAGCAAAGCACAGAGCAACCAGTGGTAGGACTCCAATGGCTACAAAAAAAACTGTAATCAGTTAATTCTATATGCTTCCAATTTTTACTAAAATCCTACAAAAAAAATTTGCCCAAAAATGATCCTTTGTGTTTGATAATTCGCTACCTCCTGTTCTTCAAATCTGCGCTCGAGCTGGATGTGATGTATTCATTAGTATGATTTGACTTTGTTATGATGTTCCTTGTTTGCAGGGACTCTGGCAGCTCTTCTTCGCTATTGGCAAGGAGAGGAGCGCCGTCGGCAGGCGGTACCTGTGGCTTTAAATCAACTGTAACAGAGCTGTAGCTGCGCACAGGTAACACAACTGGCATCTTCATCGCAACTCAGTTGAAAATTATCAGTCGAATCTTACATTGTTTCTGTTTTACACACGCAAACGCTGTAGATGTGAACGGAAGTTTTTTTTTTCCTTTAAATATTTTAGTATTATAGAAGCTTTAATACAGACTTATTGTCTCCCTTGTATGCGAGAGTCGTAGTACTGTAACAGCATCGGACAACTAAAAGCAGGGAAATGTAATTTTTGGTACTGTACCAACGAATGAGAGAGACTTTACTCCAAGTATTTCTGGTTTCAGAGATTTCCAGTATCTTTCAACGACGTTTTTGTCGGAGCTGATTAAGGATGAATCTCTCGGGATACTAGCCTAGTAAATCGAAGGGTCATATGCTCTGTCGCCATTTTCAGTGTGTATGGATTGATCCGGGTAACTTCATAACAAAGATCGATTAATAATACCTTCGAAAGTTCGTCTATATATTCTTTAGACAAATGATACTTTTTTTTATACACCGAGCGTGGTGGTGTAACGGTTAGCGTTCTGGCCTCGCATTCGGGAGGACGGTGGTTCGAATCCCCGTCCACGCATTCAGATTTGGGTTTTCCATGGTTTCCCAAATCACTCCAGGCAAATGCCGGGATGCTTAATTCAAAATGCCATGGCCGAATTCCTTCCCATTCCTTGCCCACCATCCTTTCCCGTCTCTAAAGACCTCGTTGTTAAGAGACGTTAAGCAGTTAAAAAAAAAACGTATATTTAAATTTATAGAAATTTGCAACATTTCATTTTGTGCATTTTTCCTTTAACTATCGACCAAATAAAGACATTCTAAAAGTCATCAAACTAACAACTGGGGCTAAATGTAGAACGACTGTTAACTGGGTAATCAGGGTTCATAGCCAGTAAAGATGAAGATTCTTTCCTTGCAGTTGAGCGTTCTGAACGACCACTCTTCCTATTTCAAACAAATTTCGAGGAAGCAAGCAACGAACACAGCAACACGTCGTCATGCCATGGAATCGCTAGAATGATAAGGACGCGTTGCCACCTATGAGCCACAAACTAGAGGCAAAATTCCTAGGTCGATACAGACCTTTTATTTTACTGACCACTAAATTGCTCTGAATTATTATTTTTTTTAAAAACTGATTAACGTCTCCTATAACAACTAGGTCTTTGGAGACGGGAAAGGATGGGGGGCAAGGAATGGGAAGGAATTCGGCCATGGCCTTTTTTGAAGGAAGCATCCCGGCATTCACCTGGAGTGATTTGGGGAAACCATGGAAAACCCAAATCTGGATGGCCGGACGGGGATTCGAACCGCCGTCCTCCAGAATGCGAGGCCAGAACGCTAGCCGTTACACCACCACGCTCGGTGCTCTGAAATGAGGCAGATATACCAACTTTTTCATTCAATATTTATACAGCATAGAGGCTTAGCAAAGCAATGACACAGCATCAACCTAAATCGATAGGACCAAATAGCAGATACCTTTTCCCTTTATCAGACTTGGGGATCTGCACCACTTTCGGAACCCACGCGAAATTGGTACTAACCTGTTGAAATTTGGTTTAATCGTTTCGTCAATAAGTCCTCTTCACGTTTTGCGCTCTAGTTTTGCGGAAAACTTGCCAGGTATTTAATTGAAAATGCCGAAATAAGACAGCAGCGCCAGCGTTGAAAACGTTTTATTAATCCTTTGTTGTAATGTTTTTCTTACCGTTTCAGCTTTTCTCCGTTGCAAAAAGTAGCACAAAATTAACAAATAGATAATATTTATATGAGTTGTAATACGGTGATGCCCGTCATCTTACATAGAAACGAGCACTCAGAGATAATCTATTGCTTCTATTGTAAACAAATACAAATTTCCGTGATGGATGCCGCAGAACAAAATTTTCGTAAATGTTTTTCTTGGTCCAGGCCGTAGACCCTATTTAAAACTAACCATGAACTCTATGACGAAACGAAACTGTTTAGGTTGATATGATCCCTGTATCGATAATTTTTATATTATTTTCGCAGTGCTGATAGCATTTCGCAGTTGCGCAGCCTTAATATTTCGTCATTTTTAATAAAAATTTCTAGCAACTTTTTCCACAAAGCAAGAAAACGTTAAGACGACATGTTGAAAAAGCAAACATACCAAATTTCAACAGGTTAGTAACCACTTCGCGTGGGTTCCGAAAGTGGTGCAGTCCCCCAGACTTGAACTAAAAACGCAATGATTTAGCCAAAACTGGTTGGAAAATTACTTGGTTGATAAGGATTATGATAACATCGTGTCCCTAGTGCAACGAAATCGTAAACATTCGAGCATCAAATGAGATCACAATTAGCAGTTCACGAATACACGAGGATTCTCCAATAACCGTGGCGACATGATTGATTCTGATGTAACTCGACAACTGTAACGAGACAACTGGAAAGTGAATTTTGGGGAGTCTATCACTACCGTGGCGCCACAATCTGATAATTGATTCTTATAGAACTCTACGAGACAAATTGAAAGTAAAGAACAAAGTTTTTGATATCTCGCTTAGTTCTCGAGATTTCGTATCTCAAAATTGACGTAATTAGGTTGAAATACAGCCTGGACCAGAAGAAAAATTTCGGTATACCCAAATTTGATGATGAATTCGTATGTAACTCGACGAGACAAATGGAAAATAAAGAATAAAGTTTTTTTTATCTCGCTTAGTTCTCGAGATATTGTATCTCAAACTTGAGGAGGTTAGAGTGAGATCCGGCCTGGACCAGAAATATTTTTTTCCACCAAAACCGCCATATGTACATGGTGGAAATACACTACAGGTGTTTCATTTTCTTCCTAGTGATTGTTGCTAGGTTGAAATACGGCCTGGACCAGAAGAAAAAACACCAAAACCAGAAGGAAATATACCTATGACTGATTTTTAACATGCTATATCTCGAAAACCAAGCGAGGTATCAAAAATTTTATTCTTTATTTTCGATTTGTTTCGTCGAGTTCTACAAGAATGCATCATCAGATTTTGGCGCCACGGTAATGATAGAACTGCCAGAATTTTTTAAATCTCTCATTGTTTTCGGGTTACTGTATCGCAAAATTGAGGTTTTTAGGTTGAAATATGGTCTCGAACAGAAAAAAATTTCGCCAAAGCCACAAGAAACGCTGAACATGCACAGTGGGTGTTTTGTTTTCTTCCTAGCGGTTGTGGTTAGGTTGAAATGCGGCCCGTATCAGAAAAAAGCCGCCAAGGGCACAAGGAACTATACCTTTAAATAATTTTTGACATTAGTTATCTCTTCACTACCCCTTGGAGGAAAGATATCCCGTTCTCTTTGGTACATTCACTGTATTGCGATGTAAATTCGACTAGGTTACAGCACCACCTATATTGTTACTAGTACTACTACTACTACTACTGCTGTTACTTACAGTAAAAGTAGCATGTTCTACGGGAATCAGTTTGTCCTGATCTGCGAATGGAAACAACTCCTCTTGGACAGACAGCGTAGTGAGCCATCCAGGCCATCAAACAGTTGACCTCCAGCGGTCGCTCCGAGACGGAACAATGGCTGTGTCCTTCAGCCGTAACAATATATTGGCACTGGTAGTGAAGCCACGACGAACTGCAGAGTCTAGTGTATAGAGGGTGCTACAAAAAGGTACGGCCAAACTTTCAGGAAACATTCCTAACACACAAACAAAGAAAATATGTTATGTGGACATGTGTCCGGAAACGCTTACTTTCTATGTTAGAGCTCATTTTAGTTTCGTTAGTATGTTAGTACGCTCTCCTGACCTCAACCCTCTTGACTTCCATTTATGGGGGCATTTGAAAGCCCTTGTCTACGCAACCCCGGTACCAAATGTAGAGACTCTTTGTGCTCGTATTGTGGACGGCTGTGATACAATACGCCATTCTCCAGGGCTGCATCAGCGCATCAGGGATTCCATGCGACGGAGGGTGGATGCATGTATCTTCGCTAACGGAGGACATTTTGAACATTTCCTGTAACAAAGTGTTTGAAGTCACGCTGGTACGTTCTGTTGCTGTGTGTTTCCATTCCATGTTAATGTGATTTGACGAGAAGTAATAAAATGAGCTCTAACATGGAAAGTAAGCGTTTCCGGACACATGTCCACATAACATATTTTCTTTGTTTGTGTGTGGGGAATGTTTCCTGAAAGTTTGGCCGTACCTTTTTGTAACACCCTGTATATAGTAGGACTCCTCAGATGGTCTTGCGCTAAGACCTATTCGGTGGAGAAACATCAGGCAAAGGTGAAAATTATAATTATGCTGCCCTTCGATTAGACGCTAGATCGTGAGTCTACGGTGCAGAGAACTACCGATACGGTTTTAACAAATCGATATGACGACTGGACACCAAAATTTCAATATTGCTTTTTGTGAAGTTTTCCTTCATTAAACATGAAATCAATGATGATACGAACAGACAATTACCAAACTAACTTATCCAATTGATATTTACCGATTCTCATGTGTAGTCAACTTTGTACACGAAGGGAGAAAAGTAATGATTACACACAATCTTTTACTTTGATAAATTTATAAAACCGAGTGAGATGGGTGAGCGGTAACGCTCTGGCCTCGCATTCGGGTCGACGCACGTTTGAAACCGTCCGGACATCCGGATATGGGTTTTCCATGGTTTCCCAAAATCACTCCAGGTGAATGCCAGGTTGCTTCCTTCAAAAGGCCATGACCGAATTCATTCCCGTTCCCGGTCGTTTTCGTCTCTAATGACCTCGAAGTCGTCGAGGCATAACAGAGACGTGTAAAACTACAAGCTACTCACGGTATGTCTAAGCATTAAAAATGGTTGCGGTGATAAATGAGTTTCCCAGTCAGTAATACATGTAGAATTAATATTACCACAATTATATAAGCGGATATATTGCGGTGCTGAGTGATGTTTGTCAATTATTATTATTATATCGTAAGGCACAAGGATACAAAGATAATAATTATATTGACTTTAAAATAATTCAGAGATGTTTCCTCAGATTGTTGTCGAGAGATTGCGGCAATTCAATTGCTTCTGTGGTTGCTTTATGAAGCTGTTGGATTGGTACATTGAATCTCATAAGAGGGCATTCCATGTGGTTGATAGTATGCTTGTGGTTACCACGGTAACAAGAAAGATTCTCTGCTATTCCCCAGTTGTGCATCCAGTGGCTGCATCTACTGTGGCCTGTTCTCATACGATTCAGCGTCGTCCAGGTTTTCTAGGTAGGTTAAATCTAGGTGGCTGTCTTCCAGGGTGTTGGGCTAGTGCTTGTTTGTCACGATTCGTATTAGTCCATTCAGCGCGCCATGTTGAACTGATTTTGGGCCAGCATCCCACCTAACTTCCATGTTAGATACCTTGATTTTAATCTATTTCAAGTTTGACGTGTGCAGTCCAGATGTATGAGAAGTTGTGGATTTATTAAACATTTCTGTCAGTCCTCTTTTAAAGCCGCTTGTGTTCATAAACTTGATGGGGGGGATGTTAGAAAATATAGGTATCCATTCTGTAGGTGTAGATATTAGTTTCAGATATTGTTCTAATGGTGTCGTTTAGCTGAATGTCGATTTGTTTGTATGTGTCACTGCTGTTCCACAGTTTAGTATAGACCCTACTAGAGCAAGAACTGATGTTTTGAGAGCTGTTGCATGTCCTCCACGACCTGTTTGTGAACGATGTTATTTCGGGTTTTGTCTTTTGCCACTGTTTTATGAATATGTTCTCTGTATATCAGTGACTTGTCCAGAACCACGCCTAAAATCTTTGGGTAAGGATTGTACATCAGTAATTGGTCTCTGAATTTTATTTGAGCCTACAATGGGCTTGTCTATTGTAGAAAAACTTCTCGGGTTTCAAGCCACGTCAAATATGACTCGTCTGGCGACGTTTCGGAAGCTTGCACCGCTTAGCATCACTTCAGTCTGCCGAACGGTAGTCTATTGTGTATGCGCGGCAGACTTGGGTGATGTTAAGCGGGTCTTGACAATGGAAGCGGTGCAAGCTTCTGTAACGACGATTCAACTTTGACGCGGCTTGAAACCCAAGAAGTTTCTCTGCAGTGTGCCTCCGCGAAAATGTACGTAGTTATCTGTCTATTCTTTAGGTGAAAATAGCTGACCGCTGTATTATTTATATTTATGTTTATCCTTGTGCCATTCGAAGTAATAATAATAATTGACAAACAGCACTCAGCACCACAATATATACATCTACATCTATACTCTGCAAATCACAAATACTGTTAGTGGCAGAGGGTGCTAAGCACCAATCCTAATTCTGCGCATTCCAATCCCGAACAGATCGAGGAAAGAAGGAATACATAAATGAATCAGTACGGCATCTTATTTCTCTAATATTATCCCTCCTGTCATTGCGACCTAAATAGGTTCCCGGAAGAAGTATTTCGTTGCACTCGTAACTTAAAGATTTTCGCATATTCTCCAGAAAATTCAAACGAAAACGACGTCGTCTTTCCGCCAAACAATCCCAGCCCAACCCACGAATTAGCTCTGTGACACTTACGTAAGGACTGTAACTAGCAGTCACGAATCGAGCGGCTCTTCTCTGTACTTTCTCTAATGTGTGAATCAATCGCTTGCGATACGGATCCCAAATTCCACAACAGTATTACAAATGCGGACGCACTAGTGTTTTGTACGCTTATAGAATTGTGGCAATGTTATTTCTACACGTCTTACGGGCCGGGAGACGCTGTGGGGTACCTCACCCTCGATTGCCAACAAGTATCATTTCCTGCAGGCGAATACACACAGAACAAGGATTTTGAGTATCTGATTGGTTGAGATTTATCAAGCCACTTTTTATTTGTCAGATATATCGGATCAACTTTGCGAATGAATAAAGGATTTTCTAACTGGTCGATCGCAGTATGTCGTTGTTGAAGGAGAAACTTCTTCTAATCTAGATGTTACATCGGGTCTACCTCAAGGAAGTGTAATAGGACCACTTCTTTTCTTCATTTTTATAAACGATCTCGGAGACAAAGTGAAAAGCCTTTTTGGATTGTTTGCTGATGATGCAGTTATTTATAGGGAAGTAAGGAATTTGGCCGATTGTTCAGCAATTCAGCGTGATCTGGACGTTATTTTGGCTTGGTGCGCTGAGTGGCAACTGACACTAAATTGTAAAAAGTGTAAGACAATGAGCATAACTAACAAAAAGAATCCGATTGTTCAGAAATACGAGGTAAACAGTTCAGTTATTGATATGGTCGATTCTATGAAATATTTGGGAGTAACAGTACAAAGGAACACGAAATGGGACTTACATATTAATACGTTGGTAGGTAGAGCTAATTCTAGGCTGCGGTTCCTAGGTCGAATTTTGAAAAATTGTAATGAACAAACAAAGAAGATAGCGTACAAATCTCTTGTGCGTCCACATGTGGACTATTGTTGTGCCATCTGGGATCCGTTGCGTAAGGGGCTGTGAGAGTACAGAGAAGAGCCGCTCGATTCGTGACCGCTTGCTACAGTCCTTATGAAAGCGTTACAGAACTGATTAGTAGATTAGGCTGGCAGTCTCTGGTAGATAGACGACGCACGTTTCGTATAAACTTATTGGAAAACATGCGTACTCCCACTTTCACTTACGAGTGTAGTGAAATACTTCGTCCACCAACCTATTTGGGTCGGAAGGACAGGAAAGATAAAATTAGAGAAATAAGGTGCCACACTGATTCTTATATGAATTTTTTTTCCTCGTACCATTAGGGATTGGAATGCACAACAAAGAGATTAGGTTTGGTCCTTAGCACCCTCTGCCACCCACAGTATTTGTGATTTGCAGAGTATAGATGTAGATGTAGATGTAGATTTGCAGAGTATATATGTAGATGTAGATGTAGATTTCTGACTATATTATTTATAGCGCTCAGTTTTGTTTTGATGGAACATTGCCTTTGAAGATGGGAATGTAGTCCAGGTGACACCTGTGAGTCTCGTTTTGGAACAGTTTGGTAGTTGATCCCCTGGTCAGGTAATTCTAGATATGAGACTACCCATACTGGCTCAGTTCTATTAAATTAAATACATTTTGGAGACATACTTTAGATAGTTATGGTGATACTTATGACGATACTTAAACTGGAGATCCCACGTAGTATTAGGACCAGGTATGACATTCGTGTATTCTCTCGAGCGCGATATTGAGCCTGGGATGATGCGACGGTCCCGCTTCTGGAGGCTGGGGTCCGTTACGGCTGGTTAGCGGTGATCCTCGACTTCATTCATAGCCCGACCGGCCGTGGCACACTTTCCACGCCCGCCGGACATAAGACAGCCAACCACCTAACTGTCGCGCCTACTTGTTGTACCATCAACAGGTTGTCACCTCAACCAGTCCCGTTCGGGAAGCTCCTGTAGTCCTTGTCTATTCTCAAGGCAATCCACCAAATCCTCTTTCTTCTTTACCCGTCTTCATTGAGACACGTGATGTCTGCTCTGATGGATTTTGAGAATCTTTACCCACTTGGTCGTCATCTTCGTCAGGTGGTATACGGGATGGTGAAGTACTTGCTAGACGAATTTTAAAAAGACTTCTTCAGGATTGCCAGTAAAAAAATAATATTACTATCATCATCTTAAGTTGTGAGTGAAACAAAAAATTAATTCATATAGATCAACATAGATCTTTCAAGGTATAAACAAATTTGTCAAAACAAAACAAAAAACAAAAATAATAAACTTTGTATTAAGTCCAATTTCTGTACACGAAAATACCGATGGACCAAGTACATACATGGTATATGAAGTTCAACAAAAATCTTGGGCTAGGCGACCGGGCTATTAGAGAAGGCAAAGGCAGAAGATTTTGCACAAGGTACGGAAAAAGACCATAACCTGTACAAGGACATATCTCGGCATTAGCCTGGAGTGATTTCCGAAAACCATGGAACGCCAAAATCGGGATGGTAACGCCGGAAGTCAAATCCTTTCCTCTCCAATGAAATCCACGTAATTTACCATTCATCCATCAGGTTGGATTTAATCAGGGTTTTGGTTGAGTAGCGGTCGATGAACAATAGCTCTACTGACTGTCATGAAATTTCACAAAATTGATATCCAGTGTTTGAAAAAAAATTTCAGCTATATATTTTAATATAGCGAGTGCGAAAGATGCGGAGGAGTAGATTTTCTGAAAATCCCTGTACTACTATCAAAATAAAACAGTAGCGTCGAGTTCATAAGTGATTGCATAATTTGTTCACTGAGATTTTAAGAGACAGATAAACACCTGGAATATTACTTGAACAGAAAATAGTAACTACATTACTATCATGTATGTACAACCGAATATGGAAACAGCTGAACTGGCGAACTTCCCGATAGAGTAACAATCACTAAACATCGTTTTTTCAGTTTAAAGAACGCAATTTTTTATGTGATGATTTTTTTATTGAAGAGAAACAATCCGCTTCTTACTACATTTCGAAACGTATTCTTATTTTTTTCTGGTACTTGTTTTTTGATTATTTTTTAAAACTATTACTGTAATTAAAAAGCTAAAACGTGTAAACGTATGTCTTCGCATACAAAACACTATTTTTTTTTGTTTTGTTTAAGTTTAGTTGTAATTAAGAGATATCCGCAAAAAGTACATGGCATTGCATTCGTTTCTTATCAAAACAACTAACCTTGTTTATAGAGATGGGTTGAGCCTATTAGGTTATGACTCCCTGTAGACTATTTTGTCAATGGTCCAGTAGTCAGGTGTGACTGTTACCATTGCCGCGGCTCTGCGCTGTGTTTATAAACAAGCCTGTCTGGCTTACCTCGGCCGTCACCAGAGTCAATGAACTCGCCCAGGCGACCTCCATCAAGGTGCGTACGCGCTTGTCTGCCCAGCTAACATCGACGATTGGGGTCGTCCGAACTACCTTCATAATGCACCAGTGAGAGCCAATACAACTTACAAGGGGTATCTTGGTCCCACCGATTTCATTCAGGTCTGAAATGATGCTCGAGTACCGCTCAAACATAGCTTCATAAACGAGTTAACGGCAACTCGCAATAATTTTAGAGACAATCGAGGGCAAAGATCATGGTAGCGGTTCATGATCGAACTAAAGGGATTTCATAGATTTAAAAAACATGTATAACATAAAGAGGTCAGTGAAATAAGGCTCGACAGATTACAAACGTAAATATATTTTTATAGTACATACATGTGAGTCCATACGAGGCATGTTTTTTAAGTAAGTACCGTTTTGAAATTTAAAAAAAGACGTGCAAATATATCTCAATAATTTTATTTTTACATGAAAGCCTGTACCTTACTCTACTTTTCTACATAATTCCCTTCAATATTGACGCACTTGTCATAACGTAGTACCAGTTTTTGAAAACCCTCCTCATAGAAGTCTGCCGCCTGACTTGTTAATCACTGCATCACATCTGTTTTGACTTCGTCTTCAAGACGCTGACCGCCCAGGTGTTTCTTCAAGTGCAGGAACAGATGGTTGTCACTGGGCGCCAGATCAGGGCTGTACGGAGGATGATCTAGAGTTTCCCATCGAAAAGATGTATTAGATCTTTGGTCTGATTAGCCACATGTGGACGGGCATTGTAATGCAACAAAACGATGCCCCTGCTCAACTTGCCACGTCGTTTGTTCTGGATTGAAAGGCGCAGATTGTTCAATGTCTGACGATAAGCTGCTGCATTGATTGTCTCATTACGAGGCAGAAATTCCACAAGCAATACTCCTTTTCTGTCCCAAAAAACTGTGCACATGATTTTCCGGGCAGAAATCGTTTGCTTGAACTTCACTTTTTTGGGTGAATCTGAATGCCACCATTCCATGGACTGTTGCTTTGATTCAGGTGTGACGTAGGCCAACCATGTCTCATCGCCCGTAACAATTTGGGTTAAGAAATCATCACCATCGTTGTGGGACCACTCAAGGAAAGTCAATGCACTGCCTGAACGTTTGGTTTTGTACACATCCGTTAACATTTTCGGTACCCAACGTGAGCACAATTTTCGGTAATTCAAGTGCTCGGTCACAATGCCATACAAAACACTACACGAAACATTAGGAAAGTCATCACACAAGGAGGAAATCGTAAAGCATCTGTTTTCTCTCACCTTATTGTCCACTTTCTGCACCAAACTTTCATTAACGACCGAAGGACGCCCACTCCGTTGTTCATCATGCACATTTGTGCGGCCATCTTTAAATGCTCTCACCCACTTTCTCACCATTCCATCACTCATAATGTTTTGTCCGTAAACTGCACAGATCTCACGATGAATATCGAACGGTTTTAGGCCTTTAGCACAAAGAAATCTTATAACAGCCCGTACTTCACAGTCGGCGGGACTCACGATTATCGGAGGCATCTTAAACACTCAGTGAACAACGTAAACGAGGAAGAATTAGACTGTAATGGTGTCAGTGCGTAGGCAAGAGATGCAGGTACCCAGTGCGCATGCGCGGAACGCCGACCGTAGCGCTGCAGCCACGGTATGACAAAACGGTACTTACTTAAAAAATACGCCTCGTGCATTCTTAAAAAAAAAAACTCTTTCTGCTGCTACAGTGACCTAGTTATCGATGTCCGGATTCGAGTCTGCTATTGTCATTTTCTAAAGCTTTGTTAACAATTTTGAAAAAAAATACGTGCTTGTGTAGACAGTTTTTCAGCCCTCTCCTTAATCGTTCAACTTACATATATAGAAACAAACGTGACAAATCGGCAAGTTATTATTTCTTTTTTAAATTGACGCCACTTGCTCGAATACAAGCAGCAGTCATTAATAATCAAATAACTACTACTATAGATAACCAAAGCAATCAAAGTGTTTGACCTTTTAAGATACACGAAGCATCACTCGTAAATCACAGATTCTGTATTATCTCAAAAACTGTCTGCTCTTTAATAATCTATCGATCTTCACTAATCTGAAAGTGGATCAATTCCATGAGCTTTAACCTTAACTTTCTAAAAAAGTTAACTTTTTACGGACATAAGTTTTGAATTGCACGGAACCATAATACCAGAAGATCCACACATGAAATGGCTTCCTGTCGTAATCAAGTTGTACACCTCAAATTGCGCTTGGACAGAAATTTTCACAACAATATTTAGTTGAATAATATATTCTTATGGCTTTATGATCCGTAGACGTCGATGTCATTAGAGGCGGGATGGGACTTGGGGGAAAGAAATGGAAAGAATTCGATCATGGCTTTTAGGGAAACCATGAACACCAAAATTTAGAATGCCGGATGGTGAATCGTACCTGCGACCTCCCGAATGCGAGGCCACCTCGGTCGATAGATGAATAACAATATCATTAGCGTCCATAACATTGGGCAAGGCATTAGAGGTCTGAATTTAGGTACGATAAATTGCTGTAGATGCTGTGAATACTGAATAGTACTATCGTTGAAGAAACCTTAAAAGCGAAATTTCTTGATGCGAGATTTTTGCTAAATACTGCGCGTTTGTTGCCTTCAAAACATAATAATATCGCTGTTATTCATATCTCTCATATCCATATCACTAAAAAAATTGCAGAAGTAAAATTTCTAAATGTAATTTGTTTGTTATGTACTGCACGTTTCAACCGTTATTTGTCCTCGGAGAGTAATAATATCGCTGTTACCAAAAGCGTTGAACTAAACCGTAGAGTGCATGTTTCTATTCGATATATCAGTGGAATAAGGTTGGTCAGACTTACATGTTAGAAAGATTTGTTACTGATGAACAATAAATTCGTTGTAAGGTAGAAGGGTTTGACGACATTATATATCAATTACAAGTTGTTTTTTTTTTTTGTTTTTTGTTTTTGTTTGTTTAAATGGCATTTGGCAACGGAGGCCATACAGCCAGCTCAATGTAATTATTATAACTTTCAGTGTATAAGTCGTCATCCAGTATATATATTGTATTTTTCCAATGTATGGACGCCACAGGACGGACAGGACATTCACACAGACACACAACACTTAACATCCATGCCCGCGACCGGATTCGAACCGGCGGCCTTCGGCACGCGGAGCTAGCACGATAGCCCCTACGCTACCGAGGCCGGCAATTAGAAGTTCTCGAGCGTCCTCACATGTCAAACAGTCCCAATCGTTTGAAGTTTCGAGGATACTAGTCTCCGTCTTAGACGGTTGGAAGTTACAGAAGTTTTAATCAATTGTATCATTGACTAACCATATCAATGAAAAATTCCATGTAAGTACATCTCTGCACTCAATATCGCATCCTCCGATGATTGTTTACTTTTGTTAAAAATTAATATCTTCAATATACGAATAAAGACTGAAAAAAAAATCCGTAATGTGACGTATAGGTGCAGAATGTTTGGATCAGCAAATTTTTCGATCTATCGTTAGCCATTTTATAAAATACAAACACTAGTTTTAACATGTTTTTGTTCAATAGGGACATCACTTATATCCGTATCTCTAGAAATAGGGTATCTTACGAGAGTTATTTTTAATGAATGCGTCTTTCAATCATTGTTTGTCTGTAGTGAATAATTTCATCGCTCAGCATAGACGCAAAAATTGGATATCATCTTAATAGCGTTTCTGTATTCGCCTCTGGCTTGGTAAATGATTTGATCTACTTCGCTGGCCGCACTCTGATAAAGCCAAGTCGAGCTGAAACAAACCCGGCTATTATAATGCACATTCACTGCTTAGCCTCCGGGCGAACTAGCCTCCATCTTCTCGTGCTGCGTGCTTGCCTCGCGTGTTGGAGGTACTGAATGGGGGTATTAAATTACCGGTCTGGCCACCTGAAAAACAGAACTGCCGTTCCAATAAATCAAGAGGAGGTCCCAAACGAAATTACTGAATGGAATATCAGCGAACGTAAAACGCGAAATCTAATACCAGACGCGACCTGCATTGTATTCTGCGTTGCGGAATTCGGTATAACTAATTGAATTTAGGGGAGATGTTACTTTCTATCTGGACTACTTGGCTGAATCCAGTTGGTGCGGGACGAATGGATTTTCCGAAGTGAATCGCAGATTGGACTTAACAGGACTTGGGTCGGAGCGGTACTCAGCTGCGTTACGTTCCCACGTTGGATGACTTATTTCTGTTTCTCGTGACCTCTCGCGTCTTCGGAAACATAAATTTCGAACATCATATTACGACGAATTTTTTTATTGCTAGTGGTCTCCCTGCTTTGTGGATGAGTTGTAGGCCATAAATGAACCGTAGTGGGAGAGGCATTCTGAATGAATAATTAATGCTCGCCGCAGAATATAAAAACATCGATGCCAAAGATTGTCCAATTTTTCGTGTTAGCATATCTTAAAGAATATGGGATAGATGAATATATGAATAAAATTGTTTTATTACATCCAACATGGCTGTTAAGTGAGAAGTAGTTAGATAAAGCTTTCGCATTTCTTGAAATGGGATGTTAACAACCACTCTGCAAAACTTTATCTCATTTTACTCTTCCCTTCCCCCTCCCCGCTTCTCTGTTTGAGTGAAAAGAGGAGTCGAGAAGTGGTATATTAGGTAGAGAACGAGTCGGGAAAGATGTGAGAAGCGGATAAGGTATAGCTGAGGAGAGCTACATATGTATGAATGTCTCTGTGACATTATTTTATGTTCTAAACGCTCCAATTGGAATAATTATAAACTCACTTAGTAAAAAATTTTGAATAAAGATCGGGTAAAAGTTCCAAAACTATATCATTTATAAACTCTATATGAAGTTCCTTTCTTTTTCATGATTCTCGTTTCATATTTTGTCTGGAATTTTTGCAGATGTTCGTGGAAATGGAAGAAACATATTCCAAACCGGAGTCTGTATCTTAGCTAAGATTCTTACAGTTCGCTAAGTAATGTTGCACTTATTTAATTATAAATACCATTAGAATTTAATATAATCAACATATTGTTAATTAACTATATTTTGTTCGTGAATAACGAGCTTGCGATTATTTTCGATAGAGCGTTGCTTGGTAAACTGCTCTCAGAGGTTTTAAGATTTTTTTTTATCTGCTTAACGTCTCTCTAACAGTGAGGTCTTTTAGAGACGGGAAAGGATGGGGGGCAAGGAATGGGAAGGAATTCAGGCATGGCCTTTTGAAGGAAGCATCCCGGCATTCACCTGGAGTGATTTGGGAAACCATGGAAAACCCAAATCTGGATGCCCGGACGGGGATTCGAACCGCCGTCCTCCCGAATGCGAGGCCAGAACGCTAGCCGTTACACCACCACGCTCGGTTGGTTTTAAGACAGTTAAACATATTATATTTTTCCCCGTCCATCGTGCTTTAGACAGGTCTAAAATGATCTCGTCGACAACCGACGATCGAAAATCTGATTTCTTTGTTCACTGTTTTCTCTTTTTTCTGGGATTAAAAATGAATAAAAAGTAAATTAATATATTTCTCACGGATTTACTTAATAACAAAATTAATGATTTTATTCTTTGTTTTGAAATCGAATTTAACAAATAAGAAACTAGTGAACTTTGAACAATAATTCTATATTTTCAGTTTTCGCTGACGGATCGATTGCGGGTATTATCTGTTGTGGGCTGTCCTTGCAACACAACCGGTGACATTACAACATCGTTAATGCACGGGGCGACTGGAAGGGTGGTGTTGGTAGCATGGAGGAAGGAAATATATGGAGACGACGCAAGAGACCTTCACCACGCATTGAAGTGAAGCAGGGCGGAGGAGGAGTGGGGGGCATGGCCGGAGTGGAGGGGACATGGCCGCTTCCATACAGACACGGGGAATATGTACAAAAACCTCAAGGGGACTCTAGGATAAAGGTGACGCCGATATCTGGTGATGGATTATTATGTAACTCGATATGAAAAATAAAAAATGAAGAATAATTTTTTTTGATATTCTGCTTAGTTTTCGAGATATTCGGTACCAAATGTGAAATGGTTTTGGTTGAAATTCAGAAGAAAAAATTGCTTAAAGTCAAATTTGATGATGGATTCTTATTTAAAAAGACGAGACAAATGAAAAATAAAGAATAAAAATTTTCGATATCTCACCTAGTTCTAGAGATATACTGTATCAAAAGTGAGGTTTCTTGAGTTGAAATGGAGAAGAAAAATTTCGCAAAAGTCAAATTTAATGATCGATTCTTATGTAACACGACGAGAAAAATCGAAAATAAAGAATAAAATTTTTCGATATCTTGCTTAGTTTTCGGGATATACTGGGAACATCGCAATGTTTGGAAGCGCAATACCGCTGCTGCTGCCATGCGGGAGAGTTTAGAGCCTGCTTCACCGATTTAACGTCACTTCTCCTCCATATATTTCCTTCCTCCATGGTTGGTAGTCGTTTTGTTGACGGTCAGCAGCCTTAATCGCATCCCTGCGTAGAAACAACACTACTGTGTGTGTCCCAGGTCGTGTTCACCGTACAGCCAACCTTCAATGATGACTTCTCGAATTTGATCACATGCAACGAATATACAGGGTGTCCCAGAATTATCTTTACAACTTTGACATTGAATAAATTATATTTGGAACGAGATATCACAATGCAGGATTTTGCACTTTGAAGAGTATCTCTCAAAGTTTTGTTTCTGTCTCTAGAACATTTAAACGTGTGCACCATTTGTTTCCCGTACAATATCATAGCGATATTTAAGTTCTTTGGAGCATCCCTTGACCAACTGTCGTAATTGCTGCAGAAATCCTCTGCCTGAGATTAGCCAAATTTCTAACCGGGGTTTGATACACGATGTCTTTTACGTATCCCCAAAGAAAGATTTTTTTTTGGTAACTGCTTTACGTCTCTTTTTAACATCGAGGTCTTTAGAGACGGGAAAGGATGGGGGGCAAGGATGGGGGGCAAGGATGGGGGGCAAGGATGGGGGCAAGGAATGGGAAGGAATTCGGCCATGGCCGTTTTGAAGGAAGCATCCCGGCATTTGCCTGGAGTGATTTGGGGAAACCATGGAAAACCCAAATCTGGATGCCCGGACGGGGATTCGAACCGCCGTCCTCCCGAATGCGAGGCCAGAACGCTAACCGTTACACCGCCACGCTCGGTGACATTATAGCTACCCGGCATACCTTACGTCAATCTTCTGCCTTCATAGCTTTATACACTACGTATCCATCATACCATGCACCCCTCGTAAATTCTCAATTTCTCAGTGCCCAACGCATGTACTGTACCTTATCATGAAAATTCATTGGTTCCCATTGCCACTGGTAGGTATTTATCACATCCGTACTTAACTCAGCAACTCATAGTCTCTGATAATACATGTATTTTGAAGGTAAACGCACCAATACAAATGAGTGCATACTACAGTGTTGATTGTGATTTGCCCTTTTGGTGTCCTACAATGGAACATGTCTGAATGTTTTAATCCTGATGTGTGCGTGGAGACTTTCCCGGCGTACTGAAGCAATGTAGTCTTCAGGGGTGTGCAGCCGGATGGTGTTTTGGAAACACAACGTTTCGACAACCAGCTCGGCTGTCTTCATCAGGTGTCCGGTGTCTACAGGCTGACGAAAGCTGGCAGTCACCGCGTGGACTGGCTTAGCCTCCCAGACGGACCTCCTTATATAGATGTCGGCGAGGTAGACTGTCAGCTTTCGTCAGCCTGTAGACACCGGACACCTGATGAAGACAGCCGAGCTGGTTGTCGAAACGTTGTGTTTCCAAAACACCATCCGGCTGCACACCCGTGAAGACTACATTCTTTTAATCCTGTTCTCTCACGCAAATCACGGATAACACACTCACTCAACACAGAATTTATACTTTTTTTGATAGTTTTTATAAACGATTTTGAGACAACGTTATTAACATACTGATATTGTTTACTGATCATGCAGTTATTTAAAGGGAAGTTAAAAATTTCACCAGTTGTTACGAATACATTCATGTGTTGAGGCTATTTCGGTATGGTCCCGCAAATGACAAAATTATAAGGTAATGCGCATAACCAACAAAAAGAATCCTCTTGTTCATGCGTACAACGTAAGCTGAACAATTTTTGATAAACTTAGATCCCTTGACTACTGAGCGGAATAGCACAAAGTAACATTAAGTGAAATCAACACACAAGTTTTGCGGAATTTTAGACTGCGATTCATAGCTCGAATTTCGAAGCATTGTATACGAATGTACTTCATGCTTCCTGATCTATTGTAATGTGCTGTGCGGGATCCACATCGAAAACTATCGAAAAAGTAAAGATATATGACCGCTTACTGCATACCATGAAGGGCCACCGTCTTAATTAAACAATGCCGGAGAAAGACTATAACCAATTTTCAATTAGTCTTTACTGTTTCAGAGTTGTTCTAATGTATTTTTATACAGATATTTGTATATATTTAATTACATTTATTAAGATAAAATATCCTGTTCATTGTTGTTTCTCTCCGTTTACCGAATAAAAAACTTTTCAAAATCGATAAAAACAATGTGCGTTTTTAGAATGAATTTCCTTAGTTTTTCTGTAACCTATTTCAAAGCATTGTTTGTACAAGGCAGTTCGTTTCTAAAATAAAATAGTATTATATATTACCTTCAGCCTTAAGTAAATAATTTTAGAATCGATATTTACATTAAATAGGTTGAGGGTTAAACTAACCCGGTAATCAGCAAAAACTTATAACATTTCTGGACGTAGACCGCCAAGTTAGGATCATCGGTGTTACATGAAATCCACACAGCCTAATCCGGAAGAATTGGATCTGCAGGTTAGCATTATAAATTTCTCTCCAAATATAATTTTAACCAGAGATGAAGATCAATTTAAAAACTGTACTAATAGTTCACAACTGACAGGTTGGTGGGATCCAAGTTTAGGAGTGTGTCAGAGGCAGAATGTCCATTTCCTTTCCTCAGGTTCAGCGTTTAATTCTAAAACGAAACAGTACCAGGATATTTTACATACGCAAAACCAGTTTTGCCAGATGTAAAAATCAGACTAAGCAGGAACGAGAATTCCAATTGGGAACGATCTGCTATGAAAGACGCAGTCCTAGCACCATTTTTTGGTTAATAATATATTGTCTTCCTTAATATTACAACACTATACTATTACAAATCTGTAAGCATTTTTATTTCAGTGTCGCGTAATAACTACTGGACTGATATTTGAAAGCATTGGTTCTAGCTCTGGAGCAGGAAACTAAAATCACTGGTGCACATCGAATTATTTTATCTATAACCAGGTAGAATTTAGAAACACTAAACGCAGTTTTACGGGATTTTCATAGATTACATCCTTTATATTTTTACCTAAAATTTGTGGTGTACGTCATCATGTTATGTGAAATGGGAAATATTTCATTTTACTATTCAACGATAATTGGCGCTACGGGGAATTTATGTCACGCTACAGTTTTGTTAAGCCTGAATATTCTGAAGATAACGGGAGTAGGCAGAATGTATCTTAAATTTAAATAAACGTAAAATATAAATAAATTGCTAGCAAAAACAAAAAGATTATAGTTACTATTTTACTAATTTTTACTTTCACTAGTTCACCGGAAGTCCTGGCCCAAGCAGAGATAGTAGCCGCCAACCTTTAGCTACCAGTAAATTACTTAATCGTAGACTAGTTCGTCTTGTAGGGAACAAAATGTAATCTTTTCCTATCAGATATTGTTTAGCGATAAACAAAAAATAATTATCCTTACCAACACTAAATTCAAGTGCAACATAAGAAAGAGGAAACAAAGTCTTTAAATTATTGTTGGACAGGATCAGTGCACTAATGCCAGGCACTTCTAATATTTCCTGGCATTTCTGTTCTAAAAGATTTGTTTCCGCAAAAAAAAAGTTCCGAAATAAGTTATCTGCTGTTCTAGATTTTTTGCACAACGTTTTATTTTCCTTGAGATAATCTTGATTGGTTAACGTCTCCTCGTCACCCAGTACTTATCACTCAGTTCTTATGTCGTGATGGTGCTGGTTTTGTTACTCGCCGCTGGTCCAGTAACCGACACGGAGACATCCCGATCCCTGTTTATCAACGAGCTCGGTCGCTGAGCAAGGGAGAGCGCGCATTGCCGCAGCGTCGCAAATGGGCCCCTCCAGCGTCGGGCAGCTAGCTGCCTGTCGCCTTCTTCTGCGGACGAACCGGCTTTTAACGGCTGTTTATCTAACTGGAATCTAACTGTACGGCTAGAGCGAGCGGTCGGCTGCAGATACACGCTCGCACAATGTGTCCAGGCAGCGCGGATTGGTCATGCGCTAAATTGCTGCGCAAGTTCATAACGACGGTTATTTGGCAAAACAGAGTGTGGTGGGGGAACGGTTAACGTTCTGGCCTCACCTTCGGAATGACGAGGGTTCGAATCCCCGTACAGGTATCCAGATTTGGATTTTACATGGTTTCCCCAAATCACTCCATGCGAATGCTGGGATGCTTACTTCAAAAGGCCATGGCCAAATTCCTTCGCGTTCCTTGTCCCCAATCCCATCCCATCTCTAATGATCTCGACGTCGACGAGGTGTATAGCTATTAGTAAAAAGACATGTGGCTAATATAGAAAACTAAGCATGCGCTGGGCCCGTTAGTACAAGTGTATATTCCTGCTTTACAAGAAGATGGTGACAAAATGGAGATAATATATGTTGATTTGAAGAATTAATTCAGTAGGTGAAAGAGGAAGAAAATTTAATAGTCATGTGTGATTGCAATGCGGTAGTGCAGAAAAGGAAAGGAATATTGTTGAAAATTTTTGTTCGGGACAAGCAAATAAATGCGGAAGCAAACTGTTAAAATTTTATGAAAAAAATAAATTGGTCACAGCAAACACGCTATTTAAGAATCATCTATGAGATATCCTGGAGATACATGTAGAACTCGGTTAGATTATATCATAGCTAAACACAGATGGTTTTAAGCCTTGTCGACGGCGAGGTCATAAGGGGAGGGAAAAGAACGGGAAGGAATTCATCCATGGCATTTTGAAGGAAGCATCTCAGCATTCGGCTGGAGTGATTTGGGGAAACCATGAAAATTCCAAATCTCGATGCCCGGACCGGGATTCGAATCCGCGTCCTCCAGAATGAGAGGCCAGAGCGTTAAATAAAGATTCTAACAATGAGGTGAATGTTACGAAGTGCAGGCTGAAATTCAGGAACATAAGGAAGCAATATAGGAAAAGGACTTGAAGTGAGCCAACTGAAATAATGTCTCTTGAGGAAAAAAATTGACATGGGTGCAAGAAATAATTCTGGAAGAAATTCGGCAGAAGCAGAATGAAGAGAGAAATAAACAAGAGCTTGTAAAGAATCGGTGGACATTGAAAAAGGATCCGTCCCAAAACCTTATGACCGAGCGTGGTGGGTGAGCGGTTAACGATCTGGCCTCGCATTCGGGAGAACGCCGTTTCGAATCCCTGTCCGGGCATTCAGATTTGGGTTTTCCATGGTTCCCCCAAATCACTACAGGCGAATGCCGGGATGATTGCTTCAAAAGGCCATGACCGAATTCCTTCCCGTTCTTTGTCCCCAGTCCCATCCCGCCTCTAATGACCTCGATGAGGTGTAAAGCCATAGGTAAAAAAAAAACCATATGTCCGACGTGGGCTCGATTAATTTGTTAATGGAGCGGATAGTCGAAAGACCTAACTGTACAGAAAGATGAAGATACGAGTATATGAACAAGATAATTGAGGATGCGGGTTGTAATGAGCAAGGTGAGATAAAGAGGTTAGCTGAAGATAGGAAGAGATGGACAGTTCCATCCAACCAGTAGATAGACTGATCATAGGAAATAAAGTTCATACCGTTTTTTCGCCATGCAAACCTCTTATTTAGCAATCATTTGATATGAATATTATACAAAAATTAATCAATAATTAATATCTAATAAAATCTGACTACGCTTGCTGGCACGGCTATTGGACATATAAAGCCTGCGCCCTCCCCGGCAACCAATGGAATCTCCGAAATTAAATGCATTGAGAATTAATTATTACGTACATCATAAAATACAACTCTTTCTAGACCTATTCTTCAAATATGTCTGCCCTAATAATGTATTATGCTCTCCTACTATCGCCTCTCCTACTGTGTGAAACATCATGGGGCATATAGCTCATTCGTAAGATTTTTGGAACAGGGAATTCAACTCAAATTACAAATGACAAATAATGAAAAGCGCCAAGCCGAAAACAAACAATGCCAACTTATGGCCCAACGAGACGAACTTTATTTTACCATTTTTACCTTAGATAAAAAAAAGTAATATGTGAACTAGCGTGTACCGTACATGAAGCCTAGTCTCTATCTGTACGCTAACAACACCGCATGCGTGACGAGAAATTATTATTTTTTTTTTTTAGATTTATTGCTTTACGCGTTGTCGACGGCTAAGGTATTTAGATGCGGGATGGAATTGAGGGCAAGGAACGGGAAGGAACTCGGCCGTGACCTTTTTGAAGGAAGCATCCCGGCATTTACATGGAGTGATTTGGGGAAACCATGTAAAACCCAAATCTGGATGCCCGGACGGGGATTCGAACCTGCGAGCTCCCGAATGCGAGGCCAGAACGTTAACCATTCACCCACCACGCTCGGTTTAATTAATTATCTTGTTAGTGGTTTGGCTTTTGATTCGTATCATCGCAGCTTTATAACAGTCTTCTCATGATACCATTGAATTTACTTACGAACTGGAAAATTTTGAATACCTAACAAAGAGAATTCTATCATCTCCAGTAGTACACCTTCTAGCCTACGCGACGGTAACCAGAAACTACAATGCCGTATAGTTTTTTTTTTAAAAATCTTCTTTTCCCCTTTAATTAGCATTGTATACACCTCCTCTACATCATCCTCTATTTGTCACATTGCAATACTTTGCTTCTAGTTGTACTAGTTTTCCTACGCTCAATTGATATTTATCGATATGCGTCTGTCACCTGTGTCACAAAGTCTCTTCTAGCAAACCAGCTCCGTTGCATTTGCATTTTAGATGAGATTCTTGTACGCTTGAAAGGACGACAGCGAAGGAATGCTGTGCAGTTTGCGAACGTGATTGCAGCCGGACTTAGAAACGGTAAATGTGAATCTGTTTTGATAGCAACTAATGATTATTCAGAGTTACTCAACTGTGAATAATCATTAGTTGCGAAGAAAACCTGGCAACCTCTTGGCATATTAAGAAATAAAGCGCAGTTTAGCGCATGCTGATTAATTAATTGGATACTATGAAGGTCAATGAAGGTACAATCTATTTAATAACTCAAAAACGAACCTCCCTCACCGCAATCAAATGGGAATCCTTTCAGCATTTCGGTAGGATATACTTGAACGATGTGCCTCCATTAATTTGACCCTGGATACTTCTTTTTAGCTTTTTATGTATTTCCACCTTCTTCGTTCTTTCTGAAATTCGACCACAATTTGTAACGATCGTCTGCCACTAGTACGTGAAAATGATTCTCTTTACATTTATATCGAGATTGATGGTTAACCTTGAACTGGTGGTATTCTCCTTTCTCTTCTTATATCCATTTGTGACTTTTTTTCAGTATTTTTTTTTTAAGCTGATATCGGATAACTCGTTTCTCATACTTCTCCTTTGTTAACTGCACATCTCTCTACATTGTTTATCACAATTGGCAGTACATAGGTATGACTTATCTGTATATACTGTCTGTTTACCTCTTAAAGGAACTGCCCAAATTAGACTCCACATTTGATGAATGAATCCAGAATCTACCGCAATTTCGAACCAAATACCTCATGAATATATAAACCGTGGCATCAAACAATCAAAGTGCAATGAAGTAGATATCTGATCAACATGTTTTCTTATCTTTAGTGACTGAAACAAATCCTATTAAATCCGTTGTAATGTTTTCCCTATTCTAGAATGACAGATATTTCTGCTCTGCATAATGATATTTTCTCTATCTGAGCAATGTTGTTCTTACAATTGTATTTGGCATATGGTTCCTAAATTTTTAACAGAGTTTTACTGCAGGTACAAGAAAGTTCAGTAATGCCAGGAGAGAATTCTGACCAAGAAATCAAAAGAATCTGGCATGGCCTTTTGAATGAACCACCTCGGAATTCGCTTGGATTAATTTCGGGAAACCATGGAAACCTGAAATATGGATGACTGGGAAAGGGGTCGAACTCTCGTCCTCCGAAAATACTCATGCACCAGACTCGGTTAGTTAAAGTGATCACATGACTTGAGGGGACCCCCAAAACCAGAGGTATGTGTCTTCCGTAAGCAATGTTCTGGCGGAAGGAGTTTCTTCTCCACAACAATTTCTCGATGAAATTTAAATTGGGTGATCTACTTTTGCCTTTTAACAATTTGATGGCTCAGTTGGTCAATGCGCCTGAGTGGAGATAGGAAGGTCTTCGGTTTGAAGCCCAGTCTCGGCTGAAATTTTTACGGGTTCTAAAAATTACGTTCACCTTTGGGAAACTATTCCTTTGTTTATGTGAAGTAAGCAAGGTATCTTCTTGTTTCGGATTTCACATAAAACTGTTAGTCCCCTTTACCCGTTTCGGCTACCCGGTTATGTTAGGGTAACTACGATAGAGGCGAAATGCGAGGCAAATCGAAACTCTGTTACTAGCGGCGGAACAATCTCCCTGTCATTAATGTTCACACTAGTTCTTTTTTCCTTGGTCTCCCTACTATTGTTAGTATTTTAATTGTTATTTTATTACACATAGATGAATAATAGTGTATGTGTTCATCGCATTGTGTAGTTAAAGTGCTGCGTGAGGTATGAAAGAACGAAAGACTGTGGCCGCCTGTCTTGGCCTGCTATTCCGAAAGCCCCAAAAAGAAGGGGCGAAGTTCCCCAACAAATGATCGAATCAACAAACACAATCCGTATTGCCTCACTGCAGATTCACTGCGGAGATGTTTGGGCTCCCTGTTACATATCACCTTTTTATTGTATATAAAGTAAAGGATTATAATATTTTTCCATTTCTTGGGATGTCCACTGTATGTTCAAAAGATGCGCGTGAAATGGTGAAAGGCAAGGATTTTACGCTTCAGTGAAGGGCAGTCTGGCTGGCGCCTTTTTGGCAGAATGGTAAGAGGATTAGGGATTTCTGTCGGGCAGGCCGTAAACAGAATTCCTTCCTCCCGAAGGAGACATCGGCTCTCGAGGATTGCCGAAACTTAACGTGGCCAAGAGAAGCCACAGAATCACATGACGTCAGATGGTCAGCCAATCACAGGGAACATAGTACTAAGATTCGGGGAATTTTATGTTCTATGTCGTCTTCGAGCCACAAGAGGCGGAGTTAGAGTTTACCTCCGTGGCGGCAAAAAAAGACGAGGGCACTTCCTTCCAGTCGGGAGGGCAGCCAAGATCACGTCCATTCCGGAGCCCAGACGAGTCACTGGCGACTTGGGGTCCATGTGTGGTGGGCTGACTTGTGTCCTGGAGACCATCTGAGGCGCACTTCTAACTTTCGACTTGCCGCGTACTGCTGGCGTGGCCAGTTACGACGATGGACCCGGTGGTCATCTCCGCTCAGCGCTACCTGCCGTGGAAGAAGAACGGTAAAGTGTTTCTACGAAGCCATTCAGCCTACAACTCCCTTGAAACTGTACCCTTAAGCGCATCTGAGATAAAGATCCTTGCTCTGATCTGATAAAACCACTGAGCTAGACTGTGTAACTGTCGAATGACAGTTTAATCATTCGTGACGTCCCTACCCATTAAAACTCATTACTGTTTGCTATCATCATAACTGGTAACATACTTTGCATTAGAATAATTGTGAGATTTTTAAAGTACAACTATACTTGTTTGCTTGTACTTAAAGGGCTCATTGTACGTCTGAGCGTTGCTTAGAAAATTGCACAACCTCTTGTTTATTAACGTAATGGTAAATACGCTCAGATGTAGATGCCATTGTAAAAAAATCTTTATTAAAATGTCTTTTTGTGACCGTTTCAAATCCCAAAATCATCCAAATCTCATTTGAATAATTTACATTTTGATATTCAATTATAGTACCATGTACAGCGTAAAATATTAAGAATTAATTAATAATTCTCCCCCCCCCCCCCTGGTGATACGCTACAGGTTTTAATCTTGGGGAATGGTACACTATGTATTGATTGGAAATTGTTCACCACTAACTTTCCTAACCTACTGGATGCTGAAAACTTTTTCCACCAAAAAATTCTTAAAATTCGAAGTATTCGAAATATTCGTTTTCTAGAAGCACTCCTTTTCTTTGCAGAGCCTATGCCCAGACAAGCAAAGCTGCTAACGCCGAGGCGCTGTATTCTGAACACGTACTGGCTGAAGTGTTCTGTGTTGAATAAAACACAAGACCTGTAACCATTACACGAGCACATACGGAGACACAAGTTCAAAGTTCATTTCCAGTGACTGGTCACAAATCTGCAGACCCCGCATTTACCTGTTGGGATTTTGTTTCTTGAATTAAAAAGTCACTGTTCCAACTGCTGTAGTCATACATTCAGGCCCAATAGAAAATGGAAATAATCATCCTCCATTCACCTTCGTAACCTAGTGACTAGAACTGGAGTAGGGTTTTGAAAATCATCAAAAAGGTCTGTGCGGGAAAATGATTGGTTTATAGTTTATAGTTATGCCATAAATTGACCACACTAATATTGTAGAGTTTTAGGATCCTACACGTGAGGTCAATTATGTAGTAGTGAATATTGTAGACGCCAAGTTCGAGTTATGTATGAGGGCGAAAGAAGGGAGAAGGCAAAGCCGACACGATAGTAGAGGGCTACTCTCCCGAAATATACCAAGATAGCCGTCAGGATTAAAGTCCTAATCCAACGGACGAATTACAGTCATTAGTATCGTATTCTTCCCCCACGTTCTGCCAAGTGTATTGAGATTTAACACAGGTTTTGGTTTCTAACCTGTCGATTAGGAAATGCGCACGTCAACCTTTCCTACTAAGAGGACGAGTACCTGGGATTTTTTATTTTTCACTACTGAAGCTTGAACCAGATAGTCTCTTGCCGTAGAAAAACCAGGGCGATGAGGAGTACGCACTGAAATATACATGTTATTATATTTCACGATCGCAAGCTTTTTGAATCATGTTATCTTGGTTGTCTGGTTTGAATCGCGCCATTGTATTGGAACCTAACGTTTGAGCCATCAGTCTGTGACTTTCATCAGAGGAGATGAAAGTCACAGAATGATGGCTCAAACGTTAGGTTTCAATAACTTGACGTGATTCCACTTTTTCTTTTACTTATGGCTTTACGCCTAGTCGACGTTGAGGTCACCAGAGACGGATTGGGACTGGGAACAAGGAACGGGGAGGAATTCGGCCATGGCCTTTTAAAGGCATCCCGGCATTCCTCTGGAATGGGAGAAACCATGGAAAACCCAAATCTGGATGCCCGGACGGGGATTCGAATTGGTGTCCTCTTGAATGCGAGGCCAGAGCGTTAACTGTTCACTCACCACGCTCGGGTCACGCGAAAGTGGAAACAGTCCGTAAAAAGATGATGATTTAACAGTCAGTCACAGCTGTAATTTTAATTTTTAATATGCTTGGTAAAGACACGTTCTCACCAGCCTTTCTGTTTCTTTTACTGATAAAACTTTTTCAGCATAGATCAGCATACTTACAGCAAATTGGGTTACAAAACTTTGGTCAGACCATTGCTCGAATATGGTAGTGTAGTATGGGACCCTCATTTTACGTATCAAATACAGGAGTTGGAGAGAGTGCAAAAAAGGGCTGCTAGATCTGTTTCTGGAAATTATCGCAGAATGCAATCAGTGACGGATATGATAAAGGAGCTGGAATGGGATTCATTGCAAGACAGGAGGAGAATGAGGAGGGTCATGGGAGTGTACAGGGCACATACTGGCGATGAGGCATGGAAAGATATTGCAATAAGTATGAAAAGTAGTGCATGGAAGGGAAAAGATGACTATGACCACAAGCTGGCACTCGATTTCAGGCACAAGGGTGTGGGAAGATTCTCTTTTTTAAGTAATGGTGTCAGGGATTGGAATGAGTTACCAAGAGAAATGATGAATAATTTACCGAAAACTTTGAAAGAATTTAAAGATAAAATTTGTAGAGGGCAAATGTAGGTAGGTGCAGGATAGGGGGCAGATGGGTGTGTAGGGAAATTACCACCGGAGCCTGTGCTCCATTGCAATTAAATTAAATTATCTATAGTTTCGTGACATCATTAAAATTGACTCTTGCAGTAGTCATCACAGTCACACTAATATCACACTTACTTTGCCTGTCACTGCTATCTATCCCAACAAGGATATTACACCGACCACTTACTATAACTGACCTGCAAACTGCTTAACAAGTACCTTTTTTATGTAGTTTTTAGCCTCGTCGTGGTTATTAGATCCGGGGGAGGGGGGGGGGGGGAAGATTGGGGCAACTAATGGAAGGGAATGCACTTTTGAGGGAACCATCCCTGCATCCGCCAGGAGTGATTTTGGGAAATAATGGAGAACGGAAATCTGGACGATCAGACGGGTATTTGATCCCATGTTCTCCCGCATATCAGGCTCGAGAATTACCGCTTTACAACCAGTGTCGGAAAATAAGTTCAAAATACACTTACATCACAGATACACGTTATACTGGGTGATTCAAAATAACGTGGACGAAATGACATGGTAGATCAGTCATACAATAATAATCAAAAATCGCATAGGAACAGAGGGTCGCAACTGCGATCCGGAGCCGCTACAGGGCGTCTAAAATAATACTGACACAAAGAGAAGAAACAAAACCATTACAGATCATTTTATTGACAATTACTCACTCACATGCGACTAATGCAAGCCAGATGTTGAGCCTACAGCAGATGCTCAAAGTTTTTGCCAGATGCTTCGAGACAAGCCCGGCATCTCCGTTGCATGGAACGGCGCATCTTCTCAAAGATACCAGGTGTATCTCGAACACATCCGGCTGCCGCAACGATTCTTCCTACCAAGTCTTCCGGCGTTTCAACAGGTGTTTCATACACGAGTCCTTTTAAAAATCTTCAAAAAAAAAAAAAAAAAAAAAAATAATAACCAAAGGGACCGTGTTTGTATCGCAATGTCCTCTCGTGGCTCTAGCGCCCTCTACAGGCGTTTGTGACCCTCTGTTCCTATACGATTTTTGATCCTTATTGTATGACAGATCTACCATGTCATTTTGCCCACGTTATTTTGAATCACCCTGTATTTAGCCGGAAACATTCTGATCATAATAGAAAAATAAAATACTTAGTAGTTAATACACATATTTAATTATTAAAATTACTATATTCTTTAGAAACTGCGCCATTCTACTCCCCCCTTATAGAGTAATATGCTCTAAGATTCTGTGAGGTAGGAACATCAAATTCACTGTACCTTCTGGAAATAAGTTGAAGCATCAAATTAGCTCACATGTTAATGACGCAGTTGACCACTTACAAAGATAAAATTCGGATAACATGAGCAATTGCGAAGACAACAGAAAGTAACCCATAAACAAAGGAAGGGAATAAATCGTTTTTCTCCCATCCAGCTAACCAGCTAATGAGTATGTCTGAGCACAGTATTTATTTCAATCCTCAGATACCTTAGAATATCCCATTTTAGGGACAGAGGAGTAACGAACTCAACAAGTAACTGCAAATACTCATGCGTAAATTTTGATTTGAACACGTGTCCAGGGATACAGGCACCAGAATCAGCCAAAAAAATAGGTCAAGTTAAACGGCCTGGCGGATATTGGCGAGGATAAAAGCAGAGAGAGAGGCTACGGTCACATATCTGTGGGTCATCGAGTCTCACCTCACACTTGGCTAATGCCGGCAAATGATAGGGCCTCACCGCGAACGTGTCATCGGGGCTCCAGCCGTCACGAAACACGCAGTAATCTTTTATTTTGGTCGCGAGTATTGGCCTTCCACCTCACAGCCACCCAATGCACAGTTTCAACAACTGAACTCGATTCTTTTGCCAGTATCAATATTTCGCAAAGAAAATTTAATCACAGCAGCAATCGTATTAATAATGATACAATAACATCTGCCCTCTATTCCGCCCGAGTGAAAATAGGTGTGCAGACTAGTGCGTTTATTTTTATTACTCTTCTAGTTGCAGAAAATAAACGTTTGTATTGTAATATCTTTGTAACCTTAAATTGAATTCTTCCTCGCCCCCATCGTTGCCCCCCATCCTTTCCCGTCTCTAAAAACCTCGCTGTTGAGAGACGTAAAGCAGTTAAAAAAAAATTAAATTGAATTCCACAATTTCTTTACACTTATTGGATTGTTAATCTTTGATATAGTGGTTTGATTAACGTTTTACATGTATCTTAACGTAATTTATTTCAGGATATAACTAACCAAAGTTATGTAGTCAAAAAATAATATAAACAAAATCCAAAGGGTGAAGAGTTTATCTGCGTGGTAACGTGATCTTTGGTGAGTTTCTGAGATGAAGTATGATTTGTGGCACCTATCTGTTCTCGGTATGAACGAATTACCATTTTTTAAATTAAAAGTTAAATTCAATAAAATAATATCAACTGGGCTAATATAGTTAAACGATATGATACAGTTTAATTCAATAATCGAAATGAGACAAATAACCTGCTGATAACCTTTAATTCGGCTCGAAAAGTAGTAAAATGTGAAGTAGATGATCGACGCAACCAGTGGCGTAGTTATACCATTGAAGACCTGTGGTAAATTCAGTGGATGGGTCCTTCCCCCCCCCCCCCCCCGAGTGTCGGATTTAGGGGGGGGCAAACTGGGGCACCCTATTTATGGGTGACCTCCAGTTGGGAGCCGGGGAACCACTCCGCCTGGGGGCCTGTGGTATTTTGCCTGTCCTGCCACCCTATTGCTAAGCCACTAGACCCAACCCAACATTTCTCAAATAATTTATCACCAAAGATCGAGAAATATGGAAATATCATTCAGACTTCGCCAAACAAAATCTTTATCAGGTCAGATGCAGTGAGTTCTTTGAAAAGTGTTAGATGACCTGAATCACACTGAAGAAAGACGAGTGACCTTTCATGGACGCACAACAACAATAAATCCGGAAAAGATAGCGCCTAATATCCTCAAATTTGAGGAGGATCGACAGACACAAGTCCTTCACAAGGCTTCGTCAAGAAAAAAAGAAAATAAAACTGGTCTAAACGAAGAAGATATAATACACAGAAAAATCAACAACAAGCACAATCGTGGAACTGGGTTTCAAAAGAAAAATCAAGGAGAGTAAAAAGAGTATCCAGGACTGAAAAACGAGCATCAGTGAGCCAAGGAATGATGGAGTACTGGTAAAAAATAAAATCGTTTGATACATGAAGGAAGTTGTGTAAGACGCAGCGCGCAGATGGGTGGAACGAACATTGTAATAGTTACAGGACAATTTAGGCTACACCAAAGGAAACAATATTTGATTCACCCCCATTTACACGACATTAATGTGACATTACCCCTTCTTTTAGCTGGTGCTGCTTGTATCTTCCCGTATAACAGTTCTGTTATCAGCAGGCGTGTGTGGAGGAATCTATTACAAAGCCGGTAGCTTTGTTCTGAGCGCTTAACTTTAATCTGTTTATTAAATGTGTGTTTTGGGAGATGTGGGTGGGAATAGGACCACCATAAAATACGCACCTGTGTGGAAGAAATTTCCACCACCCTGTTCTTTGCATCAGGATAGCAGTGTGGTTGAGTACCAATGTCCCAGATTAAATCCAAAATCTCTCCGGATTACGTATGTAATCCTTTCCCACCTCTAATGACCTCAGCGTTGGCTAAGTGTAAAGCCACGGAAAAAAAGTGCTGTACTCCGTGGTTCACTGCGCCGACACAACTTGAAGACACACAAAATTATACAGTAACAACTTAATGAAGTAATCGGGTCTTTAAATGATGATTCAGAAAACTCCTTAAAATCTTCGGCTTCGTGGATAAGCAAGTAAGTGAATAAGCCCAAGTATTTTTACAGTCGTAACTTCACGCCATCAAAAAAAAACCTTCCTGCTTGCTGATTAACACAAGAGCGAGTTGTAACAAATCATCAGCCAATCGCAAAAGTTCTTTAAAATGAAACTGGTTAAATTCTTAGAAGATAGAGTTCTCTCTACATTGTATCCCCGCATAATGTAACCTCCAACCATCCCCTTCCCAAAATAATAAATTAATGAATCACTGAAGTTTTAAGTATGGATAGTGATGGGATGTCTACCAGGAAATGAGAAAACGGAAATGTGAAATCTAGGTGAGACCATGGCTGGAGTATGGAGAGATAGTATTGGATACATATTATCAGTAGAAAATACAGGAATTTGACCGGGAGCAGAAGAGGACACATTTTTCTTTATTGTTGAAATTGCCTTAGATCAGGGCATGCGTCCCGCCTTGAACATTTTTGCGGCCCGCGAGATTCATCACACTTTTACAAAATGTATTAGAGAAATGCAACGTATTTTGAAAAAAAAAAATACATCATTTGTGCATCCATATATTCAAAAATTATCTGTCTAAATTATGAGTATCATAATTATTATAATATTATCTATGTTTACATGGAAGAATAATAGGAAACACAATAAAAATAACTCATTATGTCACAATTTTTCACTCCAAAAAAATTGTCTATAATGGAAATATATGCGGCCCGCGGAGCTATGGTGCATTTCCAAAGTGGCCCGCAAGATCATTTGGGTTGGTCACCCCTGCCTTAGACCATACTCAATTACTGATATAATAAATGCTGTGGCTTGCGAGTTGTTGGAATGCAGGAGACAGATGAAGAGAGTTTTGGGTTCCTGTAAGGCATTGATACTCAACCTGCTGCCCGCCAATTATTTCCATTTGACTGAAGCCTACCAATTATAAGCCGGAATAATATAAAATTTTCAAAATTTTATAACAACGTCAACAACTGCATTAATGTTAAAATAAATGATTACTTTTAAATGAGGAGTTTTATTGTACGGTAGGTTATTGTGGGCCATCATCAGCAGTTCTTATGCGGCCTAGGAAGAAAAAAGGTTGAGTACCTCTGGTATAAGGAATACCTCCTTCGTGAAACCTGGATGGATATAGAGCAGTACCTGCGATGGAAGACATGATCACGAACTAAAGTTTGATTTGTGGGCTCGAATTCGCGTTCGGCAATCCAGATTTCGGTTTTTCAAGGATTCCCGAAATCAATCCAGCAAACGACGGGACGGTTTCTTCAAAAGGCCACGTCCAGAATTCCTTCCCGTTCCTTACCCTACTACCTTTCCCGCCTACCGGATGTTACAAAAAGGTACGGCCTAACTTTCAGGAAACATTCCTCACACACAAACAAAGAAAATATGTTATGTGGACATGTGTCCGGAAACGCTTACTTTCCATGTTAGAGCTCATATTGTGGACGGCTGTGATACAATACGCCATTCTCCAGGGCTGCATCAGCGCATCAGGGATTCCATGCGACGGAGGGTCGGTGCATGTATCCTCGCTAACGGAGGAAATTTTGAACATTTCCTGTAACAAAGTGTTTGAAGTCACGCTGGTACGTTCTGTTGCTGTGTGTTTCCATTCCATGTTTAATGTGATTTGAAGAGAAGTAATAAAATGAGCTCTAACATGGAAAGTAAGCGTTTCCGGACACATGTCCACATAACATATTTTCTTTGTTTGTGTGTGAGGAATGATTCCTGAAATTTTGGCCGTACCTTTTTGTAACACCCTGTATAATGACCTCCACGTTGGGGTATAGACATGAACTGATTTGGGTTTGATGGAATAGAGTAGTTTTCATGCATAATAAAGAAGTGAAATAATTTGTTGAGGAAGGTGCTGAACTGTTTAGCTCAAACTATAAAAGAGTTAGAGATGAAAATTTTGTGTTATACAAAAGTAGGTGTTAAGAGCAAATTTTTACTGGTGCATAAGGTCTATCGGAGGTAATTAATTAATAATGAGGAATGGTCTGATGGCTCAGTGGTTAAGGAGTCTGACTGGGGAGCGAAAGGTCCCCGGTTCGAATCCCTGTCTTGCCGGGGATTTTCATAAGCTCTTAACCCTGTCTTCACCTCTAGCACAGCTTGCTGTAATGTGAACGCTTCCGTGGCTCGGATTCCACATTAAACTGTAGGCCCCCTGTACCCAGTAAGATAGCCGGGTTAGGTTAAGGCGACGAATGTGCAGCCAATAGAAACCCTGTCACCAGGTCATTACGACCACACGGAATTATATATTATAGTTAATAATAATAATAAAACTATTCACTGACCGAAAGATTCACATCACTCGCACGGAAAAGTCGCATGAAATTTTGTGGACATATAGCACGAATGGATGACTCACGACTTACCAAGAAAATTTTCCACATCGTCAACGGTCCCCGACAAAACAAAGCACGCTGGTTTGTAGAAACCTAGAAGGACCTCGCAGAAGCCAGCCTTGACCCATTGACATACACACGCAGTATATACAGACAATTGATCACCTCACATAGATTTTCCCCTAAGAGCCCAACATCAAAAAATCTGAAACTCAGAAATGCATGGACACAAGAGAGACGTCAAGCCCACAGCGAAAGGATGAGGAAGTTTTGGGAAATTAAGAAGAACAGCAAGAAGAATAAGAAGGACAATGCAAATTAATGGTTCCACGCGCTCCTTAGTGGGCTAAACGATAAAATAAATAAACAAAACCATTATTTACTGGTAATATATCAACTAAAATTATTATTTATCCAAATTACACAGTAATTCATAGGCTAGTACTACGAGCAATAATCATTAGGTTGCTAGAATTTATTGTATTAAATTCATTCATTACGTTGCCGGTAATTTAATATTGATGGTAAAGCAAGTAATGCTGTCAATACGTAGTACGGAAAATAATAATGTAAAAGTTGTTCATACATGGGGAAAGGGGACTGGTGCATTATAAGCTGGTTTGCATCGAGAGGAATCGAACGGTGCAACCGATTATGCCGGTCCCCTTTAAAGTGCTCAGCCAAATAGCCCGATAATCGATTTCCCGTGTTGACATTATCGCCATAATGAACGGCTTTCAACGCTAGTGGGTTAACCATGACGCAAGCCTTACCCGTTAGCAGAGATGTGATAGCAAAAAGGTGAAAATAAACTTGAAACACTTGTAACGAGACTGTAGTCGGAATTATTCGTGGAAACAAGACTAAGAATATTCAGTACGTTAAATTCATCAGAGTAAATTAGGTCGTTGGGAGAGCTCATTTATGTTGCAATCATAACTACCACAATTGGAATCGGGTGAAAAGTGTTTCTAACAGTGAAGGTGGCTATACGTCAAATGGAATGAATAACAGTGAGATATCCGATGTATTAAAAAATTTAAACGTGAGGAGGACGTTATCCACTTTTGCAGCGTAAGCATACGATACACATTCCAGCAGTCTTTTTTTTTTATTTTTTTATACTGATAATTTGCAAATACTTGGCTGTATTATAAAAGAAGACATATGTTTTATTCTACGCCATTACTGGACACTATCATTATCAATTGAAATGTAACAGGTGACAATTTCTCTAGACGTGTACAAGTGCAAATTTATGGCTAGCGTTCTCTTTCTACCAACATATTACTCTCAATTTTTAGAAGAACATTCATATAGCCCGATAATCAATTTCCCGTGTTGACATAATTGCCATAATGACCCTCGTTGGCAACGTGTCGTATATATTGAAACCCCTCTTTTCATCCGTCACTCGTTTTCCAATTAGTACCGTCATAGCTCTCTTATACCATTTACCAGAGACTTCTACGGATTTATGCTATATTCGCTTTTCCTGTATTGCTAACTATAAAGTGGATGCCATACCAATCGACCATACTGAACCTGGGAACTGACTAGCTCAGTTACGTTGCATTCGTGATACATCCCCCTCATTACCCTTTATATTTTCTTCTTCTTCTCTTCGATATCGGCAATCTAAGGACCACGAAAAGTAATCCCGTGTATTCATTTCGATCTTTCTTTTTTGACTTCCAATAGTTCTCCATCCTTCCACTTTGCAGATTCCTTCTTTCTTCCGTCCATATGTTATTACATTTCCTCTTCTCTTTCTCCTGGAAACCCTTGAAATTTCGGATCAATCTCCTAAAAGTTCCTGTATCTTGTATTGAATCTTCTGTTGTTCCGATCTCAATCATATCTGTCTTTACTCCTTGGATCCACTGGTTGCCTTCTTACTCTTACTTTCTATTTTATACAGGGCTTCTTAACCTTTTCCTAGTGCCTATCCTATGTGTCTCTTACCTAAAAAAAGGAAAATTTTAGGTTCCCTTATGCCTGAAATGAAATATGAATTTATGGTTATAGTCATAATTTCGCTTGCATTTAATACTCCGAAATATTCCCATATCATCTATCCACGCATGTTATTTTTTTACGATTGTTGGCCTTATACCTAGCCATCGTTCTCTTATATTAGTTTTACCTGTCTGTCGTCCTTTGTAAATCTTGCAGTCGATATTTCACCAACTTCCCAGTGTCAGGTGGCAATGGAAAGTTCAATAGTAATTATTAATAATTTTTAATAATGAAGCAATTAATTAGTGAAAATTAAATAATTTAATCATTTTTCGAAGTTGAAATGGTTACGGTTGGACACATCAGAACATAAGGGTGGACCACCGAGTCAGGAGAGGGGCGACTTCGCCTTTGTATGTGCCTGGCATGTAAGTCGTAGGATCAGCACAAGGCGTCGCCAGCAGCCGCTTTATAGGCGCTAGAATCCGTCCTCGGGGGTACCCGAATAAATTCATCACCCTCTCAAGAATCATACTGCAACCATCGGACTACTTCACTACGCCCCCGCCGCGAGATTGGGTTTTGGAAGAATCACCCCCCGCCCCTCCGCCATATCCGTTGGAGGGGAGGTACGGACTCTCGGAAGAAGCGTCTTTAGCCACCCTCGCGGGTGCCCACGGGGAACCTCGTGAAGGCGACGCTGTCATGACGTGGGGCCGAAGACAAACCCCAGTCACATTGACGTCCGTTGTAATGCACTGAAAGACACAGGGAATAATCACCCCCCCCCTCCGCCATATCCGTTGGAGCGGAGGTACGGACTCTCGGAAGAAGCGTCTTTGGCCACCCTCGCGGGTGTCCACGGGGAACCTCGTGGCTGCGACGCTGTCATGACGTGGGGCCGAAGACAAACCCCAGCCACATTGACGTCCGTTGTAATGCACTGAAAGACACAGGGACCTGGCTAGAGGTGGGCAAAGTGACTCACTAAAAAGAGCGGTGTTCATTTGATCATTCTACGAAAAGAACTAGTTCTTTTGAACGGTTCACTAGCTCACTTGCTCAGTTATATTTGAGACTTTTTTTTGTTTTTTTAGGTCTCACCCCTCAGAATCCGGTTTCACCCCCACTTTTCGATGAAAATACACCCCATAAATCGACTTTGATGCAATTAGTAGACCTTTTTTTTAGCTCTACAGTCCACAAAGCCCACGTGAACAAGCTCTTGATCTTCAGAATTAGCCGACTTATGATCGACTCACCTAGAAGAACTACCGTTCACTTTTTAGTGAGCGACTGCTCACTCGCTCTTTTAAAAGAATTGCTCAAAAGAACTGATTCACTCCCCAACGACCCATCTCCAGACCTGACATGCGGGAAGACGGTGGTTACATCCTGACTGCGGCTGCGGGTTCTGTGTCCCTTCAGACCCTACAACAGCCCGCCTCCCAGGAATGTAACGGATTTCAATGATTTTTCGTAGGCCCTCCAGGCAAATCCCGAGGTTGTTCCTTTAAAAGGCCACGGCTGAATTCCTTCCAATCCTCCTGGGTTAAGTCAGCTGGAAAACTACCCTGAGACCCTACAGCAGCCCGCCTCCTAGGCTTCAACTAGGAAGAATGAAACCTGAAAAAAAACCTTAAAAAAGACATACTCATTGCTTTGTTGCTTATCAGCGACTAAAATGACAGCTCTTTCATATTACGGAGAGCTGTGTAAGTATTTTGGTTTGCCAGTCACTTCTCAAGCAACTATTCGGACTGGCCGTAGAATACAATCCTGCTGTCGACATCAAACAGCCAAGTCCAGTCATCGAAAGTAATCAATTATGTAAGCCTGTCAGTCAGTACAACAATTAATAGTATCTTGCTTATCACGGAATCCTTTGCGATGGAACAAATTTTGTTACCAACATTTAAAGCACCAATAAAGAAGAGTTTACTAAGCTTTATGGAACGTTTTATATAGAAAGCTGTCCATATAATTATTTCGAGTTATCGTTGTACTTAGTAGCTTCAGCACTCATTCTTCAATTCTGCAGCATAGGTGGCGCCCTAAACCACAGAGCACCGTGGTTCAACAAATCAATTTCATATTTTTTCAGAAATAACTGCTGTAGAATACCGGGATGTTTCCTACAAATCGGCCACGGGCCAATTCCTTCGTATTGATTCCGACCCTTTCTGGCTCTAATGACCACGGCGCTGACTTCCCTTAAAACCCTAAATTAATGAACAAGCCGACTGCTACGCAAAAATTTAACGAAAGTTAACTGATGATCATGTCAGCCAATTTAAACATCATCAACATTACCTGACCAAGCCCCGGATCCCGAAACTGTTAATCTGCAGACAGACTCCAGCATAGTCAATGTCCCTTACCAGTCAAAGCGTTAGTAAAGTTATAAAAGAAATCTTTGTTTAGTGGATTTTTAGACCAAAGAAATTTTACCGTGCTTGCATGCCTGTGTAACGGATCATTTACAACAATGTTAAAATATTCTGCACATTCACAGCTAATGTTTATACTTGACTATATTTCCAAGAATACCTTTCTGAGATACAGTTGTTTTCATATTATTTACTGCTATGTCATAAATAACTGAACAGGGTACTGTAACAGCCCTCATACCTGAATTTTGAATAGTATTGTACTGTATGAAGTATTTGCAGTGAGCTAAAGTTTGCATGAATATGGTCTGGTATGTTTGTTTTGTAATTTCTTGTAAAGCAGTGTATATATACTTTGTTTTATGAAAGAAAATTATTTAAAGTCCATTTAATATGTTTAAGAACCGAATGGTGCAAGAGAATTTCTTAAATGTTTGTAATTCCATGTATTAATACAAGTTATGATGTCTACAGGACAGTTTTCTACAGTTTGAGATGATTTCTGCAAATAATTTTGTATTCAAGTCTCTCTAATTACAATTTCTGATCATTTTGTAATGTTGTTAGTTAATTTTGTATTAATTCCGATTTTTTTAAATATGTTTGATTGTTTGAGTGATTGTTAATGTTCGAGAAATATCGGGCGGATGCCTTTGAAGAATTCTCGTAATTTCGATAGAGACTATACAAACAGATCGGCTGGACAGAGCAGTTAGTTCATTCAGTATTCAGTTTTACAGAGAGATTCATCCAGTTAGTTCACAGAGATTTTATTTGCAACGGCTCAGAAGTGCATCTCTGTATTGTATCTATACTTGTGAATATCGCTGACTTCGTTTTGAAATCAATAAACAAATCTTCAATATAACCTTCTGGTGGATTTTTTAATTAATCAATATATATAAATTAAACCACCGAAGAACGTAATAGTACATTTCATTGTTAAGGCCTCCCTTTAATTTTGTAATACCTAATTCATGGTGAACGGTACTGACGGCAATGATCTGATGAACTGAATATCTCGTGGAAGTATAGTAAACATTTTGCCTCGTCGTAATTGAGCCAGTGTAGAGAGCAGATCCTGCGCACCAAAATTCCTTCCAATAAATTATGAAAAAGTAAGAGAATTCATTTAAAGATCCTTTCGGTGCAACAAAAATTAATTTCAGTTTTTTTACGAACTTCCTGGCTGGAAGCTTACTTGAGAACAAATGGAACGGAAGTTAGTCAATGATTACATTTTAACGTGCATTGTCATAACACATTCTTACTTACATCGAATCCACAGGCGTAAAATGTCAAGACAAGAAACAAAAAATAATTCGTACAAAACTCAAACGTCACGTACAAAGAGGAATTAGTTATTTTGGGACACATCAGTTTAATGAATTCCCTAAAGAAATAAAACAGTTTGTAGGTAATAAAGATGTATTTAAAGAAAACTAATCAAAGTCAAGAATTTGTACAAAAGAATATTGCATCTATTATGACTTTTGGAAAATTCAATTGTAAATTTTAATGGTTATTTTTTGGTAATATATAAGAATTTTTAGCTGTGATTATTATCCGTATTGTTTGTATAAATTATTATCCATAGGATGTTCCACATCCTAGAGGGAACTATGGAACAAGAATAATAATAAAAAAAATCTAACATGCTTTGACAATAAGATACATTGCCTAACAGTCTGTTATTTTTTTGGAAGAGAAATAATTGTTTTCAAATCACTTTTGTCATTTCTCTAGCGTTTGTAATTAGGGGAAGTAAACGTGCAACTCTATTCATGAGTCATCTTATTCTACAGGTAAAGTCCTCTTGTTATGTTTACTGATGCTAACAGGTGATGCGACAGTGTAGTACCTCGTGCAGGAGCCGAGCCTCTTTTTCACTCGATGAGGTTTCCAGTAGCGTGGCTGGCTGACAAAGCCTCGGAACGAGTCTTCATTAGCTCCTTTTCTCGGCTAATTCGACGCAGGCGGACGGGGTTAATTGCGTCCGCCCAAACCGCCTCCGGCGTTGTGAGGGGGCGTGTTAGTTTGTGAACACTTTGCGTGGAACTGACGCCCAAACAAAGCGCGGCTCCGGCTCATTCTTCCTGTCCAATTAGTGAACGCTTTAAATACAGTTCTTTAACGGCGTAGCCTGCGGTAACGCGTTAATGGATGTCGGGAGGATACCTGCAACAAAGTGACAGAGCTTAGAGAAAGCTACAGTGTAGACAGAGATACAGCTTTGCTCGCAGTGAGACGATTTGAAGCGAGCAGTAAATTGGACGATCGCTGATAACAACCATATGCTATTCATTTCAGTTCACTATTTTGAAAATTAACAGCATATGCTACAATTTTTTTTTAAGGAGAGCTATCTCTGCAAAAACTGAGGTATACATTGCAGGCTACGGCTGCATGATAACATATTTTCTCCGCCATGTCCTGTAATCACATACGGTTCCCGACATGGTCTGGGGGTATGTTTTCATTCCGCACGAATTATTCTGTATAATTTCGCTAGTCACCTTTAGCCATCTGTCCTGTACGGACGTGTGTGCGACCAGCAAACCGAAGGTGGGTTCTATCCTCCCATAGGTGTCTTACTGAATTTCATAAATATTGTAGCAAATATGTAGATAACCGTTTTGAGTGTTGTTTAGAACAGCGTGACGTTTTATATTGTCTGCACGACAAGGCAGAAAGGAGAGGTTGAACCAGGTGTCGCTTTGAGAATTCAGTTTTTCCCGGCGTATAAATGAAACAAAGTCTTCACGGGTTATCTGCCGGATAATATCTTTATTAAACATAATTTCTTTAATACACAACGGTTCGGCAGCAACCTCCGCTGCCTTCGTCAGGTAAGCTGTCATGACTAAGCTGAAAATGTTATTTGGCATACTCTTTGGAAAGTAATCGGAAATCCGAACAGTTTTACCTCCCCCCCTCCCCTTCTTTGTGCCGTAGCAAAGGTGATTTGCACACAATATGGAGATTAGCAATTGTGTACCGCCACCGCTCCTACTCTGCTTGTCCCATTTGAAGCGTCAGACACTTTAGTGCTGTCCCGGAGACTTTAGCCAATGAGAGGGTCCATATGCTATGACCAGTTACAATGAAATTACAAAAAAAGCTTTTTTCCACTATTGTCCACAAAGTAATGTTAAATGTTTGTTGTCACACGCACTCTCAGTTCAGTTTGAAACCCACCGAGCGTGGTGGGTGAACGGTTAACGTTCTGGCGTCGCATTCGAGAGGACGCTGTTTCGAATCCCCGTCCGGGCATCCAGATTTGGGTTTGCATGGTTTCCCCCAATCACTCCAGGCGAATGCGGGGATACTTCCTTCAAAAAGACCATGGCAGAATTCCTTCCCGTTCTTTGTCCTCAGTCCCATCCCACCTTCTAATGACCTCGACGTCGACGAGGCGTAAAGCCATAATTAAATAAAAAATGGAAACCATAAAATGTAAAATATCGGTTGGGACCTGTTTCATGAAGTTCGGTTATCATATCCGTTTACAGTAACGACGTGAAATCAGCTAGATCAGCTAGTCACACCGGGTAACTCGCTCATGTGGGATTAGATGGATACTACTGGGTTGTTAGTTACACTCTCGTCAAATCGTTTTGAACTGGCTTTTCGGCTCTATATGTATTAGCTTTTGTTTAATATCAACGTCAGGTTGACACGTTCCAATAACTAAGAAGTGAACTTGTAATATGAATAGTGACTTATGTGTACTAGGTGAGCGATTATATAAATGTGTTTATGTATTTGTATATACATATAAGGAAGTGACAGTAAGTGTAAAGTCCCCTGACTGTATGACCAACAGGCCCAAGTGTCAATAAAATAAAAGTCGAAAAAAAACTTCACTAATGTTATATGTACTAAATGAATTTATATTGATGAGCGCTATCGACTAAGAACATACGAGTTTCATAATTCCTCCGAGTCAGAAGTTATACTGCGCGTAATTTTCCAGGCGTGGTAGGACGAACCCTTATCCCCGCTGAGAAGTTACAATGTCTCTAGCGCTGTAAAATATCGTGCGATTCTTTGTTTATCAATATTTGATATTAGATGCAAACTCCAGATGTAAATTTACAATGCCAAACCGTATCCCCCATTTTCTTTATTACCCTGTTCTATGGAGTGTTGAAGCATTTGGAACCAAATTTAAAAATGTACTAACGTAAAAAATCTGAAAATACTTTACAATGTCCTGTTATCCAGTAAAAACACTTTTATCATGAGTAACGCGTTGGGAGCTGACGATCCTTGCTCAGTTAAACAATGTGCATAAATTTATAGAAACAGGTAGAAAACAACTTCTTACAACGATATTTCCTTTAGCATTTCCCTGTCCATTTTGTCAGCCATTTGTTTGTATCTTTCTCTAATTCCTTTCCCCATAGATATCGATGTTTAGGCAGCGTAAGTCAGAATAAGAATATACAACAGCCGGTATTGTTCCTCTCTGAAACATTTCTTTTACCGAAATCAGGTTACCTGCCTTTCGTTTGTTTCTCTACCTCCTTTATTTATCAATTGTTTCTTCCCCTTTCATCCACTACATTTCCGAGTTATTAGAAGCCATTCACCTTCTTTGTCTGATCTTCTGCAAGCATAATTTTACTGATTGGCCAAGTTTTATTTCGATTAATATCAGATATTAAAATATAAAAGTATTATGCATCCCGCATTATTAGATCTATGACGTGACAGGCAGGCTCAGCGTGTGTCGGGGCATGCAACATGCAAGCTACGTGTCACACTGGCTGCATCCCTCCAGGAGCACTACGACTCAAGTCTTGACACCGTGGCATCCAAGGAAAGATAACGCTGGCTTATGTTTGCTCGACACCTGTGCACAAAACGCTAACATTTGGCAACTAGCCGAGGATAACCAGTTGGATTTCATAAATTAAGGAGGATAAAAACTGATATCTGGACTCCAAATATTAGTAACCTCAGGTACAGTGAAAGTTTTTCCGTGTGTTTCTTTGACATTTACGAGTCGTTAGACATAACACCATTATTAAACCCAGGGCACCTGAGGACCACACATCTATGTTTTAATTTGCTAGTGTTAAATCTTTCATCAAGTTCCTGTTTTATTAAATTGAACTGTCAGTATCCATTTCCCGTTTAAACCTAGAATCTTTCTTGACGCTAAATTCGTTCGGTCTTTGCCCCGTCCACTCCAAGCCTCGAATAAAAATGCAGAACTTCGTGGATGCCCCTATCATCGATTCATAAGGCTCCAAAAATGGAACAAGTTTGCTCTATTTTCTTTGTTAGTATTTCGAACCAAAAATAAAATGGAACCCTACTGTTGTCACTCCGATGTCTTTCCGTTCACTACGGGCCTTTAGCTCGTGAAAGAAATGGGTTAAAGTCATCAAATATGCACATGATCTGTTTTTCGTTCACCAAAACCAATAACCTGTTTTTTTTTTTTTTAATTTTATACCATTCGGGAGGACGGCGGTTGGAATCCTCGTCCGGGCACCCAGATTTGGGTTTTCCATGGTTTCCCCAAATCACTCCAGGTGAATACCGGGATGCTTCCTTCAAAAGTCCATAGCCGAATTCCTTCCCATTTCTTGCCACCCATCATTTCCCGTCTCTAAAGACCTTGCTGTCAAGAGACGTTAAGCAGTTAAAAAAAATTATAATATTATATTTTAGTCGGTTTCATCATAAGTAGGTCGAACAAACTTTTCGTATCCCAATGTGTGGTGGGATGATTACAGGTCGTCAAGTAGAGAACTAAGATATTTTATGCATTATTTTCACTTGAAATTAAGTACCTCAGTGGCCACAGAATTTGTTGATATCAGACTATATATCTTATAAACGCTATTACGTAGAAACTTGAAAAATGTTCCCAATATTGAACATGTATTAAAATAGCTTTTTAAACTGTGAGAAAAACAAGGAAATTTTTTTTATTTTTAGGTTTTATTTCCGTGTTTTAGTATAATTTCGATTATTAATATTATTTATTTAGTGCATTCTATCCTAATATACGCGTAACAAATTTGATTGCAACTGATCGACGGTATCAACAGGATGAGCGGAAATGTGGAGGGGCGTTGGATAGTCATAGGGCGGAGATCGCTGATTAATATGAAAATGTAGAAGGCATTGTTTGTTCCACCAAGCGACTAACACATGAGATATACGTGATAGAACATTGCGTTGGTGCCTAGTTCAATCAGTAGGGATTCCTTTTTAAAGGTTATGACTAATAAAGTCTTTTACTACAAGCCCATTATACAGCCTGTACTGGAGAAGACTGGGTATGACTTAGGAGTAAGGCGACCAAACGAACATCTAGCGGGCCAATCATACACGTTCACATCACAGTCACAGATGTTCTACTATCACCAACTGAATCGCTTCAGACCATATGTCCTGAAGCTTTATGTAAGCTTCTGTATGAGATCGACGATTAGAGTCTGCGATTTTTACTACAGTTATCACCTCGGCTAGTGCATTGAACGGTGAGCATGACTTACAGGTGCGACGCCAGTAAGTTGTGCAAGTCGGCCCACAGAGGAATATCAACACTATCCACCACTAATCAACTAGGGTTGATTCGGCTGGCACATGTTGGTAAGTTAGGGAGGTTGGAAGTGGATCTCGGAATACCACACACAGTCCTCATCATGCCCTTGTCTGGGATGCCCATCATATCGGCAAGTGTAAGGAAATTGATAACTAAATGGATGAGAAAAATGGCCACTACCCAGAGTGTTCTGTTTCACTCTCCACCTCATGTAGCCACCACCTTGATCTCTTACGTTTCCTGTTCGTTAGAACCAGTGATATTTTCTAGTTGAGTGCGACATGTGAGTCTAGGATTCTTTATGATGCCATAGTATATGGATTGGGGAATGAACTGGTACCATTGAGGAAACAAATATATGGAGACGGAATACCGCTTAGCTTATTCTGTGACGCCGCCTCTAAACTCTCGGCTCATACTGCGCATGCGCAGCAGCGGCGGTGGCCATATTACGTATCCATACATATCAATTTGGAGACAGTATATCCCGAAAACTAAGCAAGATATCGAAAAAATGTATTCTCTGTTTCGATTTTTTTCGTCGTGTGACATAAGAATCCACCATCAAATTTGACTTTTGCGAAATTTTTCTTCTACATTTCAACTCAAGACATCACTTTTGAGGCAGTATATCTCGAGATCTAGGTGAGGTACCGAAAATTTTTATTCTTTATTTGTTATTTGTCTAGTCTTTTTAAGTAGGAATCCATCATCAAATTTGACTTTGAACAATTTTTTTCTTCTGAATTTCAACCAAAAACATCTCACATTTGGGACAGAATATCTCGAAAACTAAACGGGATATCAAAAAATTTTATTCTTAATTTTTTATTTGTCTCATCGAGTAACATAATAATCCATCATCTGATTGCGGCGTCACGTTTATCCTAGAGTCCCCTTGAGGTTATTGTACAAATTCCCCGACGACGACGAGAGCCATTCTCTGCCTATTAATTCATTAGGCAGTGTATTGCGAAGTTTTTGTCTTTCGACATTTACTTCTACATCGTTTAACGTGGCATTACTTCACGATAGGTCTAGCTTCTCTGTTGGCAATTTTCATGATTATTCTCCCATATGATGCGCTTAATAGTAGCCGGCGACTACATTTGTAGGCGCTGGATTCGGCGATCTATTTGTAGTTCAGGCTATGAGCTGCACTAGCAGCTCGATTATATGAGTCATCATTGCGCCCCACTGCTGTTCCATCGGATCGTGGTTGCAGCAGCGATGATCGCTGTGGCCAGGTGGGGCACGGGGCGTCATTCTCACACGACGAGGTGGGACGTGATTCCCATCGCTGGTAGTGGCGGCGATCTTGGTAGTCTGACGACAGGTCTTGCTTTTGGCCCGTCGGCTGGTTCTCTGCAGGCGCTTGCGGGCTGGACAGCCACGGTAACACGCCGCGTGCCGTAGTCCGCAATTGCAGCATGTGGGTTCCTCCCTCGGCCGCTGACATTCGGCCGGAGAGTGCTCCTCCCCGCAGCGAACGCACCTAATCTTGTTGGTGCATTGCCGAGCAAAATGGTTGAACCCCCGTCACTGGAAACATTGGACAATGCCAGGGGATTTCCTCTTCTTCGACGACGTTGGGCACTGCGTGCTCACAGACGTAGTCGATGGCTTGTTGACTGGAGGCTTGCTGGCTGATGTTCCAGACCATTCTCCAGCTGGCGACGGTTCTTCAGTCTTGACAGAAGACCGAGCGTGGCGGTGTAACGGTTAGCGTTCTCACCTCGCATTCGAGAGGACGGCGCACACAGGGGTATTTGACACAAAAAGTCGATCAAAATTATTTCTTCATAATTTGGATTTTTGTTTCGCTTCTTTTGTGTATTAGAACTTATAACTGTGAAGTAGGAGTAATAATAAAGAACACGTACTGTGTTCATACACGTTATAATATATTAAGCGAATATTTACAAAATATCTAAACAATAATCATATATGTACATTAAAATATCATTCTGACGAACCGTCCCATCCTTCGTCGTCGGAACCTTCACCTTATGGCTCGTTCTCTTCTTGAGTACTCGGGCCCCATTAAAGTAATATTTTAGAATTTTCTGGATTGAATGATTTAGATGTTTTGGGGATTTTGTGCCTGATGAAGCTCAAATACGGATCCTAAGTTAATGAAAGCCTATTAATGACATCTGTGTTACACTACACCCAACTAAGATTTCTGGAGTGTCTCTCCCTAAATCGTCGAAAATATTTGTTTCTAGCTTCTTCTGCTGCTTCTGACAGATTGCCTACAGGCAAAAGTGCATACTCTGTTATAAGTGGGACCTCAATCAATACTTCTTGTATAGGTGACATTGGATGCCACGAGTACAGTTCAATGTACAGTACATTTTAAATTTTTCTTGGCCGTGGGGATTAATTTTTTTTTAAATCTCTATCTTGTGCCCACTATATATTATTCAGATAATAGTATAAAACCTGTCAATCAATGTTTTGTTAATACCTATTATCTCTGCGGACATCATGGAAAGATTTTATAGGCCAATCCACATTGGTCGGATTGGATCTTTTGAACCAATCATGGTATTTATTTAAAAATACACTCTCAATTCTCTTAGCAGCGTGCCATTTTCTTTTAATTTCGAATTTAAGCCTTGAAAAACTTTGTTCGAACTGTTGCCTTTGTTCGACCGTGAAAGTCAGTTGATTTAAAATATTTTCCTCGACTAATTGCAACTTTTGCACGAAATAATTTCCTTTCTCGTGTTTAATCATATCATAAATAACTTTTCGGGTCATGAGCATGATACCAGAAGAGCCCATAACAAAGAAAATCTTACATGAAAAAAATGTGACCGAAAAAAGTAAGTTTGATTCATTGTAAATAATCTAGAATATTTTCAAATAAATAGACGTTTGGCACTTTTTGGCACCCAATTTTCAATGGAACACCAAGATAGTACACGAAACTAATACCATATAAGAGATCAGACTGGGGAAAGGTCCGGAAATATAACAAAATCACTCTTTAATACTTTTCGTAATAAAAAAATCAGTACAAAATGAGTCAGCTTACAAAACTGTACAGAAATAAAGTTGTGTGATACCTTTGGATGAATATTACTATTATTTCAATTCTAGGCACCTGGCTGAACAATATCCATGATTAAAATCACCACTACTCACTTAACATCACTCACAAATTAAAATGGTACAACTTATAATTTTCTTGTATTTGCTTGGTAACAGTACGTGGGTCTTGCAATGTGCTCAGAAGATGACTGTTCACGGGGTGGGGAATGAAGCTTATCTAAAAAACATAGCTGATTGTTATTCTATAGACATTTGCCTAGAGTCAGGTAGATACGGGTTCTTTGAATTTGCAAAAAAAAAAAAAAAAAAAAAAAAAAAAAAAAAAATTGACTTTTGATCGGTTTTTTGTGTCAAATACCCCTGTGTGCGGCGGTTCGAATCCCCGTCCGGGCATCCAGATTTGGGTTTTCCATGGTTTCCCAAATCACTCCAGGAAAATGCTGGGATGCTTCCTTCAAAAGGCTATGGCCGAATTCCTACCCATTCCTTGCCCCTATCCCTGCCCCCCATCCTTTCCCGTCTCTAAAGACCTCGCTGTTGAGAGACGTAAAGCAGTTAAAAAAAAATAGTAATTGACAGAAGACCTGCTCTTCATCTCCTTAATCTTCCTGATAAGCGCTAGTTCTTCAGGAGAGTATGTTGTTTCCATAATCTGCACAATTTGCTTGCCGATGATGTCGTAATCAGTCAGGCTGCAGGCCAGGATTTGCAGCCCATCCCGCTCTGGCCATGCAAAAAAAGGAAGAGCTGTCCGGCGCTGCAACTCTCGTAGGTAGCTGGTAACGTTGTAGTGGTAGGGTACGTAGAAGGGCTTAACTGGACCCATAGGAGGGCCCAGCTCAACCGGTGCATCCACTTCCATCACGAGTTGTTGTTGTGGCATCTCAGTACCGTCCAATGCGCCCGGGTGGCGCGAGGCAGCGTGTAGCCGTTGGCGGTTCTTCATCCAATAGTATCGAAGACAACGGTAGCGGGCCTAATACAGAACATGCACGTATCAATCGCGACTGCGCAGAAGAGTGACATATTCCCCGTGTCTGTATGGATAGGTAATATGGCACCCACGCCTCCCCACTCCTCTCCGTCCGACGTCACTTCAATGTGTGGTGAAGGTCCCTTGCGTCGTCTCCATATATTTCTTTCCTCCATGACTGGAACTGCGCGAGTATAGTGTGCACAGTGGTTAGGAGGTGGACGCACGTGGGTAGCCTGTGAATGGGCCACGGCTGATAGCCATCTGACGGGCGGCGCCTCGCCACCCACGCCCGCTGCTGACAACTCAATTGGCCCCCCGCCGCGCCACAGCTCGTCCCGTCTCCCACCCCGGGGACGGTAATTTGGACAAGTCGTGATTGCAGGTCGTGACGTCCCGAGAACTTAATGCCTACAGACGTAAATTCTACCTCAGTAAAACGGTCTCGTTTGTTGGCACGCGTAACCATTTAAATCTACCGTTTTCATTACTCGCCTTCCAGCTGACGAACCCGCTTTTGTAGGACAGAAAAAGGAACAATGTTTCCTGACAATGCAGAAGGCCATTGAAAGAATAAATTCTGCTGTTGGAAGGAGATGTGCCACAAGCTGTATTATAAAGTAAGCAACATGTGTGTAATAAATAAATTACCTCTCCCCAACCAGATATTCCACTTGGTTCTCCAACCTTTATTATTAATTTTTTTTATATGTAAACGTTTCTCGGGAAACAAACCGGGTAATATTATTATTGTTACACAATATTTCGGTGACATCAAACTCCGTCGCCATCTTCAGACTTGTTAAGGGGACGTCCATAAATTACGTGAGGTGAAATAGGGGGAGGGGGGTCCAGAGAAATCTCGCCAAATCTCACCAAGGGGGAGGGAGATCTCGCGTGAGTTTTTGAAAATTTTTGTTCGACTAAAGAGCTAAAAAATAAATAATTCTACAAATGACGCGAAAGTCGATTCTAGAGGGGTATTTCGTCGAAAAGTGGGGTTTTAACCGGCTTTGGAAGGGTGAGACCTAAAGAAAAAAAAGTCTCAAAAAGTTGCGTGGGCGATTTCTAGGGGTGGAGTCTCTCAGACCAGATCTCACCATAGGGGAGGTAGGGGGGGGGTCGGACCAGATCTCACGAAGTCTCACCAGAAGGGCGTAATTTATGGATGCCCCCAGATTGTGTAGAACACGTTGTTTACAAACTGGCGTGGCAACGACAGACGTTGTTATGTTGCCTAGCAGCATCTCAGACTTCATTAGACGCCCGCGGAACACAAAAAGCAGAGCGTTGCTGACGAGCAGCCTCAATAACAGATATTACTCGGTTTGTTTCCCGAGAAACGTTTATAAATAAACAACGCCGAGAAAAATTGCGTTCATTTATATTAATTTGGTTGTTTATTTTTCTTCAGCAGGTACTAATTATAAATAGTATGCAGCCTGAAGAGATATTTCACTACTGAAAATGTTTATTCGTGATTAATACACTATCAGTTTACTTTCACTGCTTTTAGTCAGAACAGTTTCAATGTAAATGATGGTAGTGAAAATGTAATACATTTCATGAATACATTTACCACGGTTTCAAGTAACGTTCTGTCATCAGTATTTGTCAAGAATGTTTTCTCATTGATTCACCTAAGAAATTTACCACTTTTGACGTACCGTTCTCATTGTAATTTATTCAACAAATGTGCAACTTTCAAACTGTTTATTTCTTGATAATTTTTTTTTAATATAGAGCCGTTTAGACTGTATGGTATAAGATGTAATCAGTAAAGTTCTGGTATTTTCGGTACAAAAGTCGATCAGACACACCATTTGTTCTAGCAACAGCACTCATATTCAATCACAAGAGCAAATACTCGTGGCATAAGCATTGAATGTTGTAACGTCTAGTTTTGTGACGTTATTAAAATTAGGATGAAATAATGAGATGCACTAATTAATAAATTAATTTGCAAAATTAATCCCGGGTAGGCACCAAGAATCGAAGTGTTCTTTATCCGAGAGAAGCGACATTCCAATTCTGAAATACTTTTAATCAAAACAATTGTACTTTTAAAATACCATTAAAAAACACAAATCTTCATCTATTCATGATATACTGATACATTGGAAAGCAAGTTATTGAAAGCAGGGTTTACAACACCTATTATTTTCTTTGAATATAAAATTGATTGGTTTATTGAACAGAACTGTATATTAAAAGTTTCTTTTGAACAATTTAGAGCATGATTCTCATCTCAGAGCGTTGCCTAGGGTTGAATGACGCAAGAGTGTCTATACATCGTCGGCGTTCTTTACCGTAGCAGATGAGTTGCGGAGAAATCAGACGGACCCTGTTGATCAGCTGGGCGCAGGGTCATTGGTAACGTCCAATTGGTGAGTTGACTCCCCGCAGGTAGGACCTGTCCGACGATCTCCCGGGGTGCTCCGGTGCGGATTGTTTGCTGGCCAGAAACAGAATATCTTCTCTCCCGCTTGTTCGCCCCGTTGAAAACTTTCAGGCTCCGGAGTTTTAGCAGACGCGGGAAATTTCAGCGAGTCGCAGCGTTTGGCGGGTCGTCCACGATCTCCATTGGCGCTCCTCATGCAACATAAAAAACTTATGGTTTCTAAAAGTTCGTAACACAATGTTTAATTCGCTGGTTCCCAACAGAGGTGTTCCGCAACCTGACTTTTTCTCCGAAGCATCGTTTCTCTAGTTTCAACTCTCTACTGTACCAGGAAATCCTCATTTCGGCACAGTCCCTATACTGTCCTTTGAATTTCATTGAATGCGTAAAGCTTTTAACTTTACGCCCTGTCATAAATCTTTCGGTCTTTCAGCGCAGGTATGAGTCACCTGGCTCTGGCCGATGCCAAAGAAACGTGGAATTCACACGCATAAATTTCCCGTCACCAAGGGACATTACAATGTATTCGAGAACAAGACATCTGCGTGATCGATCTGTATTCTAAAGTTGCTGACTCAAACTGACATTACCCTGCACCATGTATATATGTCAAGTTTATTTGGGTCAGCAGATGACGTACCAGGTCAGCGAATTGTCACCGGGAGACGCAGGACAGTTGCTCGACTCTGTATGTCCTAGTCATATAGTATATACACTGGAGGAAATTAAAAGTGCAACACACAGACGGAGTTGCAATAAATGAATAAAATTTGGCCCCAACTATTCCTATATGAAGAGTATTAAACGATTAAAAATTGAAATGTTTACATGCAATAGTATGAGAATTGAGGGACTATTTATTATGCAAAATTGCGTATAATTGCTGAACAGTTTGGTGTAACGACACACATTTTTGGTTCACAAGTTCTTGTTGACCAATTATTCCAAGGCGAAGAGTAACGAACCTTTGCACCCATATGTCTGTGAGAGAGGTCGGAGAATTGGCGTGTTTGAAACGGGTGCATCATGTCGCGAAATCTCTCTGTAGTGCAATGTCAGTTTACAGACTTGTTACACAGTGGATGGAAGAAGGTTCTAATACTCCTAGAGCTGACAGGTAGATACAAAAGGACAACTGCACGTGAAGACCGCCAAATTGTGTGGGTGGCTGTTGCTGGCAGACGAGTGACTGCAGGACAGATCCATGCAGCAGTAACAGTAACCCCAAGACAATTGTAAACCAGTTGCTTGAACCTGGGTTACACTCTCTGACACCCAAGCAATGTTGTTCCATTAACCTGATTTCATTGCCAGCATCGTCTAACCTGGTGTAATGCCAAACGGAAATGGACGCGTGAATGGTGTAAATTTGTGTTTAGAGACGAGTCTCGATTCTGTCTGTGTCAGAGTGATAATCGACAACATGTACGCAGGCGTAGTGAAGAAACGGTTTACCCTGCTGTGATTTCAGAACGTCACACAGGTCGAGCCACTGGTGTCATGATTTGGGGGCAATCAGTTTCGACAGCAGGACTCGTTGTTTTTTGCTGAAGGCATAATGACAGCCCATCACTGTGTGAATGGGGTGCTGCACCGTATTCTGATATCATTCATGTCCACCATCCAAATCGTTTCTTCCAACAGGATAATGCCCGTCCTCATACTGTGGTCATCACATCACAAGTCTTGCAATGGACTACCATCACAATATGGACCGCACGGTCCCCAGATTTGTCCCCAATAGATGCCAGGAGTAGACACATTAGATCATATGGTCACCTAGCACAAACTGTGGAACAACTGACTGCACAAGACATGCAGGCGTAGAGATACCTACCCTAGGAAGACATCCGAACACTTATTGATCAATGCCGTCAAGGATCCACGAATGTATAGGTGCTCTCGGTAGGCGCACTTCTTCTGGGATGAACCTGGATATATCTACAAAGTTTCCTAAAATTCCACTATTCTTGTCTGGGTGTTGCAGTTTTAGTTTCCACCAGTGTATTTAGGTTATTGTGTTGAATATAGTATCTTGAATAAAATGCAGAGGCGACTACTCTTCCGAAGGAAACGAAAGATGAAGCTCTGATTTTGTCGGTTCTCGGTGGACGAATTTCCATCCACAATGTCGCTGTGGCTGACCCTATATATATAGGATCGTGCTATGACTATTGAATGGGTGCGCCAGGATGACTGACACGTGGGTTCTAAATGGTTAACCTACGATGCCCTATGACTTGCGCCGACTTTCTTCATGTATCTTCTGCTCTTGACTTCTTCTCTCTTGAGCCTATCCTCTTCTTCTCTTGCGCTAGCAAATAAACATGAGCATCGGAGGTAACTTGAAATTAGGAGAGGGAGCGGGCAGCTACGAGCTACTTGAAATAAAACAATGTCTCTGGAAATTTAATTGCACTGGACCATAAATCAACTACAGTCGATGTTGTACAAATTCAGAGGTATCCCATAACCCGTAATACTGACCCTAGCGATGAAACTTAGCCCTACAGTTCACAACTGACAGAGAATGGTGAGGTTGGTGCAGCGAATATCTAGCTCCGAGGCCTAGATGTTATCTTGTAGATCGTCAGTCAAGAAGTGAGAGTGATCAATGTATTCTAGCTTGCTGGAAAAATATCGGCTTGCATGCTCGGCACTGCACGTGTAGCTTGCAACCCGAACTGTCGATCGGCAGAAAGTCGAACAACAGGACGTGCTTACTCGACGTCTGGCTGCAGTGAAACTTCGAAAACTTACATGATTTCGGTATTAAAATATTATAATAAATGACGTCCCGTCACATCGCGAACCTACTCCATATTCGCGTTGTGGAGAGGTTAAAAATAGTACCCTGATGCTTCGTACACATTCTGTTGAGTATTAATCTTGCAGAACCGCCTTCCCTACTCAACTGGACAAGTCCCATATGATGCAAATTTTTTCCATCACCGAGTCTCGAACCAAATAATCTGAGTCGAGTGCCAGATACCGTCACGGTGTTTTAAAGAACTCGACTACGAAGCGGATATGTGCACCATATATAAAAAAAATCATCAAATAAATATTAGTTTTTATGGCTGCAGTGTTCTTGCTAATTAACAGTCAAAGTGAGCTCTTCCGGAGCGGATGGTAAAACACATGTCGCACTCCAAACGTGATAGCACACGAATCAGCAATTCAGTCACGTGCGCAGGAAAGCGTGTACAGAGGATCGTGTCGTAGGTGTCGATTAGAATAGGTACATTCACGCGCATATAAGGGAACCTATACAATGGATTTTCAAGTTGAAAATTCTTTTTGCATTGTATCTGCAGACCGAGAAAATACCCAACGCGGGTTTAGTTAACGGTCCGATCATCCATGTTTTCCAGATTTTCATCAAATGCAACGGTTCCCTCATACTAACATGGGTGCATTCCTTACCGTCCCTTGCCCAGATTCCTCTGCAAGCTGAAATCACCTTGGCTTCAACAATACAGCAAAGGAACCATACCCTCAAAGCAAGCGAACAAAGATGATTGCATTTACCGACATTTGGTTCAATCATAACGCCATCTTTCGCTTTTGTCTAAATGTAATGAGTATTGTCTGTCTAGATGTCCCTACAATAGGATCACTGAAGCTTTATACTGAGTGATGTAACCCTACTGAGCGTGACAATGCTATAAGAACTCAATTTGTGGGAAAACTATAAAAAAGGGAGATAAATTGAAATTTGAATAAAATGACAGACATCGCAAAACCATGCACGACAAAAAACTGTAACTCGTGAAAGGATATTTGATCGTAACCTAACTTGTCGCTATCTTCACTATCCATAATTGATCCAGCGTTTGACAGTTAAACATTTTCATGTATACAAATGTGAAAGTGGTGGCTAAAATATTGTGAAAGAAATTTGAAGCATGCACCCTCAAAAGTGAAAGATATGAAATAAAATCAGTTAGCAATAATAATTTCAGCAGAAACTTATACTTGAGGTAGAATAAGAAAATTGAAAAAATTCAGTATTTGACTCAAACAAAAAGTATAAAAGATGGATCAGTAACCGAAAGGACAATTTTTTTAAACATCATTACTTGATCTTAAACAGGGAAACACGTTTCTAAAACTGCATGTTGTGGAGGAGCTGCTAAAGGTGTTTGAAACATTCGTCTCGAGGCCAAAAAAGTTAGTTTCTACTCCCAACTGATACAGTATCAATCCTGCCTTGGTTACGCTAGACTAAACATACAGTTTTTCACAGTATTATTGGCATTTGTAGTCCTAGCGCATTTCGCATGGATAGCTTTATCGGAAAGTTGCTGAGACCGGGATTCGAACCCAAAATCTATGGATACCCAGTCATTTTCCTTTAACACTGTGTCACTACACCTGTGGATTAGCTCAGAATTAAGCATAGATGTTATGAAGTGCAAGAAACCGGAAAATTGTTGTTTTTGTAAAGTGTTGTTAAATGAGCATGCTGAAAATTAGGCGGACAAATGAAATAAAAGTCTGGAAACAATGGGCGAAGAAAGTGGATAATACCATAATCTTGCGGTAAGAAGAAATAGATAACCTTGTGATTTAAATATACGGTCACTAAAATATAATGAACAATGTGAACACAAGTTACTAGAAAATTATGTGTTTTGGACATTGACACTGTGCCAGTATTCTGAGAACTAAGCGTACAGACAGTAAATTATCAGTTCTCGAAGCAACGGGAGAAGAATATTGATAAATTCGTAACTGTACTAAAAGAAGGATTAAATAGAGGGAACAACAGAAGCTATGAACCTCCCAAAGAAAGAGCTTTTGACACAAAATTGAGAACGTTAGCTTCTCAGCAGCAGCAGTGAATTTCGCATGAAATGCGCGCTCAAGAGCCTCTGTCAATTCATGAGCTTTTAATTGATTACTCGTAGCTTTCACATACGCGTAGCTAACCGGATTTTAATGACCACTCGTCGTAATTTAACGGTTGGCACCAAGGTTTATAATTACTGCTCTTGTGCCTTAATCTTAAATGAATTATTGCTTCACGTCCTACAGGAAAAACACTCATCACTCCTCCGAACTGAAGCTTAACCCCTATATATTAGTACTTAACCTAGAAGTGCATCTTCTATCTATACTGTTATATAACTATCATTGAGCTGTATTTGTACATTAAGATCATTTTAAAAAGAAATTATTGTGGTCGACAATTTGGAGATCCTTAAGGAAAAAAATATATTTTTACAATTTTTATCTGTTTGTTCTACAAAAGTTACAGGACGGACTTGAAAAATTGGCATCCGACATAGAAACCGAAGTATGTATAATCATGCCTGGCCATCAAGGCGTGCAGCAGGAAATTAAAAATTCTGAATATTAAACTTTTTCAACTATCATCGCTTAAATAGTACTGAACAGATTTAGATAGAGATTTTGCAATTTAAAATCTTAATGTTCGACATAAAATGTGAGATCTAAGTAGAATATAGCAGAAAATTAAAATCTGAAAAAAAATGTGATAAAATGTGATAATAACGACATGCAACAGTTCTTTAATAAAGTGGCTTCAGACAGAACAAAGCATTGTCATCTTACTGCTGCAGAAACAGAAAAAGTTTTCGTACTCTGCACACATTTCGAGGTCATTGTTATCTACATTGTTAAGACACAATGGGACAAGAGATGGCTTGTAGACTGCCAGGGAAAGGGACTTGGTATCGAGCCATTTGCAATAGCATCGCCGGCAAGCCATGATACACCCCCGAATAGGGAAGAAATTACGTTGATGAACAGGCTTAGGACAAGACACACTTGATTAACCTACAAAAAATACATTATGAAGTTGGTGGATTAGCTGATGTGCCACACTTGCGTTTCTGTGGAGGATATGTACCGTTTTCGTGCTCATATACAAGCAACGACGATAAAAAAAAAAAAAAAACCTGCTACAATGTGGTCTAACTATTAGTGCTATAACATTTATGATTCGATCTCTCTCAGTTTCGGCCGATGAACTGGTCAAAATATTATCCGTGTATGTTATTCGTACTAAAGGTATAATTTTAAAATCAAACACTTGTACTAAGATGCTTTTGACTGTACTACTCTTGTCTAAAGCCATAAGTAAGAATAAAAAAAAACTGGTAGTTACATGGAAATTGAGTGAAATAAGAATTAATGCATGTTAAAGGCAGCATCCTGGAGTTCGCCTGGAATTATTTCTGAAAACCATGAAAAACCGAAATCTGGATGGCTAGACCATGATTGGAACCTCGTCCTCCTGGAACATTACTGCACACCCACCAACCTCGGTTTATTTTTTAAGATGGGACGCATTTACTTAAAGAAACAACATTTTCTATTCTTCTGCGTTATATGGATTTGTACTATGACGAAGGATAAAGCTACAAGTTATTCCTCTTTTCCTAAAATTTATACTATTGTTTTAACTGTATGGGTTTCAGCCTGAGTGCCAATGAATGAAAAAGAAAAAAAAAAAAAACAAAGCGGCCAGGATCTCCAAGTTCAACACATATTGCAGTGAAATTAGTGTTGATGCTTGGAAATGGCTGAATCCCTCAAATACTTTTTGCTGGGCTGGGTAATTTCGCTTCAGGTTCAAAAAATGCCAGACAAATAGGATAACGACGCCGGGTAAAATTAAAATCGAATTAGCAACTGGCAACCTCGTCAGACTTCAAACTATTCGCATGCTACGTATGAAAAGAGGTTTGAAACTGGCCAGTGGCGCTTGTTGGATTTTTTTTTTTTTTTTTTTTTTTTTTTTTTTTTTTTTTTTTTTTTTTTTTTTTTTTTTTTTTTTTTGCTGTCGTCAGTCTTTAGACTGGTTTGATGCAATCCTCCATCCCTTCCTATCCTGTGCTAACCTCTTCATTTCTACATACCCCTTACAACCCACGTCCTCAATTATCTGCTTCATATATTCTAATCTCTATCTTCCTCTACAGTTCTTACCTTCCACTGTTCCCTCCACTAACAAATTAACCAATCCAGCATGTCTCAAAATATGACCTACCAGCCTGTCTCTTCTTCCTGTAAACTTCTTCCATAAACTTCTTTTCTCACCCATCATTTCCAAAACTCGTTCATTTCTCACTTTGTCTGTCCACCCAATGTTCAGCATTCTTCTGTAGCACCACATTTCAAATGCCATGTTTCGCTACCGTAAAGTGCTGTGCTCCACACATAGAGTTTTAAAAAGTTCTTTCTAATTCCTAGATCAATATTTGATACTAAAAGGTTTCTCTTTTTCATGAATGCTCGTTTTGTTAGTGCTATTCTGCTTTTAACATCATTCCTGCTTCGGCCATCGGTTGTAATTTTGCTTCCTAAGTAACAGAACTCACTCACTTCTCCTATTGCGTCCGATCCTATTCTTATATTTAATCTACTATTATTGGTAACATTTCTGCTACATTTCATCACTTTTGTCTTACTTTGATTTATATTTAGTCCAAAATCTTCCTTCAGTATTTTGTTCATGCCATTTAACAACATCTCAATATCCTCAGCCCTCTCTGCTAACAAGACAATGTCATCAGCAAATCGTAGCATACTGATTTTTTCTCTCTGAAAATTTATGCCACATGGAAATTTTTCTTTGACTTTCTTCATTGCTTCTTCTACATACAAGTTGAATATTAACGGGGATAGACTACAACCTTGTCTCACACCCTTTTTAACTGATGCATGTCTCTCGTGATTCTCTACTTTTATTACAGCCACTTGATTCTTATATAGTTTATAGAGTATTCTTCTATCTCGATACTTCTTTAAAATTTTGAACATCTTGTACCACCTAACATTATCAAAAGCTTTTTCTAAATCAACAAATGCCATAAAAGTATCTTTGTTTTTCTTGATCCACCCTTCGAGTATTAATCTTAGAGACAGAATTGCTTCCCTTGTACCACGATTTTTCCTAAACCCAAACTGATCTTCACCTACTATATCTTCTACTCTTGTTGGAATATCACTCGGAAAAGCGATAGCAATAAACGGATAGTGAGAGAAGTCAGGGAAGCGTCTGGATGAATGCGTTAGTACATGAGCTTCAGGCAGGGCCGGCGTTAGGGGGGATTAACCGGGGCAAAAGTACCCGGGACCCGGGCCACCAAAGGGGGGCCCGCCGGCCTGGGTGCCTAAATAAATAGAAATCAGACTCAAATTTTAAAATCTGCACCAATTATTTTGAACATTTTTGTATTAAAATGTTCTGAATTTATATATATATATAAAAAAAAGAAGTGCAAAGTAAAAATATTTTCGGGGGGGGGGGGGAGGAGGGGCCTAAAATCGCTTATCCTGGGCCCGAGAATCCTAACGCCGGCCCTGGCTTCAGGAAATAGATTACAAAGGTAATTATCCGGTTAGTTACGCAAATTTTAAGTTTCTCTTTGTATTCTCTACATATATAGTATGGCGGCCGCGTAGTTAATACGGTAGAGCGTCTGACTACAGCCCGGACGACCGGGGTTCGATCCTCGACTAAGCTGAGGATTTTTCCTCGAAGCGGAACGTTCGGAACAGCCCCTCAGGCCCACCCAGCCGGCTACAGCCTTATGTAAAACTCCACGGAAAGGTAAAGAAAAAGGGCCGGACCGTGTCGCTTACCACGGCACGTCCACTCTAGTGCCTACAGTCAGGGAATAGGAATGCTGAGTCTCTGTCTCCGCTAATACTACGGGAATACGGCTTAAAAGCTGTGAACACCCGCTGCCTTTACATATTCTCTACATATGGTTGGAGCGTAGCGTTTACCAAGTCACATCTTTACATATAAAGATGAATGTATGTTTGTTGGTTTGTTTGTTCTTCATACAAATCCACAGTTTTCATCCGATCTCGATGAAACTTTGCACACTTATCCTTTGAAACAAGGAGAAAAATACTGTCTACATTTGGTTGAAAAATTATCTGTATAAATAACACATATTGTCTCATAACTTCGAAATACGGCGATAAGCAGACACGTTGAATGTGGACGTCTCCAGACCGTGTTTACGTGTAGTGAACTGGCAGCTCAGTGGCTAAAGAGCTTGCTTACCAACGTCGTGGTCTCCGGTTCAAGTCTCCCTGGAGGCTAAGATTTAAAAAAAATTGTTTTTCATCGTAAGAGTCAGGCCTGGGCCGTAGGTTATTTGGATTGAATGTTAAACTGTAGATATTATAAAGTTAGGGGTGCAATGCGAGGCAAATCGTAGGTAGTCTTGCAATTTTGTAGGTGTACACTTTTTTGCGTTATAATGATCGCTCAGGTGTTGTTCGCAGTCATTGTGTGAGTGTGAACCACAGTAATACTAATATAAATACGGAAGTAAGTCTCTGTATTTTTTTTACGTTTTGACGACTAAATGGCTATATCGTTGTGATGGAATTTTATAAGGAAAGCTGTATGAATGGCACAGGATATTTTTTCCAGTATGATTAACAGTTGTAGTCACGAAATTTTGAAATCTTATCGAATAGTGACAGTAATATGTTGGAAATTGATTCTCTTCAAGAGGCAGGTGCGACGGTAGAATGATATAGTGATAGCTTTCCTGTCATATTATGCCGACTCGATATTGTTTGGGACCAATCCTTCGTTAGCAACAACTTTTTCTATTTAATTCTGGCAAAAAAATTCTTGATCCACGCGTTCGAAGTCGCGGGTACGAGGCTAGTACCTTCTAAAGGCGGGTTCCCACGGCGCGTGGTGGGCAGTACGCGCCTTTCATCTTTTACCGCCTGGCGGTGGGTCGAGGCGTACCGTCCCTTCTAGCATATGCGGCAAAGATGAAAGGCATCCACTACCACGTAACGAGGGAACGGGGCTTTATACTGACGTCGCTGTTATAGGAACGCGGAACTCTACCTCCGCGAATCCTTTAAGGTAGCCACACACGTGGAGGCCGGGCCGCAGGGAAACAGTCCGCGGGCCGGACCGCAGGGATTTCATCGAAGTGGCGCTGCACACACACGGGGCGTTAAAATCCTCAAGGGTTTCTCAGTCTCAGAGTTGGCTTCACGATGGCAGCATCCGATGATGTGCACGCGTTGGCTGCTGTTACTATTTTCTTTATTGAATCACAGTGCTACCTCTCTCTAAGTTGCCTAGTAAAACTTGAAGCAGCCTTTTTCTGTAGTTCCATATCTTCATAAAAGCTTCCTATCATATTTCAAAAATTTGCCTCGGTTAACCAGGCGGCTCGGATAATCGGAACTCGGATAACCGGACTTTTAGTGTAATTGATTTATTCCCATTCATAAATACATCAACAACATAAAATTAAGTTTAAATGGCATAAAAACTAAATTAAAATAATATTATTTTAAATTCATGTTGTCATTAATATAGTTGATCATCTGTTGTAAACTCAAATTCAAATCACATGACATCATTTGCATTATAATTTGATAGAACAACTGCTGCTGTGTCGTTGTTTTGAGGTAATTTATCCAAATCTGCTGGTGGTTTATAATGATCCTGCGGGTGTTGCTTGAAAAGGTTGTGTGCTGAGAATATTCGATGAGGTTCCTGGATAAAAAAAAATCCAGAACTGCTATCTGTAGAATAGCACAGGCCAGAAGTAGGTAACCGTTGCTCACTGTAAGACATTCCTAAACAGCCCATTTCGACTTGAAACAGGGTGTCATTAATTATTTTTTCTGCTATTAGCATTTGATTGGTCGGAAGGCCACGTAATTTTATGGCAACGGTTTTGCTAACAACGTCAATGTGACCTTCTTGCAGCCGGTTTTTTTTTTTTTTTTTATGTTCTTCAGCACATCACTTCGCAAAGATTCATTTCCTGATGGTTTAATGTTGCTGATTTTTTTAGTATATTGATTCTTTTTATTTTTTTGCATTTTGTTCATTTTCCTTCAATATTTATGCCAGCTTGGCGTAGATATCTTCTCGTTTGTTTGTGTAGTTGTATTCCTGGTACTTCAATTCCTATGGACAGGGCTCATTATCATACATATTTATAAACACGGAACATCACGAAACGGAACATTAGAAACAAAACAGAGAAACAAAATCGCAACACATGCAGGCACTAGCAAGAAATCCTGGAAGACCGACTGACCGCAGGACACACACGCTGAGATTCTCACCCTCCGTCCCGGCCTTCGAAGAAATAAGAATTGTTTTTCGGCGAGGATTTGGCCGCACTGGGGTGCGGCCACGGCCTCAAGAAAGTGCCCACACACGTGGCGGGATCCCGCAAGGCCGTGACCATTCCGTCCAAATCCCGTGGGTTTCCCGCACGTGTGTGGCGGCCTTTAGCAAACGGCAATAGCGGAAGGAATTCCTAACTTTTGCGTTTCCCTTATTCTCCGCATCAGCTAAGCCGACAGATCGCATGACGACCAGGATTCTACCCCCGATGAAACCGAAGCAGAATGTTGCGTTCAATCTGCTGTCAGTTTCTTCCACGACAGCGAAAAGATCAAGGAACTGTTCCTCTGCGAATCCTGCGTGAAACGGCAGAAGCTGTAGAAACAACAATTGACACATTTTGTACCAGACGTATTAGACATAGCAACGTCACAAGAGTTTATCCTTATGATTACAGTAATCTTGTTGTAGGCCATGTTCCGCAGTTGTTGCATAAATATTTTTGTATAAAAATCCGTCTTCCAACAACTGTTTTTTATTGACTTTCATCTACCAGACGCGTTTCGCCCTTCTGGAGTGGGGCATCGTCAGTGGCTATAAATAACATAATATTATCATCATATTTGTGTTTGTGAATTATGTACATTAATTATAAACATATTTTCAAATAGCTACAGATAATTCTTAAACGTTTATTATTCTAAATTAACTCACTTCACACAAAGACTGGAGCACACAGAATATCGATTGATACTTGTTTAGTCAAAATCGGATGACATATCCGTTCAAAGTGACGAATTGGAGATAACTGGGAACACTAAATCACTCTCGTCAAGCGTATATGACGTCTGTATTTCGACTTACAGGCCGACGAGTAGGCCTGTTGGTCTCTCGTTCAGATTCAGCCTCTAGCAATTTCAATATAACTAATAGGAAGTAATATTTTATACACAAAATAGATAGATAGATCTTGATGAAAGCTGTCGGCTGAGGCCACAAGGTGCGTTTAGCTTCGCGGAGTCAGAAGGCGTAAACGCAGAATTTCACAATCATGTCGAGTGATGTAGCTGTGTTTAGGATGCAGACAATAAATTCGGATCTGTAGTGCCAAGCTTTTCTCAATTTGTTGTTACCTGGTGTTATTTTTAATGTACGTGGCCTCCAGACTCTAGAAAATGACGTATACAGCATACCATCCATAGAAATTGTTGCTTTTTGGTCAACGCCAACATATTTTTTCTTTCTTCTCTCCGTGCGGCATCGAGGTCAAGAGAGCCATGATAATAAAATAAAAAGTTATTCCCTGCACTTTTCGCGCCGTAATAAGGTATGATACCACCATTGGTTGACGAAAAGTTTAACCTTTTTGAGAAACGATTTTTTCTAGCTAATAATAAAAACACTTACTTGTTTATTTATAAACGTTTCTCGGGAAACAAACCGAGTAATATTGTTATTAATGCACAATATTTCGGCGACTTTAACCTCCATCACCATCTTCAGGTGCAGTTGCAAGTCTTGAAGTCTGCCTTCAAGACTTGCAACTGCACCTGAAGATGGCGACGGAAATTAAAGTCGCCGAAATATTGTGCATCAATAACAATATTACTCGGTTTGTTTCCCGAGAAACGTTTATAAATAAACAACGCCGAGAAAAATTACATTCATTTATAACTTACTTGTTTACTTTCGGGTTTTGCGCTGCGATTTATTTGCTGATAACGCCAACGTTTCGGCCCCAACCTGGAGCCTTCGTCAGGGCTAGAACAAACTACGAAATCGGAAGTGGCGGAACATCATGTAGAAGGATGCCACAAAATTCAGTGGGATAAAACTACGATCATAGCAAAGCCAAAGGATTTTTTATAAAGGAAAATAAGGGAATCCATCGAAATTTACAAAAATCCGAACAATTTCAACAGAGACGGCGGCTATGGTTTATGCCAAATGTAGAAGTGTGTACTAGCAAATGAACACGTAACAACTACAAGATCGCTCCGTAATACAGAAACCTCTTTGGAACAGAAAATATTTTTTGGTGGATAATCAAAATCATCTTTGCCTGTGATAATAAACAGTGAATTAAGTGTCAAGTCTATCAAAAAAAAGCACTAGTCGGCGAAATAGACAGAAGCCCTGACGAAAGCTCCAGGTTGGGGCCGAAACGTTGGCGAAAGTAAACAAGTAAGTGCAATTTTCAATAATGACGCCTGCGAAAAGTGTGAAATTTTATAATAATAAAAACATGTAATTTTTTTATTTTGAAAAATAAAAAAGGTAATAAACAACTGAATTTTAAAAAAAATGAAGATGAGACTCTGACAGATTGATTTATAGACCCACAAACTCTTCAATATTTTCGTGGAAATCATTAGAGCTGTTTTCGAAAAAGACAATACATATTCAAAAGAAACATGACGTAGAATTATGTGTTAACAAAGTTGTTGAAGAAGTCTTACGATGACAAAGTTGAAGGGAATTGTGTTGCAGAGACAAAAAACATTGCACAAACACAAAACGCAATATTTCGGACATACACCTTGCTTACGATTTTAGAAAATTAAGCACATGGCCCGTTTCTCACGAGCATCAACGGTCAATACAGCTACATAATAATAATAATTATTATTATTTGAGCGTTGCCATCCTCAACGGATTTAAAGATGATATGAACCCCCCGACGTCAGATATAATTCACACAATCAAAAAACTAGCCAAAGAAAAATGGCAAGAAGAATGGAGAACATCTCTAACCACCAAAGCTTCGCACTATGGGAGCATTCAACCAACTATTCCACCTCAACCTTGGTTTTATAAATGGATCACAAGCAGACGACTAACAACAATGATTTCCAGGCTGCGGTTCAACCACGGAAGATTCCCCAGCCACCTCTATCGACTAGGTCTGAGAGAATCTCCTCTCAGTGACTGTTCAGATCAGACTATAGGAGACATCAACCACATTATATTTTCCTGTAGAAAATTTAAACGGGCCCAGGATACCATGATCAAGGAATTAGTCAACATAGGAATCCCTCTCCCTACCAACCTAATCCTACTCCTAGTTAGTGATGACAAAGCAGTGTACAGCAGCCTTATTAGATTCCTAAAAATTGGAAATATAGAAATCTAAGACATCACCATCGGTAAGTAAAAATGTCAATAAGCATAAAATGAATTGTATAAATGACTACAACGATTCTGTTTTATTACTGAAAGATTGTAACTACGAGTAGATAAGTATGACTTAAAATTGTCATCAGTATAACAAAAATTGTAAGTAATGATTGTAATCAAACATGTTATTAGTTAACCATAATGAATCATGTTACAAGGGATGGCTGTATGGTTGCATAACCGAATGTCAATAAATAAAAAAATAAAAATAAAAAAATAAAAAGGATCAGAGCAGCAGTTTATCACGGGTAATATTTAAAGAAATGTATATGTAGTGAGATACTACCATAAAAATATGAACAGTATATGTGAATAAAAATGAAAATAAATGAGTGTCAAGTGATGAGGGTTTACTAGGGTGGAGTTTTGTAGAGGAAGGTAAGTGTATCAACATACGTGTAGTTATCTACTAAGTGTAGAAGTTTGTGGCAAGCTGTTTCTGTCTGTAGGTTTGCAATGACATCACGCAAAAACTACAGTATCGATTTTATTGTGGTTTTAACAGTTTGATCGCTTATTGTCTAGCTTCCTCTTATTTTACACAACGCAAAGCAGCAAATTATAATTGCGGGAGATGCTGCAGGGAAATACATACAATATCTGCCTCATATACCACACAGTTCACAAGCAAAAATACATTTATCGGACTGAACATAAATCACACGTTTCGCTGACAAATTACTATACGAATATTCCAACCTTATGGTAAATGTACCATTTTTTTCTGGTTCTAACTATGGTGCCATTTCCGGGCCCTCTTGATTCGCACCAGTTACATCTGTGACAAGAGAACACACACACACACACACACATATATATATATATATATATATATATATATATATATATATATATATATATATATATATACAGGGTGTTATAAAATGGTACGGCCAAACTTTCAGGAAACATTCCTCACACACAAACAAAGAAAATATGTTATGTGGACATGTGTCCGGAAACGCTTACTTTCCATGTTAGAGCTCATTTTAGTGGCCGATGGATTGGTAGAGGCGGACCAATTCCATGGCCCCCACGCTCTCCTGACCTCAACCCTCTTGACTTCCATTTATGGGAGCATTTGAAAGCCCTTGTCTACGCAACCCCGGTACCAAATGTAGAGACTCTTCGTGCTCGTATTGTGGACGGCTGTGATACAATACGCCATTCTCCAGGGCTGCATCAGCGCATCAGGGATTCCATGCGACGGAGGGTGGATGCATGTATCCTCGCTAACGGAGGACATTTTGAACATTTCCTGTAACAAAGTGTTTGAAGTCACGCTGGTACGTTCTGTTGCTGTGTGTTTCCATTCCATGTTTAATGTGATTTGAAGAGAAGTAATAAAATGAGCTCTAACATGGAAAGTAAGCGTTTCCGGACACATGTCCACATAACATATTTTTTTTGTTTGTGTGTGAGGAATGTTTCCTGAAAGTTTGGCCGTACCTTTTTGTAACACCCTGTATATACACGAATTCCTAATCTTGCTAGGTGACCCAAGCGAAAATTTTGCGAATGATATACGATGAATAGCGAAACTGGTAGTTTGTAGTGGAATTAGAAAATAAAGAACCGGTTAATGTTTAGAATTTTTTTTTTGTAACTCCTTTACGTCTCTTTTTAACATCGAGGTCTTTAGAGACGGGAAAGGATGGGGGGGGGGGCAAGGATGGGGGCAAGGAATTGGAAGGAATTCGGCCATGGCATTTTGAAGGAAGCATCCCGGCATTTGCCTGGAGTGATTTGGGGAAACCATGAAAAACCCAAATCTGGATGCCCGGACGGGGATTCGAACCGCCGTCGTCCCGAATGGGAGGCGAGGACGCTAACCGTTACACCGCCCCGCTCGGTGTGTTTAGCAATTGTTTATTGGTCAACTGAATTAGGTAACGTAACAAAACAGTTATTAAAACTTCTTACAAAGCAATTAGAAACGAGGAAAAGTTTCCCGAACAGAAACAAAAATAGCCGAAAAGCTCCTTACCGTGAAAACACCAAAGTCTATCCGTATCTCTGTGATAAGTCGTGTTTCTATCTAGTGGTAATGCGATCACTCCTTGTTGAGGCCTACGAAGCATAGCAGCTTAGCTCTGAGCTATCTCATTTAGTAGCAGCAAATGTTTATTTGTCAACTGAAATATCCGGTGATAATGCGATCCCTGCTATCCGAAAAATTTCGATATGTGGTGCTGCTATCTAGCAGTAATGCGATCACTCCTCATCGACGCCAGCGAAGCCTAGCAGCTTGACTCTGAACTATCGCATACCCGTGACCTTCATAGTTCATAATTTTTCCATTCACAGGACGAGTATGTAAAGATTACTTTTTTTAATTAATGATGTTACTAAAACTGAAAAATTAATCTTTAAAATGATATCTTATTTATCGATTTTTGTCAAGTATGAAGGGAGAAAGATGCTTCGACACAAAAACACCTTTTAGAAATAATATGTATGACAGGATTTACGTGAAGCTGATATTCGGAGCAGCTTTACGGGCATTGTGATGCAGTGTTGTGAGCGCGGATACCAGCCGTGCCCCTGTGCTTATCTGAGCGAGTGGTTCTCACGCCCCCTCCCGGCCCTTCGTCCCGTTAATTGTTATTGTGCGCCTTAAATGGGCTCTGTCTGGGCGTGTCGGGACGTCCGAATGTTACTGTGCGGGTGAAAGCTCCTTAATGAGAGGCGCACTGTTCAAGGAGGTACTCGCGTTTCGGCACTGTGCAGCTGCCCGGCTAATTCCCGTTTGCAACCTCCAATCTGAGCGCCCAGTTATTAACATCCGCGTTTTCCCCCTCCTCCTTCTTAGGTCGCTTTTTATGACAGCTTACTGCAAATGAAAGGAATTTCTTATTAACTTTCCGCTGCGTCTTGTACACATTTTGAAACTATTAATTAATTGTTTCGTAACTATTTACGTAGAGAAACAGCAGATGACTATAATTATATTTTAAGATGTAAGAACGAAGCTTTTCAAGGAGTTTGTAAATCTCGTGCTTCCAGCCATGTATAGTCTAGGACATTTTGAGGAAATCCCTCGTTTCCTTGATCCCAATCCTCTCTGGCGATCTTAATGTAAAAAAAAGCAGAGTCCTAGAAAAAAACAAAAAAAAAAAAACCATTACAATAGACCATTTTATGATACATATTCTGCCTTCTACATTCCATTTCTCCCTCATTTACAGATGATTAACTTCCTGACTCCTGCCTTCCTCCCGTTATAGGAAGATTTAGGAGGCATTTGGCCTACAAGAGATGAGATGAACTATGTATTTCCGTGCTAACCACGTCTGTTACACCGATTGTGTTGGGTGAGCGGTTAACGCTCTGGCCTTGCATTCGGCAGGCTGCGGGTTCGAATCCTCGTCAGAGCATCCAGATTTGGATTTTCCACGGTTTGTCCAAATCATTCCAGGCGCATGCCGGGATGCTTCCTTCAAAAGGTCATGGCCGAATTCCTTCCCGTTCCTTGTCCCCAGTCCCATCCTTCCTCTAATGTCCTCGACTTGGACGAGGTGTAAAAACATAAGTAGATAAAAAAAATCCTCTGTTACATTCCTTGAAGTGTACTATCAATTATATAGGCAGCCCTGTGGCTCAGCCGATTGACAGAAAGACATTAGACAGGATCGCGGAGCGTTCAGTCCTCAAGAATGCCAGGTTTTTTTATGATTGAAGTGAAACTTTAAACGAGGAAACACATTCCTTCTAAAGAGACTGAAAGGCTCCGTGGTATTAAAAAAGATTACGTCACCCTACCTTATCCAGATAGTCTACAAATCTGTCAGAGCCTTGTTATGCTGACCACCTTACCAAAAATCTGACGTGATGGTATTTTTTTTTTTTTTTTTAAATTCTTACCGTTACGTTGAAATTCATTTTGTTTGTACTCTTTAGTAACCAGCATGTCAAATTAATAAATTAGAGACAGTGACGCAAAACTTCTTTGAAAATTAGAATAATGTGGATGGTAATTTCAGTTGCTTTGCTCCAACAACTGCGAAGAGGAAATAGTGAATGTGACATCCATTTTCTTACGTGGTTGCTACTTCCCACTGCGCGGTTTGTTTATCGTGAGGTGACTGAGCAGTTGAATAACACGTACACTGAAAAATCGCCGATGAAATAACGAGTAGAAAGAAAATACAAAAACCTTGAAGGTGCGTTTCCTGTTAATAATTTTGTATTCTTTTGAAGAGAAAGTTCTTTTCCACCGTTAGATGAAACAACGAGGAGTAATTCCGTCGCGTTTCAGCGTCGCATGACGCTATGTTATCGTCATTTATCGATTCTTATCTATAATTTCCAGGTAGTGTGCCCTTGAATCAAAGAGATGGTCTTAGAATAGTAACATGGCAGGAGATATCGCAGCATGGTAATGACAAAGAGGAGAAAACTTGAGGAAAAATCAAAATAAGCATAAATAGAATAATATAATCGAAAATCCAGCCCTCAATATTGTGGATCAGAATGTCTAGTCGGTGATACTATCATTAATCGTATCCTAACTTCGCAGTTTGCTCCTGCATCCGTTATTAATTAGTTTCTTACTGCACAATCTGAAACAAGCTTTCTCTGTATTCGAAGACGATGTAAGGTATACGTGACCTCGACCATTTTTGTTTTGCAACGGTATGAAATCAGAAAATTTGTGTAAGAGACTCGTCAATGAAAAAACCAAAATGCATACCGGGGACGCAAAGAAAGGTGAAAAATTAATTAACGGAAGATTATAAAACGTAGTTGTTCTTTACGGTGGCTGGTGTCAAGTAATTATTATTTTATAACGCAGAAGTGTCGTAAAAAACGCTGTAATTACACCACGCGTGTCTTAGGTTTTTTTCCAGGCTGTTCAGTGATAATTGCGAAGCAGTATGTTTTATTGTGCAGCTGTTAGAGCTTAAGGACAGTTTGCCACACCGAGTTTTTTTCGGTCTACAATCCTCTCGACTGTACCTTCGCATGTCTTCCTATCCCAAATTAATCTTTTCATTCAGCACTTCTCAATGATCTGCCTACTATTCCTTTATGGTTCTACCTTTCAGCTGTTCCTTCCGATAATACATTAACCAGACTTCATTTCCTTAATCTGCCTTGTGTATCAATCTACCGAGATTTGTATTTCAAATTTAGACTTTGCACTCATTGCAACACCTCTGTTTGATACCCATATTAAGCCTCCCGTACTATTCCGTGTTATCCTAGCCAAGCTATAACAAGGATTTTGTTGAACATTTCCCGCTCTTTCCTCCAACATCTCCCTGTCAGTCTCTTCAATAGAAGCAGTACTTGAAAATTTCCTTAAAAAACAATATCAACTCTACTGTATGGTCATACAAAAATTTATTTTTCTGTCTGTGTCTATCCTCCGTACATTTAGTTTTAAAGTTCATTCCGAGTTCTCCTTATGAATAAGACTCTCTTTGCTTTAACTAATCTGTTTTCTACATCATTCAGTCTTCATTATTTGGTTATAATTTTACTGCGAGTAAATATAAATGAAACCAAAATAAAGATTTTGAAAGATAGCTGGTATTGAGTAATGCTAACAACAGACGAATGTCAATATGAAGAATGTGCGACAAGAGAGTTATCTTATTTATGAAGTAAAATTCCGAAAGATGATTGAACCAATGAAGATATCAGAAGTGTAGTAACATTGCTACAGAGAGCGATTTCTCCACAGGGAAATGTAAGGGCACTTGAAGTATTACGCAGACAGAATTTTCGGAAGTGGTATGAAGTGTTTCACAAAAGTTAACCCGCGGAATTAGTAGCCATCTGTACATATATAAATATATAATGGGTAGTACTACTTTCGTTATTTGTAAAGGAAAAAAATACGTAAAAGGTTTTGCTGCTGTTTTCACATTAGGTATGTCTTAAAACTCAACATGAATGCATGCTGGTCAAAGAAATCATACTCTGAACAAATACGCACCAAAGATTCTTAATTCAATCCAATCAAAGATAAACTCTGCAACACGCTTAAATATTCGCACAAACACTATGCAAGTTAGTTTGAAGACTTGGTTTGTGAAATAACAAAAATAGCTTTACAAAAGTTCGTCAGATTAAACTTTGCTTTTTCGTTATAACGCACATTGTACTTTTCTCTTTTAATAAATTTTGTCGTAAATTTTTTGCCATTTGGATCCGGCGTTCGAAGATATTTATAGCTTCAATTTATGACAGCAGTATGCGGGCAAAATAATTAATTAATGAAAGCAGCCGATGAGTTGTGAGGGTAAAATGGGTGTGCAAAGATTGTTATAGTTCCAAATTCTGACAGCAGGGCGCAGGCAAAACACCTAAGTCCGATTCTGATGATCGAAAATTTTCGTTTTATAATTACATATGTAACAAACATAACAATACAAAAAATGAGAGCGAAATAAACTTACACTGTTCACGGATAGCTGGTAAGCACCACTTAATAATTTTTTAATTTTTTTTTACATCTGCGAAATGTGAGACTTGTGCGGATATTTAGCAAAGAATTAGCAGTAAAGCTGCAAGAAAGAATGGGCCATGAGCACTTGAACTCAGATGAAAAAACAGTAGGAAAGTTTACCTTACAAAGGAATTGGAACAAGTACGTTATCAAGACAGGTGTTATGAACAATCCTGGAGCAGGCTACATTTAATATAACCACCGCCTTCACGAACATTGCTGCCCAAAAATCCAAACATGCCGTGCGCAAATTCGTCATCGGTCATCACACCTAGGACCATCCAAGCAAAGCTGAAGGCAAATGTTAGCAGTAAATAAACACTTTAACAATCTGATGGCACAAGAAATGTGCTTATGTACAGGGCGTTCGCCGGGAAACGCTACTCCCCCAGACTGAGGCCGTCGGCAACTTGCTGGGACAGTGGAGCAAGCAACTCCCGCCACACGGCGCCGTGAATCACCGCACTGTTTTACACCTCCGCTGCCCCAACAGTGTTGTGAATAAACGTTTCTTTGCCGTTTGGCTGGTTTGGGGCTTCATACTCTTACTAATCTGTACCGTGTTTGAGTGTGAGTAAAATTATGGTTCGTTACAGTTTGCAACAAAGAATATTTCTCTACGATACATATGAAGAAGAAGTCGTTTAAAAAGTGTCGCAGTAAATTTCGTCGCGAATTTCCTGGCGTTTTACTGCCAGCTAAATCAACAATTCTGCGTCTGGTTAAAAAAGTAAGAGAAACGGGTTCATTTTTTAACAAAAAGAGACTGTCGGTCAACCGTATTCTCACAGAGGAGAAAATTGACGATATCGCTTTTCGACTAGAACAGTCACCCAAAAAATCATTAAGTCAGTTAAGGCAGCAGGCAGGCGTATCTAAGACGTCAGCTTGGAAAGTAACAAAGCTAGTTCACTTAAAGCCGTACAAAACAATTGTGGTGCATAAACTTACAGAAATAGACCAGGGGCCTAGGATTAGATTTTGCAACTGGTACCTGCAGGTTGTCCACGATGGCACTGTTGATCCGCAACTGACGTCACATTTAAATGCTTTGCACATACAAATTTATGAAGCGTAATTATTATGAAATAGTCCGCGGCCGACGGTCGAACAATGCCGGAAACTGAGCGCTCGCTCGCCGGGAGCAGTTTCTTCCTTGTAGCGCTAACAGTGGGTAGCGTTTCCCGGCGAACGCCCTGTATTTTACATAACGAATTTCAAGGGAATTAGATGTGAAGATACGCGTAGTAAGTTACTTCACCAGTAAGAGAAACACAAGAAGGGGGGAAAAAAACTCTAGAGGAAATCTAGAGGATTCAGAACAAATAATTAACTGTTTTTCCATTCTTCCGCAGCTTCTATTTCAAGATTTAAATAATGCTGTCGAAAATAATGGTCTATAAATAAAAAAATCCTTCAAAAACAGTTATTGTTTCTTACGGTGTAGTTTAAAACCAGATGGTCACACTTTTCTTACTGTAACAGCTATTTGGAGAGGATGATGTATACAGCTTTGGAGCTGTCTGAAATTAGACAGATTTCTCTTTTTGAGAAAGCTTCTTTTATCTAGCGATCATATGCTTTTGTATCATCTAAATTAATCAAGTTTTAATTTTACTGCGTAAATAACATAGTAATGTCAATTATGCTAAATCAGTTCCAATTTTGATATTTGGTAATTCTTGATGTTATAATTTCTGCTGCACTTAGTGATTATGATTTTACTTTGCTTGATTATTTAACACTTTTTAATGCTGTTCCGTAATTTTGCTGTATTTTCGATCTTGTCTCTAGAAATGATAATATTATAAAGGAATCATCTAATATATGGATTTTGAACCTTTTATTTGTTTTTGTTTGGCTTCGTTTTGAAAGTACATGTTGAATATAAACGATGAAAGTTGCCAATATCTTATCATCATCTTTTCAACTGATTCTTGGTAGTGAAAATTCTGTGCTTTTACTACAGTCCCCTTTCAGCTTATAAGTAACATAATATGCATATATAATCAGTAAATTGAATTCAAATTATTTTCTATTTGTTTGAGGTAAATGGGAAAGGGAAGAACACAAATATCAGATTATTCAAATAATTTCTCCTGTGATTAGGAAGCATGTAATATTTGTGAATCAGAATCATTTATCGTCAGCTCGAGTTAATTGAGAAAGCATTGGCACGATCACATCGATGTTGAAGATGTTTATGGAAAACATAATCCACTTCAATGAAACTAAGATCTCAACTTGAATTCAGTTGATGGCGTACTTTTCGTGAAGGTGGCTTTGGAATTAACATTGTAACCGATTTTTGTATAGCTGACATTTGTTTATAGCGTAAAGTCAGGTGAAGGTCTGTGGGATATTGGCACCGAAGAATGACATATTCTCTCTCTTTTTCTTTTTTTCAACCCTCTTATTGATCTTCAACGCTGCAACCATCACAGCTGCCAGCAAGGAGATGGAATCAGTTTAATAATTTCGTATTACAAGCGCCGAGTGAAATGTTCTACGCTTCTTTCATATAAGGCAGAGGCGAATATTTTACATTATAACGATAAATAAATTTAGAGCATGACTCAGAAAATACAAAGCGTTTAAGTAAACGAAGTTAATAAAACTATAAATATATGATGAATGATGACTGCTAATGCAGTTGATTTTTAGTTCCTTTATTTGCTTACCGAACGCTTTTTACTATGTTCTCTGGAGCATCTCAGGTGGGTTTTTTTTTTAAGTTATTAACTTTACCGACTATTAGCAGACAATACTGTGCAGTGCAGTAGATTGCATGATAATGAGAAAATATACAAGCAGAAAAATGATCTGCAGGCTAAAACCAAACTAAAATCTCTGACGCCGAGAATTTAGTTATAAATAAATGGAAGATACTGGGAAATAAAAAGAACACTAAAAACGTTCATTTATTACGTATTTGTAATTCATTATATCTGCGATGGCAAATCTTTCGTCAAATTTCACGTTTCTTTCTTTCGGATAGAATTGTCTTCTAACGGAAATTACTTAAATTCAACACTAATTGTGTTAATATTTTTTTGTTCATTAGAGCTTTACAACTCGTCAGCAGCGGGGTAACTAAAGATGGAATTGTGGATAAGGAATGGTAAGGAAACGGTGATGGCAATTTGAAGTATTCGTATGTATTGCCGGACCGGTAACTGGTCCAGGATCCTTCCTAATGCGTTTCAGAAAGGTAGAGTGACCCAGGTAGAAGTTCTCCAGGCTGGTTTGTTCTGACCTATAACGAGTGCTATCTCGTCGTGAGCGGCTCTGAGTTATGGCTTCCGGGTTGAGCTGGTCCTTACCGTTCCGTGTGGACACAGAGAGCATTTGGAGACAACACGTCTTTCTGTACCGTGCCCGGCAAGTGACCAGCTGCAAGTTGCAACCGCTGATTATTTTTTACATTTTCTACGATGTTACAATCGGCATATCAATACACGATTGTTTCTTGAAGGCAGTGAGACAAGAACTAAGGGAATGATCCAGAGTGACATACATAAACAAATTACTGTCGATGTTGGCTATTTTAAATAAACCTACGCGTAAAGACTCCATATAAACTGGATGGAGAACAACGATTGCTCCAAACTGATGGATCAGTGACACAAACCAAAAAAAAATGCATATCAAGTCCCAAATATAGGAACGTCTAGGTCCTGTACCATCAAATTCCTTTCCTGATTTGGGATTTCCATTATTTCTGTATTTTACGCTGCTTAACGGCAATGTTTAAGCCAAGTATTAAAAAACTTCAAAACAAACGTCTGAATGCTGAACGTCGGAGCAAAAAGCAAATGACTATGGGCTATAATGTGTTTTCACGAACTGAAAGTAAACCGAGAAAGATATAGGATAATGAAATTGAATACTGTATGTCAAAATGCAGGAAAATAGTTTTTCTTACGTCAAGAACTTTTAATAATTCTTTTTTAAGTTCATTTCTCTCATAGTATTTTCTGATAGTAGCTCTTTTGTTATTCAGATTTAATATAATGCCTGTTTTCGATCCATAAGGGTTACATTTAAGTTTCATAAAACGATTGAAAGAATAAGCATTGATTCAAGTTTATAATTACCACTACAATTATCTTCACTCTTTTTTTTATTGTCTGTATATAGGTTTTGTCCCTGACTGAACGAGGTGTACTGGCTAAGTACAAGCGAAATAGGGAATCTATTTCAATAATAATTAATTTGCTGTTGGCCATGTTCCACAGTTGTTACATAAGTGTTTTCATATAAACACCGTCTTTTAACAACTGTTTTCTTAATATTTTCACCAGACACGTTTCACATATTGATGATGCCTCACTCCAAAATAGCGAAACGCCTTCTGGTGAAAAACACTAATAAACAGTTGTTAAAAGACGGTTTTAATTCAAAACATTTATTTCAATAATCTTTGTCGACAGGCCAACATCATGACCAGAAGTGCACATCGGAAACAAGAACGAATTTACATCATGTTCAAAGCAACAGGTTTTTTCATCCTCTGTGTTGACGTACCGAATTCCATGGTCCGTTATTTTATTTACACTTACTTTTATATCCAGTTAAATAATTTTTTTTTTTTTTTTTTTTTTTTTTAAATCTTGTGTCATTACCATTGTTAGCTAAATTCAGCTAAATTCAGCTAAATTTCCAGCTGCCTTGTTGTTACACTATTGCCATCTATTGTGCCCACGGACTACCCGAATACGGAATACCCGAAATATAATGTTAGGACAGCATAAAAAGTATTTCTTTGCTATTTTTAAATTAGATATTAATTTTTTGCGCCACCCCGATGCGAGGTCAGACTAAAACACGTTTTTTTTTCTTCTTCTTCTTCCATTTTTTTTTTTTTTTTTTTTTTTTAACCCTTGTTTTTGGCTGTGGCTGCGGGGATCTTCCAATAAGACGATCCAAACCATTTCATCAAAAATACCTGCAATATATGCATCCTATTCACAGTTTTATAATTAAATAGATGAATTGCGCCTGGGTGTGTGGTTACATAATCTCAGAATAACGGTAACTAGTTTCAGTATTAACGCCCTACCTAGAAACCAGTAACCCTTTGCGGACAACAGTATCATCTGAAAGTAGTGCCCATTTCTTTCCTTTTATTCCTCCGAATTCTTTTCTAATTGGTGCTTTGCAGCTTGTTGATGACTACATCATTACAGCCGAGAGAGATCAAAGAACACGGAACAGGAAGGAGAAATCATTTCGAATTCTTCTTGAATGATTTCGGGAAACCGTGGAAAACAGGACAGTCGATGGAATAAAGACAGTTCCTCCCTAATTCTAGGTAAAAATTTCCAATGCGTCAACCGTGGCGTCATTGAAAAAAATCAACTTTTATATCCATTTTTGAGTTACTAAATTCATTGCCAGTTTTCGGATATTACGTTTCTTAATTACATCTTTAGTTGATTCAGCTCATCTTTCATAGTTACCGATTCGTTGAGTGTTCATGTTTAATGTAGCAATACAGTTTTAGAGACTAGAAAGAAATGTCTGTAGTTAATCATCTGACGTCGCGTGTTCGATCCTTGGTGTAGCCATACTGATTTCGATTTTTCCCGGATTCTTAAAATCGCTTCAAGCGAATGCAGGAATCGTTACTTTATAGGGCTATGACAGAATTAATTTCCTTACTCCAATCCTCCCACAGTTCTGTTGACATCGAAGGCAACGAACGATAAAGACATAATAAGTTATGCGTAAATAGTGTCACCAAAACTCGATGGTTTCTACATCGCTCCCCTCGTCTACCCATTGCATGTCACGCTTTATCGCCCCTCACGCTATTAGCGTTAGTGTTTGACGTAGTTCACGAATGCCGCCTAACCAAAATGAGTTATTTTTGTGTAAATAGATTGTTCACACTTCCAAAGAAAGCGGAAAATGATAGATGTGAGAATTATCGCACTATAAGTCTAACATTACATTCCTCAAATTTACTGACCAGAATTATATACAGAAGAATGGAAAGGGAGTAGAAGGAATAGTAGATGAAAATCAGTTAGGGTTTTGAAATAAAACGGAGTACAAGAAAAACAATTCTGGCGTTAAGATTAATACTTGAAGGGCGGATCGAGAAAAACAAAGATATTTTTATGGCGTTTGTTGCTTTAGAAAAAGCTTTTGATAATGTTAGATGGGACAAGATGATCAAAATTTTAAAGAAGTCTGGTCTAAAATACCGAGATAGAAGGATACTCTATAATCTTTATAAGAATAAAGTAGCTATAATAAAAGAGGAGATTCGTGAGAGACACGCATCAGTTAAAAAGGGTGTGAGACGAGGTTGTAGTCTATCCCGGTTAGTATTCAATAAAGCAACAAAGGAAGTGGAAGAAAGATTTGAATGTGGCATAAATGTTCAAGGAGAACAAAATCAGTATCCTACGATTTGCTGATGACATAGTCTTGTTAGCAGAACAGGTTGAGGATTTTGGGATATCATGAACAAAATACTGAAGGAAAATTTTGGGCTAAATATAAATCAAAGCAAGACAAAAGTGGTGGCAGAAGCAGTAATGATGTTAAAAGCAGAAAAGCAGTAGCGAAAAGAGCCTTCATGAGAAACATGATCTAGAACTCAAAAAGACCTTTTTAAAACTCTATGTGTGGAGCACCGCACTTTATGGTAGCGAAGCATAGACTTTAGGAAAATCAGACAGATGGAAAATTGAAACATTTGAAATGTGGTGCTACAGAAGGATGCTAAAAATTAAGTGGACGGATAAAGTACGAAACGAACGAGTTTTGGAAATGATGGGCGAGGAAAGAAGTTTGTAGAAGAGTCTTACAGAAAGAAGAGACAGGTTGGTAGGTCATATTTTGAGACATGCTGGATTGGTTAATTTGTTAGTGGAGGGAACAGTTGAAGGTAAGAACTGTAGAGGAAGACAGAGATTAGAATATATGAAGCAGATAATTGAGGACGTGGTTTGTTGAGATGAAAAAAAAAAGATTTGTTGCAATATAAGTCGAGCAGTATTGTCAGATTGCTTATCATCTGAGTGTCTGGGAAACTTGTAGGCTGTGTTCTGTACCAATGAGGGAGACGTCCAACAAACGAACTTTGACCAGTTTCATGGAGCGCATGTTACAGGTGTAACACATTCACGCCCGGCGCTAGGAATTTCGGGCCCGGGGTAAAATGGGCGAACTTTTTTTTTTTTAGCTCTACAAAATGGCCACGGGGCCCTGGTACTTTTGACACGTTTCCCCCCCCCCCACCCCCCTAACGCCGGCCCTGAACACATTAGCCCGCTGAGAATGTGTGTCAGGGCAGTGATATTTGAATAGCGTTGATCCCTGTTAAGGCGGCAGGTGACAGCGGGGACACCTGTGGCTAGAGTCAAGGACACCTGCTGACCCTCGGACAGTTACCTCGACACAGACCATCCAACTAGTCTCAAGGTCAAGGGCTCTTCCTTATGTGAGGTCCTGTGATTGGAAAACGTCAAACACTAACAGCATTACATTAAGTGTAGTGTGACAATATGCAAAGGGAAATATAATATGTGATCATAATCTATCTAACAAGTAGAGAATCTTTATATATAAAGATGAATGTATGTATGTTTGTTAGTTTGTTTGTTCTTCATACAAATCCACAGTTTTCATCCGATCTCGATGAAACTTTGCACACTTATCCTTTGAAACAAGGAGAAAAATACTGTCTACATTTGGCTGAAAAATTATCTGTATAAATAACACATGTTGTCTCATAACTTCGAAATACGGCGATAGACAGACACGTTGGATATGGACGTCTCCGTACCGTGTTTCCGTGTAGTGGACTGGCAGCTCAGTGGTTAAAGCGCTTGCTTACGAACGTCGTGATCTCCGTGGAGGCTAAGATTTTTAAAAATTGTTTTTCATCGTAAGAGTCAGGCCTGGGCTGTAGGTTATTCGGATTGAATGTTAAACTGTAGATATTAGAAAGTTAGGAGTGCAATGCGAGGCAAATCGTAGGTAGTCTTGCAATGTTGTAGGTGTACACTTTTTTACGTAATAATGATCCCTCAGGTACTGTTCGCAGTTAGTGTGTGAGTGTGAACCACAGTAATATTATTAGAAATACGGAAGTAAGTCTCTGTCTTTTTTTTTACGTTTTGACAACTAAATGGCTATATCGTTGTGATGGAATTTTATAAGGAAATCTGTATGAAGGGCACAGGATATTTTTTCCAGTATGATTAACAGTTGTAGTCACGAAATTTTGAGACCTTATCGAATGATGACAGAAATATGTTGGAAATTGATTCTCTTCAAGAGACGGTACAGTGATATAGTGTTAGCTTTCCTGTCATATTATTCCGACTCGATATTGTTTGGGACCAATCCTTCGTTACCAACAACTTTCTATATTTAATTCTGGCAAAAAAATTCTTAATCAACGCGTAGGAAGTCGCGGGTACGAGCTACTAATAACATAAAGGCATAGATTAGAAACGATGTAGGTAGTGTTGTAACACGTCCCCACCATTACTTATAGCACTTACAGAGGAAACCATGAGGGAAGGAAAACAAAATTTTAACATGGCTTAAGTATGCAAAAGAAATGATTAGTGTTTTGCGATTTGCTTATAAAATTGTACTATTGACGGGAGTCAGCATTACTGAACGCAATGAACAAAATATTCGGAGAAGGATTTGAACGTAATACAAACCAAACAAAAATTAAAGTCAAGAGTTTTACCAATATGGTAACAATGGTGGTGGATTAAATATAAAAACAGGATTAAGACTACCAGAAGAAGTAACAAATTCTGTCGTTTAGGGAGTAAGGCAACTGATGGTCGACGCAAAAATGATGTCAAAAGTACAGCAGTTATGGCAAAATGAGTCTTTTTGAAAAACAGAAATCTTTAATTTTGAAAAATTTGAGCTGAGGTTCGAAAAGAACTTTCTAAGTGTGTATGGATCACGGCACTTTATAGAAGAAAAGTTTAGGGTTTAGGGAACAGAAAATATTGAAGCATTTGAAATGTGCTGCTATAGAAAGAGACTATAAAAACTAGCGGACTGATAAATTTCTAAACTTACGTGTTGTAGTTATAAAGTATGATATTGTTGGCAGAGAGACCCCGAAGGATAGTCCGGCAGCCGACTTATGACAGATTTTCGATTTGCCTGTGTGATACTACAATAACCTAACCCGGTAATTCTACTGGGTAAAGGCGACCTACATTTTTACGTTGATTCCCAAACACGGAGCTGAAGATCAGCTTAAGAGACCTTAAAAATTTCGGCCGAGAATGTGTAAATGATAGGCGAGGAAACAAGTTTGTGGAAAAGTATCACAGAAAGAAGAGGCAGAATGGTGGGTCATATTTTAACGTATGCGAGATTGATTAATTTACTATTAGAGGTGACAGTCGAAGAAACGAGCGTTGGAGGAAAACAAAAGATTAGAATGTATAAAACAGATAACTGAGGAATGAAGTTGTAATGGGTATATTGAGATGAAGGGATAAGCTCAGGATAGGAAGATTGGATAAACGGATAAAATTAGTTGAAAAAATGATTATAGAGAAAAAAACGGAAAACGTAATAGCTTAAGGGATATTTATTCACAGTTAAAATACCATACGATATGTGTCCGGGATTATAGAACTTTTTGAGCAAAAATTTTATTTACTTTTGTAGGTACTGCTTGTATCGTAAGATACGGAGGACTTAAAAAAAAATAATGTTTACGGAAAGAAAGGGAACTTTATTTTGGATATTTTTACGGCTCTTCTAGCGGTAAAAAGTGAATGACGTCAAGTAATTCAAATTAATGATATTTCGGAGAGCATCTTTTAGTTCTATGAATGGAGATAAAGCCGGTGAATGTGGAACTAGCGACGCCATTTAATAGGCCAAAATTAAGAAAACTTACCAGTCGCAAAAGTATCACAAACAGAACTTAAAAATCACTTCAGAAATTGAACGAAAATAAATACTAGCAATATGTAGCTCGTAAAAGTGGGTGCGAACTGCGTTTATATTCAGTAATTGGTTGCCGTCAGAATTTTATATGTAAAATTTCACTAAGTTTACTGACAGGCTTCGCACATATTGAGCACCTATCACAGTCCAGTTTGTCTTCCCCGTGATGGCAGTGCATTTACGTTTTTGTTATTTTGTGTGGATGACTGTTATTAGGTGTCTCGTGGTGTAATTAATATATGAAATTATTAGTCCACGATAAACTTTAGAATTTAACTTGTTTTTATTTCACGTAAAGACATTCCGATTTCAAAGGTACTAGTCACATATATTCATAAACTCCAGCGATTACATCTAACACTTCTTCCAAAGACAATACTGCCTAAACTGTTCTCTCAACACTGTCTCTGGCCGACGTGAACTGTGTTGATGAACTGTCACTGTAAAAATTTCTCTGTGTCCCTGCCGCTCGCTTTATGTGAGTTTCATCGAAAGTTCTAGAATATTACAAAGGCTTCCGACAGATATTTATCGAACTTTAACAATACATAAACAATTAACAACATATTACAACCAAAAAAATTAATACATAATCATTTACAATCATTAAAAATAGTCAGAAATGAAAATTAAAGATATTTAAACACAAAATTATCCACATAAATCATTTTAAACTGTAGTTAAACATCCTTTAAAAATCGTAGCTCACGTTAATACTTGAAATTACAAACATTTAAGTAATTCTCTTGCATAGTTCTGTCTTTAAAAGTATTAATTAGTATTTACATAATTTCATAAAACAAAATCCATTTAAACCAATTTATAGTAAATTGCAAGACAAACGTACAATAATCATATCCAATCAAACTCTAGCTTGCTACAAATGCTTCATAAAACACAATTCCATTTAAAGTCAAGGTTTGAGGACTGTTACACTGTGATGTGTGTATGTTCAGTGCAGAGTGTTGGTTGTGTTGTGGATGATCGAAAGATGGAAGAAGGGAAAGGCTGAAATGTGACCCATTCATTCCTCCACTAAGTGGGCAGCTCCACGCGACTGACGAATCATCGTGAATAGTGTATTATGCCCTCACTCCGTACGATCTACGGAGATGTTTGGGATTTAACCCATGACTTTAACGCACAAGTGTGATTAGGAACTGTGCACCACCATATTTCCTACACTGCCGGCCCTGATGATGGAAATTTATTCCAGCACCAGTACCCGAACCAACTAACCCCGTGTCAGCTCCGGACACCATCACGACGGCGCAACCAACTGAGTCAACGGGCAGGTAGCTTAACAGTGCAGATTCATAAATGCTCCAGGCCCTACTCGCATTTCCCTGGTTTTTAAGGTGTGTTCCCATGGCGCGTGGTTTTAAGGGTCGGGCCACATCAGCCGCAGTGTATGGATCAGTATGCGCCACTTGTTAGTCCTCACCGCCTTCCCTCCACCTTGCCTAGTGTAGTTTTAGCTACCCGAGACGATAGGGCGACTGATAGCGCCATCCCTTCAAGCACAGGCGGGACCCTCCCCACGGACCACTCCTTGGCAGCTGGATCGTCCCGGCCGGCAAATGCGCGAGTCGTGGGAAGACAGCTTTGGATAAACAGGTCAATGGGCTCAACACGATGATCAGGTGATGAAAACTGAATGCTTATTAAATGGCGAACACCCATCACAGCCCTGGGTTAAGGTTAAGGTCTGGTGAGACAGCTTACAGGACAACAAAATCGACACCATCAACAAACTTCACTTTCCTACGTTTCCTTTTCATCGCCCGGATGGCAAAATGTCTACCCAATACTTAAACCTTTGCCTGTTGAGGTGAGTTAAAGACCTTACAGACTTACACAAGCCTCAGATGCAACAAATAATTAAATGTCTGTCCCAGGCATTCTATAATGCGTGCTTTGCCAATTTTAACTGTCTCAAAGTCCACCGAAACTGCTACATGCCCTAATTTATTACCTGTCATCTACACGATGTCAGACAGTCCTTCTTTCCTGCTGTAACAACTGGTTTCAAAATGCGAAACCAGATCGGGATTCCATTCTGGGACTTAACAACAAAGTTTCACCAACTCCAACACTAATGCGTTAATCTCAGCCAGAGATATTGCCAACTCCACCACCTGTATTCAGTGTCCCGCTGCGCCATTCATCGTGAACGCTTTTACAGCGTGTCATGAATCACTCAGGCGGCGTCAGACCATTGAACATTTATGCAGCCTCGGCTACAAAGCGAGGACATCTCACTGGAATGATAGCGGCGGTACTGACGGATAACGACAGTCCCCAATGACAGAGACAAGTTATTACGACTAAATGCCGCGGCCCTGGTTAAGACCACAATGCTGGTTCAAGGATACGACTCACAATCACAAGTTCCGTGATTTTGATCCAGTTAATGCTGCGATTTTCAGAATCGCTTAACGTGTTGTTTACCTGTGTAAATTTTGGTTTGTGCACAGGAAGTTTGGATTGTAAGTAAAACGGTTGGTTTCTATTGCCTTGCCAATTATATGGTTAGCCGATGATCGGGGCCCCCCATCATCCGGCGGACCCGGGTACTTTTGACCCGCTTACCCCCCCCCCCCCCTAACGCCAGCCCTGGTCGGAGGTTCGTAACGTGCAGGGTACTGACCTATCGTATAATACTCGCCACATTGGCATTGTACCTCCGTATCTCTATTTTTACAGCATTTTTCAAATGGTACCATTTCACATTGTATTGACCACCGAATCACCACTCTGGCCCAGTTTCAAGGATTCGTTTCTTCTGAATGAAAGCGGAATCTTCATAGAATTAGTATCTCGTCCATTCGTCATAGTTTCGCAACTCTTGAACCCTTTAACTTTACAACTGGAAGATTGGCTGGATCCTCCAGAAAGAGGCGTACTATGCAATTGTGCCAGGGGTAGGACGGCCAGTTCCTTTTCTCTGGAATCTACAGCTTAACGTCGAATACGAACAACCATGCGATCTGGAGAAATTCGTATAAGCAAAGCATAACATTTAAAAAATTACTGGCTGCAACGTAATTCGAAGCTGGGACCTTGAATTAAGTAGGCAAGCGCCTTATCCACTGAGCTACCTTACCACTCGCCTAAATACTATTACTTTGAAATTTGTAATGGGCACTGTTTTAGTTCTTAGTAACCCAAACACAATTACAACATAAAAATTAAGAAAAATATCGGGAGCATACTGGATTTTTTTTTAAAAAAATGATGTTGATGGGTGGTGTCAAATCAGATTTGCCAATCCACCGACTATTATAATGTTTAGTTTTTTGTATTGTTCCACGATATGTACGAGTTTTACCAAAAATCATATTTCTTCCTTTACTTACGAAGCTACTGATGCAAACATTATTTCATAATTTAAAGTGATACGTAGCGATTCAATTATTATAAGAAAACTCTAGCGATTTTTTCTGTAGTTTATGGTTTTCACGCAACAGTATTGTTCAGAACTCTGTTTTTTTTCTAAACATAAATCATCTAAGCAACTAGATAGATGACTTGGATAACAAATATGATATGGAAATACCTTTAAAAAAATCAGAATTTTCTGCCTTTTTATCATTTCTTATTTTAGTTTGATTTAGTATATATTACTTGAAAGACAATTTCGGAAAATGAATAATTAACTCGATTATTAAAAAAGGTTTATTGATTTTTAAAAGGCTTTACAGTATAATTTTTAGTGAGTTTAATTTAATACAAAATCAATGATAGTTACTACTATTTTACGTAATTCTTTTTCTTGCGGTGATTGCTCTACCGCTCATTATTGTCGAGTCATTAGAACTGGAAGAGGATAGTAGGAAGGCGCAAGAGGTATATGTGCCAGCATTCACTTGGAGGCATTTGGGAAAGAGTTAAAATGGAATTCGGTCGCTGATTGAACAGGCATTCCGTGTCATAACCAGGATTGACACTTTGTCCAAATATTATCTCAAAATTTATCAGAGTCGACTTTCAAGAGCTGCTTTGATTATTCGTAGATGTTGATTATGATTTACCTTCATGATTCCATTGAGCTCTGACCCAGATGGTACTTAAAACAATGGACGCAAAGTCCTAGTTATAAGTTTCGCGTTGTTTCTGTTCTTGTAAAGCGAAATGCAGATTTAACATAGTTGGTTTGTCAAAGTGACCAGGAGTTTGATAAAAATTTGCTTCTTGTGTTGGGCAATGATAATATAAACAATCAAATAGACTGGAGTAACGATTATATTGTGACTGATGATCGCGTAGCTAGATATAAACAAATCTGATTTAGGTGCACAGTTTTTCATCTAGAACAGTTTGGAGTTAAGCTTCCTTGTTTCAACTAAGGGTTAATATCTTATGCCTTTATTTTAAAAAATATATATATACGAGGGCTGTCCAGAAAGTAACAGACGTTTTGTAATAAAAAATAAACAAAGTGAAAAAAACGATTTTTATTATATACATTTTAGAGGTAAACTCTTAGGCTATTTTTCAACATAATCGCCATTTAAATTAAGGCACTTATCATAACGTGGTACAAGCTTTTAGATACCCTCTCTGTAGAAATTTGTCGCCTGAGACTTCAACCACTGGTTTACACCGGCATGCAGTTGAGCGTCAGTTTCAAACCGTTGTGTTGCAAGCCACGTCTTCATCGCCGGGAACAGGTGGTAGTCGCTCGGTGCCAAATCCGGGCTGTACGGCGGGTGACTGAAAACTTCCCATCCAAAACCATCCAAGAGCTCTTGGGTACGATTGACCGTGTGTGGACGAGCGTTATCGTGGAGAAACAAAACATTCCCACTGAGTTTTCCCCGACGCTTGTTTTGTATCGCGCGTCTTAATGTTCTGAGTGTTTCGCAATACCTTTCTGAAGTGATTGTTTGGTCACGTTCAAGAAATTCAACGAGAATCACACCCTTAGCATCCCAAAACACAGTAGCCATAATTTTTCCTGCTGACAGCGTTTGCAGACACTTCCTCGGTTTCTTGGGCGAATGCGTGTGTCCCCATTCCATAGACTGCCGTTTTGTTTCACAGGTGACGTGCTTTACCCAAGTCTCGTCGCCAGTTACGATACGATCGATAACTTGGTTTCCAGTTTTGGCGTAGTCTTCCAGAAACGTCAGTGCTGCAGCAAATCTCTGTTTTTTGTGGTCTTCTGTTAAGATTTTCGGAATCCACCTGGCACAAAATTTGTGGTAACCAAGTTTACCAACCATAATCTCATGAACTAAACTCCGTGAAATTTGGGGGAAATGTTCTGAAAGCTCCGTAATCGTGAAAAGACGATTTTCACGGATTTTTTCGTTGATTTTCACCACCAGTTCATCACTCACAACACTAGGCCTACCCATGCGGTCCTCATCGTGAACATTGGTTCGACCATTTTTAAAATCAATGCACCATTGCCTCACTCGGCTTTCACTGACTATTCCTTGGCCGTACACATCACAAATCTGGCGATAAATTTCAATTGGTTTGTGATTTTTCGCCAACAAAAACCGTATTACAGCTCGCACTTCACAACTGGCGGGATTTTTAATTGCAGCGCTCATTTTAACACTCTACTGTATTCAAAGTACGATAGGAACGATGTGCAAACTACCACGGCTGGTTGCGTACTGAATGTATGAATAGTCTGACGCCAAGATGGCGGCGCTAGGAGCACCCATTGTTGCGCCAGGTCAAAACGTCTGTTACTTTCTGGACAGCCCTCGTATATATAATATACATATATTAGGCCTTATAGCTATTCAGCCAACAATTGCGTTAATTTTTATTTTTCTGAGTTGTATTAGACTCTTCAAGTATCACAAATGTGTCACAACTGTAAGGACAATACATAATGGACACAACATTTAACTAACACCACCCTGCGCCGCACTCAAACCGGTGACCCCGGCAACTGATTTTTTTATGGCTTTAAGCCTCGTCGACGTCGAGGTCATTAGAGGTAGGAAAGGACGGGGGACAAGGTACGGGAAGGAATTCGTCCATGACCTTTTCAAGGAAGAATCCTGGCATTCGCCTGGAGTGATTTGGGGAAACCATGGAAAACTAAAATCTGGATGCCCGGTCGGCGATGCGAACTGGCGTTCTCCCGAATTCGAGGCCAGAGCGTTAACCACTCACCCACGACGCTCGATCCGGCAACTGATATCATGCTCGTTAGACCCGTGAAGGATCACAAGTTTTTGGCAAGGAGTTGAATTTTTCGGATGTTGGATCATCAGATAGACAGACGTAAACGAATCTCCAAACAATGGCCCCTGTCTGCAGATCAATTTCTGTCTCTCTTTAATAACTTGATTGGAGGTTTCTCGTTTCATCTCTCGCAATGGTGGTCTAAGCATAAAGTCGAACGGTAACAAAATCCGCGTAAATGTAATATTTCTGTTTTCTGCAGTAGAGTTACTGCTTTTTCGTCTGTCTTCACACTTATCTGACTTATGTTTTCTTTCGCAGGCTTTAGAGACGGCGCCATGGTGACTTTGTTGCTGCTGTGTCTGCTCATAGCCAGGGTGAGTACGCAGCTCTTTACAATAAAACATTTTTTTGCAGAAGCCACTTGGAGTTTATTATTGACTGATGAATAAAGGCGAGAATAAGTTTAACCGATTATACTCTGTTCACCCAGAATTGGCGGCTCAATGTTCCCATGATACACTTCTCACATTATCGCTCCCTCCCTTCCAACCGGTCGAAGCTGACCTGTGTGCACTGGTAGGAGAGTCGCAAATTTCCCCTTCGCATGTAGGGGTAAGGGCAGTGGAGTGGGGGTAGGGCAGACTGACCTTCAGCCGCCTGTGTTAACTGAACGCACTATAGTCCGTTCCTACTATTACACACTTCATGATTCACCACGAACAGACTATTCTTACTGCTTCGTTCAGTTCACACAGTTTTTGGCTTTAATCGTGTCAGTGCAGAATATTATTTGTCAGCCTGATCTCAGTTTTCTGCAGAAAATTTCTAACATTTCCAACGGCCAACATTGCGTTGTATGACCAAAACACCAGAGACACTCCAGTCAGTCTAGAACGCATTTCTTGGACAAAGAACAAGGTTCAAGAAACAAATAAGAGGCTTCTCAAATACAATAATTCTGACTCATTAATCTTTCAGCGATAAAATTAGTCAACTTTCTTAAGGATTAAAGTGTAGCAACCATGGCTTAAATTTTATTTCCCTGCTCTGATCAACTGCTATTCGATATTTGGAATAACTGATACTAGCAACCAATAAATAAGATTCGTAACTGTAGTCAGATTTCAGTTTATGCTAAATTTAAATAATGGAAATAGCAGTATAACAATGGGAATGTTGGTTCTTCAACGATTTAGAATGCTATGAATTTCATGCAGGATTTTCTTCCTTCTATACTTTTCAGCCATACAAATCAAGTAAAATAAATAAACCAGAAAGACAGGCTATTACAATGGAGCAACATTAAATATATGATTTTTACGTTTGAAAATTGGTTCGTAAAGGCTGTAATTCTTGCCCCCCCTACTCCTTGTCAACAATGAGTACCGGCTATAATGACTGATCTATGCTAGGCGTGGTATTCATCACGAACTTTGGTTGGATCCTCCCAAAAGATGCATACGAAGTCTGGAATCACAGGAAGGACGGCCAGTTTGTTTCCTCCATATCTAATCTAAACCCGTAATCCTACAGGGTATAGGAGACCTACACTTTAACGTAGAATCTGAACCACGGAAGTATTCAGGTGTACTTTACATTACATAGGAAGCTGTGCTAGAGGAGAAGGTGGATTTAAGGGCGTATGAAAACCCCCGCCGAGACAAGGATTCGAACCGGGGACCTTACGATCCTCAGTCAGACACCTTAACCAATGAACCACCAGACTGTTTTTGTGATTTTTGTGATTTTGTGATTTTGAGAAGAAATAACCAAAATAGACCTGATGAAGACAACCGAGCAGGTTGTCGAAACGTCGTCGTTTTATGACACCATCCGGCTGGACTCCCGAGAAACTTTTATTGAATCAATACGCCGGGAAAGTCTCCATTTACACACCAGACCACTCATAATGACGTATTGGGATAAAATAATCTTGTTATCAAATGATACTTAATGCCATTTAAAATACAGGGTGATTCAGGTATTGAAG
>JARYHS010013631.1:179659844-179813408 GCA_031002005.1 Vandiemenella viatica
CTTCCTTATCTCACTGACTTCACTTCAAGACGCGATGTTCAAATAAAGATTGGGTCATAAGGGACGAAGAGGAAGGGAATCAGAGAGTACAAAGGTGAGGTATTAAACCAATCCAGGAGTCGGAGATGGTGCAAAAAAGGGCTGCTAGATTTTTTTCTGGAAATTATCGCAGAACGCAATCAGTATCAGATATGATAAAAGAGCTGGAATGGGATTCATTGCAAGACAGGAGGAGGGTGAAGAGAATCATGTAGTGTACAAGTCGTATATTGATGCACGAAAAGATATTGGTGTAAGAATTAAAGTAATGCATGGAAGTGAAATATGACCATGACCACAAGTTGGCATTCGATTTCAGGCACAAGGTTGTAGAAAGAGTTCTTTTTTAGGGAAGGGTGTCAGGATATGGAATCAGTTACTAACAAAGATGATAAATAATTTACCAAATAAATTGAAAGAATTCAAAGTTATAATAATTCCGTGTGGTCATAATTACCTGATGACAGGGTTTCTATTGGCTGCGCATTCCGCCCCTGTCGTAGCCGCCTTAAACTAAACCGACAACCTACCTGGTACAGGGGACCTACAGTTTAACGTGGAATCCGAACCACAGAAGCGTTCTGGCGTACTTCACATTACACAGCAAGCGTGCCAGAGGTGAAGGCGGGTTAGGGGCCTTATGTAAAATCCCCGCTGAGACAGGGTTGAACGACTGGGGACCTTCGCTCCCAGTCAGAGACCTTAACCACCGAGCCACCAAAGCGCTCTGCAATCAAAGTTCAAATTTGTAGAGGGCAAATGTAGGCGGGTGCAGGAAAGGGTGAAGATGGGCGCGGAGGGAAATTACCACCCGAGCGTGCGCTCCATTGCAATTTTAATTAAATTAAAAGCCAGTGGTACCGAGATAGGCGGCGGTTTTTATATTCTGAGTGCTTAAGTTCTTGTAAATGCATATACGACAATGTGTTAAGTATTTTGTGCATGCGTATCAAACACCGGTATATTAGCGATGGTACAGAAGCAGCCAACAAGTTTAACGTCTCCATCCCACAGACATTGTTTGACCATCTTATACCTTCCACTGGTTACGTCTTGATCATTCCTTTAAATCGTTTAAATTTCATTCTATTGTGTCCTTCAGAGCTACTGAGAGTGTCTCTATCCCTCTAAGGTTAACCTCTGTTACTAGAGTTGAGACATAGAATGGTAGGAGTCTAATAGAGCCTTGAAAGTTCGAAAATCTCAAGAAAAAACTGTACAAAAAGGATGAAATTACATTCTAGCATTCAAGGATAGGGAAAGGTAAAAAGGCGTGCGCTAAATAATAAGAAATGAACAGTAAGAATTAGAACAAAAAGTATGTATTACACTCATAACTGTAAAGGGCCACATACATACAGCAACTTGTTGGCCAACCATGTCTCCCAACTTGGTTGGCCAACACAAAAATAAGTTTGCCAACACTGTTGCCCGACATCAGTAGAGAAAGAACAAGCATACGGAGAACAAGGTGTTATATATACAGTAATGTTGGAAACTAGAAGAAATAGCTTTATGTACAGTTATCATTCCCAACTTTAACTGGTTCTCTTTTCTTAATGATTCTAAGGACTCGTACCAAACATGCAAATATAAGTAGTAAATGTTTTAATCAAGCTTTTTTAACAGAGATTGTCAGTATTTTAAATACAGTAGACCTTCGATCATCCGAAAATATATGAGACCCACAAGCCCAATTTATATATAAATATAGGCCTACACGTACTGCACACAAAATTTTCATGAAAAATCTCGGCATTTACACATTTTCTAACAATGAAATGAACTACGTTTTAATAATAATTGGAAAACGTTTGGAAATAATAGCTTGGAAATTTCGTGTAGAAGAATGAAATATAAAATTGGAATAAGTTTTAAGAAATGATAACAGGAAAAATCGGGAAAGAGGGGAGCCAAAAATGGATGAACTGAGTGAAAAAATGGAGGAAGCCTGGTTTCCTAGTACACTTTCAACTTATTCACTTATTATTATTATTTTTTAAAAAGTTTTTAGAAATTTTAAATTACAATCAACATTAGTACATATTATTTATCGAATTGCAATAAAAATTACTAAAAATACCTATCAAACTATTCTTTTTTTTTTTTTTCTAGATTGATTTCGGTTAACGGATGGTCGTTTAACGATGATCTACTTTACATATTTAAGATACTTTTGTAATTCGCGATATTTCACCGAAATCTTTTTAATTGCAAAGCTATTAATTAAACATGAGCTCATCTCAGAGTCGTCTTCATCGTCGTCTGCACCGTCAAAGGACGATATTCCTGGCAACTGTGTTTCCTGGTCCCTTAAAAAATCAAGTACCACAGGGTAGGTTCATATATATCTTCATCTTTGCTCCAGATCTTTCACTTTTTAGTTTTTCTTGAGTTCCCGTCGATAGCATGTACGTATATTTGCTATACGTTTTTTCATGCTTCGAGTGCGGCATCCCGTTCCACTTCTTTGAAAGCAATCAGCAATTCTTCCCAGCCCTTGTTTCTTGAATTTTTATTTTTGTATAAATCAGATTTCACTTTCCACAACTGTGGTAGACTGCGAAACTTTTCGATGACGGTCTTCCAGCATCGTTGTTCTGAATAGTAGCCATCACAATACCACTATTAGCATAGATCACTAGCACTGCCTTGATGAGAAACCGGAGCAGACTGATGTTGGCAGTCAAGTTGGACAACTTGACCATACACACTACAACACGTTGGCACAACAATAGGCCCCGCCTACAAATATCAAAAGCGTTTTTTTTTTTTTTTTTTTTTTTTATTTATTTATTTTTTCATGGCCTTCTGTCTATCGACTATACGGCCAGCTTTATCATTTACATTAATTTAACATGTGATTCTTATCGTATAGCAAACATGTATTCATTTCTTAATTCACACTAAATTATACAATTATTCAATATTACACTAATACAGCGATAGCCCTGATAAGGGAATACACGATTACATTTGTGCCAGCGATAATATGAAGCTGGATCTTATTTCACAATGGGTAATACAATTATTCAGTGAATAGTAATACATATTTAGAAAGTATATTGATACAATAATACAATGATGACAATTATATCGATAACAATAAAATCACATTTGGGGAGCAGTGATGTTTCCTTGCAGGGTATATCCGGTTAGCCTTGCACCTGATATAACTAAACTGATTAGTGAGAGTTCCTTGATGATTAATGTAATTTTTTAGGTCAGCTAAGATGCAGTTCCGACCGATTCCGTTGGTGGTATTGCAGGAAATGTGCTGAATTTGTAAGATCATAACTTGTATGTGATTGTTAATTTTGTTATGTTTGGTGTCTTTAGATACGGATGTCAGCCTCTCTTAGGTATGTGGCCAGCGCCCCATACACGTCACTTCTTCCCCCTCTCAGCAGGATGCGTATCGAAGTTGGGAGTGGAATTTTGAACTTTACAAGGCTATTGTATAGTTTCTTTTGTTGAGTCCGATATAGAGTGCACGCTAAAGTGATGTGGTCGAGATCTGCTAATTCTTCGTGATCCACCGGGCAAAAGGGAGTCTGTGCTATACCGATTTGGTGGAGGTGCTTTGGGTAACAGCCATGACCGAGTCGCATGCGAATTATAGATGTTTTATATCTTTTGCCCAAATGGTTATCTTCGAACCAGACTTTAGTTGGTATGTGAGGTTGTATTGATGCGTAAAACTTCCCTTTAACTGTTTGTGTCAAAGTCCACGATTCTGACCACTTGTGAAGATACCGTTTCCTGATGATATTAATAAAATCGGTATGAGGTAGCTGAGTATAGTATTGCTCTCCATCCGCCGTGCTTTCTTTCGCCAGTTGATCTACCTTTTCATTATTCTGTATGGAAGCATGTCCCTTGACCCATAACAAGTGCACTTCTTTGCCCTCCGCCTTGGCTGAGTACATTGCATTTAAGATGTCGAATAGGATCCTATTCGTTCCGCTCAGTCTGTTCATGTTTTCCAGCTTCTGCGCCACGCTTTTAGCGTCGGACAGTACCAGTATTTTATTGAAGTGTTCGAGACCATAATTTAAGGCATCTCTTATTGCCATAGCTTCAGCGGTATATACTGTCGTTTCTGCTGTCAGGCGAACTTTACGTGATTCTTGAGTGAGGGGACAGAAGAAGGCGTAGCCCACACCATTAGTAGTTTTCGAGCCATCTGTGTATATTTGTACATGTTCTGGCCATGTTATGGACAAGAATTCCTCCATCTTGCTGTTTACGTTGTTACAGGTTGTTATCCAGTTAGGTAGGTGGTATATATTGGGCCTGTATCTCAAAATAGCATACTGGTATGCGAAGATGGGTAGTGTAGTATCTTGAATTACTAGCGGGATTATATGTTTTATTTCAGTGAAACAGAGAGCCAGCAGCGGGGTTCTATGACCGAGGTTGTTATCTCTCCTCTTGATCGTTGTTATATAGTCAGAAGCCTTCTGGATAACCGGGTGGTTCTTGATGGCGGCGCGCCTCATTAGAAATATGCTTGCCAGTAATTGTCGTCGTATTACCAATGGCATTTCTTTAGCCTCAACTAATAAGGCGTTTGTGGGGGTGGTATTCATCGCTCCGAGGCACAATCTGATAGCCCGGTAGTGCAATGTATCCAATTTACGCAGGTTGTACATTGGGGCATTTCCATAGCATAAACTGCCGTAATCCAGTAAGGGACGTATTAGCGTTCTGTACAAGATGAGTAAGACGGAAGGGTCAGCTCCCCACCATACCCGAGTTACCGCTCGTATTATATTTAAGCAGCGTTCGGCTTTAGCTAGAATGTGATCAATATGTGCCTTCCATGTCAGTTTACTGTCCATCTGAAGTCCTAGATGTCTAGTCTCTGTTCTAACAGGGAAATTATAAGGACCCAGCTGTATCTGTGGACCTCGGTAAGTGTTCTTCTTCCGCGAGAATACCACAACCGATGACTTCGAAGATGAGATAGTTAAGCCCTTACCACGGGTCCATTCATAGAGTAACTTAGCAACGTCGTTTAATCTCCAGAAGTTTAGCCCCTGGGATGGAGATGATGTGTAAATACATACATCGTCAGCGAATTTTAACACCTTTATTGAGGGGCTGAATATACTCTCTAGGTCTGCTATATATATGGTAAATAATATTGGGCTGAGTATGGCTCCTTGCGGGATGCCCAGAGAAACCACACGTGGTCCATATAGGCTGTTGTCCTGCTGGCGTATGTATATGGTCCGGCAATAAAACAGGTTATAGATTCCGTTTAGATATACCTCCGGGAGGTGTAGTGCTCTTAGCTTTTCAACTAGAATGGTAATGCTGACGTTATCATAGGCGCCGGTTATGTCTAGAAACAGGCACGTTAGGTAGCCTTTATTTAGGTAGGACTTTTCTATATCTAGAGTGAGAACACCGAGGTTGTCGTAGGTACTCCTTCCCTTTCTAAATCCAAACTGACAGTTTGGTAGCAGATTGTGGTGTTCGAGCCACCATTCTAGTCTACTCTTTATGATTCGCTCGAAGGTTTTGGCTACGCATGATGACAACGTTATTGGTCGATATGAGTTAGCGTTGTTACTGTCTTTGCCTACTTTTAACACTGGAATGATGATGTGGGTGGTCCAGTCGTCTGGGAACTCACTTTTTCTCCATATGCCGGTGAATATTTGAAGGAGAACGACCTTGGCTGAGTGCGGTAGGTGGAAAAGCATCGAATAGTGGATGTCATCTATTCCAGGTGCCGTGTTTCGTGTTGAGTTGAGGACCGATTCCAATTCTCTCAGTTGAAATGGTTCTTCTAAAGTAGTTTGGGGGAATTGATCCTGTTCCTTGGTCTGGTTTGGAGGTGTTAGTGGTCCAAAGGGGGCTGATGGAGGGGCCACCTTGCTCGCAAAATCTTCCAACCAAATGGTTGACAATTTAGTTCCCCCTGGCTTCTTTCTAAATCTATTGACCATATTCCAGACTTTTGTCAACGGCGTATTTTTATTTATGTTGTTGCAAAATTCCCTCCAGGAAGCTTTTTTCTTTAGCTTCAGAAATCGTTTAGTTTCGGCATCTGTTTTCTTATAATTTAGATAATTTTCCCAAGTAGAAATCTGTTTGTACGTAGTAAATGCTAGTTTTCGTTTGGCTACTGCTCGTGAGCATTCTGTGTCCCACCAGGGTATTGGGATTCTCTTTGTATTTGGTGATCGTTTTAACCTAGGGATCGACATTTCAGCTGCTTCATTTATGATGGCTAGGAACGTATTGTATTGCTGTCTGGGTGGTTTGTTGCCCTGGACTCGTGAGATATTGGAATCAATGTATTGGGCGTATAGGATCCAGTTCGCTTTTGAATGTTCCATTTTGTGGTTGTATATCGTTCCTGCCTCACATCCGACTGTTTTGGTCGTTATTAGAATAGGCAGGTGGTCAGATCCCCACGACTGCAGCACGGTTTCCCATCGCAATTCTGTTGCGAGAGAGGGGGAGCAGAGGGTTAGATCGATTGCGGATACTCGGTGACCAGGTTTAGGAGATTAAGGTGGGGGATCCGTCGTTAAGAACGAACAGGTTAAATTCGTCTATAATCTCAACTATGGCGTCCCCGAATATGTCAGACCACTCGCAACCCCACGACATGTGATGCGCATTGAAGTCCCCACATATTAAGTATGGCTCTTCTATTTGTTGTAGGAGCTGGCGCATTCAGATGTATTAATTTTTGTTTTGGGGGAGCATAGACCGAGACAATAGATACGTTCAAGTTTTGGATCCGTACTCTGGCTGCCACCACTTCGAAAGATTCAATATGAGTGAGGTCAATGTGGGTTATTGCGAAAGGGATGTCTGTTTGTATTAGAATAGCAACTCCCCCTTTGCCATCATCCTGTCTTTGCGCACTATATGGTATCCTTTGATTGTTAGCGGTGTGTTTGGTTTAGCCAGGTTTCTGCTATAATAGCAAATAGAAATCTTATTGGTAAGAAGTTCTCGCTGAAATTGTTCACTATTTGCTCTGAGTGAACGAGCGTTCCATTGTACTAGCTTAGTTTCCGCCATCTTGTTGGAAAATATTTGAGAGCATTCCTGATATTGCTGTAATATTCATTGGCGAATTAGCTTCTTTGGAGCAGAATCACAATTAATTTAAGAATTTTTTCGAATAATGGTCCATTTTTAGTTTGAGTTATCTCGGTAGGTTGATTGAGAGAATTTGATTGTTGTGCTGCTGTGGGCTGAATGTTACGAATGGCTTGATCACCTTCCCAGAGCGTGAAGGTGGCTTGGGGGCTCTCCATGAAGCTAGTTGCGGTTGGATAGTGATGGTCACTAGTTATAATAGGAGACATAGGACCATTGTATGAATACAAGTATTGTTTTGTATTTAAAGATGAATTTTCTTTGGTGAATCGAGGATTTTTATACGACTTAGGGGCCCTAGTCCATGAGTACCTATTACTGGTGTTTGAATCCAAATTTTTCTGAAGCGAACTTGTTGATTCTGGCTGTGTACCGCTCCTACTCTCTGCCATATATTGATTGGCCACCATATTTCCACTACTGTGTAGCAAGGCAATCTCAGAAACATTACCAGTGTTTGCTATTGTGGGTGGTGGTCCACCGCTAAAGTCAGAAGGCGCCTGGGGACCTTCGGGTGTCATGTCCTGAAAGGGTAGCTGTGGTGTTATGAGTGTTGATGCATCTGTAGCGGCGGGTGTTGAGGCTGAGCCTGAGTCCTGGTTGGCATTATCTGTGAGATTGAGAGATAGTAGGCCAATAATACGGAAGTCGTGCTGCTAGGGCGGATATTCCGTATAATTCGTTATTTGAGGTGGGGAGGAGGTCACCTGCGCGTAGCCCCGGAAATGCTGCTCTGTATCAGGAGATACAGCATTTGATCTGAGTGCGGCTGCCTTGTTTTGTTTCCAGGTTTTTAAGATACACAGGGCAATTTCTGTCCGTGGCATGATGTTGGCCGCGGCAAAGGGCGCAGCAGATCGATAATGGGTTGTCGCAGTTGACCAACAAGTGAGGCCAGCACACCTGCTGCATCGTGGCTCGCGGGATCTGCACTGACCTTGTCGGTGGCCCAACCGTAAACAAGTCGTACATTGGATCACAGGCGGGACATACGGTTCCACCGCACATCGGGTTCCTAGTATCGTGACGTAGGTCGGTAGGTTTTGGGATCGAAATGATACCAAGCAAACAGGAATAGGTAATATGAGATCTTGGTTATTATGGCTCCTTTTGGTAAAGCGTTTGATGCGCACTACTGGGACAGGGGCAATTATTTCTTGAGCTAGTTCTTCCTCACTCAATGAGGTGTCAACGTTCCTAATTATTCCTTGTTTATGTATTAGAAAGTTCGGAATATAAGCTTCAAGGTTTTTGGTTTGGAAAATTTCTAATTGCACTATTGAATTAGCAGTACCAGCAGATCTTGTTTCAATTTTGAGACGATTTTTCCCTAAAGGTGAAATGTTGATTACGTCCGTTTTGAGTATGTCACTGTGTTGGAATATTAATTTACCGATGGCCATAGGATGTAGTTTCCCGACCTTCCTGTCTATGCTCTCTACAAAAATATGGTACGGGCCCACTGTCTGTGGGGGAGTATCTATTATTTTTGCTTCTATATGTTGGCGCTATCGTGTCGGGGTGCGTTTTATTGATATTAGCTTGCTCTAAATCCGCGGCATTGGATAGATTAACCTCAGTGGACCTTGCTGTGTCGGTCATCTCTACTTCTTCCATCTGCTCTGATTGTGGAACTACACTGGGCTGCCCCGTTTCTGTTAACTGCACACATCTACGTTTTACAGGTGGGTTCGACTCACCGCTGCTTGCAGGATTATCCTCTCTCCAAGCCGTGTGATAAGTGGGTGCGCCTACTGGAGGATGCAGGGCCTGTGGCAGAACGCCTCCCGGGCCGGCTTCCATCTCTAGAGGCTGCTGCTGTAGAGGCTGTTGCTGTTGTTGCTGCTGATGAATCTGTTGATGAGGCTGATGCTGCTGCTGATGATAATGTAGCTGCTCTTGGTGCTGTTGCTGCTGCGGCTGTAGGCGGTGAAGCTGTTGTTGATGTTGTTGTTGTGAGGACTTCTGCTTGAGGGAAGTGCATTTCACTCGTAATATGGTTCACTGGATGTGGGACGGGGAATTTGGTCATTGATGTAGCACGTATCTAAGGCTGTCTTGACCGTCTGACCCGTGTCCGGCGGGTCATCCATCGTTTAGTAGGATCACGGAACCTTATATTGTAACCTAACTAAGTCACTTAGATAGGTCAAACAACGTATTACACTGTGGTATAAGCACTCTCGCGGAATCGCAGAATGCCGGAAGGCTGGTCGCGCACACGGTGAGACTCACACGAGGAAGTTCGCTCCGGCAAAAGCGTTTGAAAACCGCCAACTTGGTTGGCCAACTTGTGATTTGGTCTGCCAACCTACCCATACACACACCAACTTCAGCTACAACACAACCAAGTTGGCCAACAAGTTGTTGTGTGTATAGGGCCCTTAAGAATGAGGATAATGCTGAATACATGTGCCACTATATTCATATGACGGCGACGCATGTAGGAAAGGCTGAAAATAGTTAATTCTTAAAGCTTACAATAAACGAGTAATTAATTAATTCTAAGATAATGAAACAATTTAGACCAGTTATTACGAAATGCGATGCTATTCACTTTTGCATCTCATACCGTGACATTTAAGATAGCATATTTTGTGGTTGTAAACGGTCTCTAAACGACATTGGCTACATAACAAGCATGTTGCCGTGCATGTGAATGATCACAAAAGATCAGAATTTACAAGAATGTTGTTCTCCTTTGAAGAGAAGGAATCGATACGTAGGCTATCTACCTGTATCTCGCCAATCTTCTGGTTCTAATACATCACTGTGTATAAATGTAAACTTTGAGCAGAGCTCAGCGAAATCTTTTTTGGACTTGTCGCTCAGTTAATTTACGAGTGCTGAAGTGTGGAACGGTAGTTTTTATGTTAGTGGGCCGCGCAACTAAACTGACTACTGTTTCTCTTAAGACACAATGAAGTAGACAATGTGGAGACAGTGAGGGAGCAAAAGTCACGTCAACGCCATAAGAAATTTGCGGAAGACAAGGAGTGGCAAGCAGGTGGCTTTATAATTAGAGGAAAGCCTTCAGCCTGTCATAGCACTCAACACCAGCGCTCCTCAGCTTACCTTAAAGGCTCAACATTCAGTTACACAGGTAATTAAAAGGAATCAATAGCGCCATCATATTTCACAGTAATGGTTTACCCCAGTGTTTCCCAACCTTTTTTGGGTCATGTCCCACTTTCAACATTTTTTTGCCCCCCATACATAATTTTTAATAAAAAAATTATTTGTTATTAAAGGAACTGATATAGGAATGTTTTTTGAAAGAAAACACTTTAATATTATCATAAAACACAGTAAGTAAAATTAAAAAAACATAATGAGAATACTAAAATTCAAATTCAAAAGATTTATAATAAACATTTATTATGGAATTAAGTGTGATCCTTTTAAGAATTTGCTTTTTCGCTATATTTTGTAACCATATCTGGCATTGTGTTTAAAAAACCCAAAGAGAAAGCGGTAAAGTCGTATCAAGTCAATTTCTAAATTGCCCCCCTAAAAAAACTAAATTTCCCCCCTGTGGGGCGTGGGCCCCACGTTGGGAAACACTGGTTTACCCTGTTGTCTTATATATTACACCACAAGGGATGATACAGCATCATAAAAATCTTCTTTGATACCTTAAAAGATGTTTTAAAATTTCCTTTTGCCTCCAAGTTCTGAATACATGTAAATTTTCGATCTACATACAAAAGAAGAAATAACCAACAATTTGACTTGGGAGAATATTAACTGGGGAGCAAGGAAGAAAAGTAATTCAACCATGCTCTTTTAAAGGAATCGTAGAGGAATTCTGTTTTTGAAATCACAGAAATCAGAAATCTGTGTACTTTGGAACGACAAATTTGAAAATTAACTGCTCATATACCGCGCTGGGTAAATATTTTGTAACCTCGAAACAAAAAGTCACGAAACTTTGTTTTAGCAAACTTTGTGAACGGTTAAGACTGACGAAATACAAGGAACAGACAAAATCTTCATGAGTTTTTACATCTTTCTTTTTCATTACTCATGATTCAAGTCGATATTACAAAGTTTGAACGGCCGATACAGTTACAACAACCCAACATGCAGCTGAAATAATGGCGTAAGGCTTTAACAAAAGCAAAGAAAAACAATAATAAATCTTAAAAACTTATGCCACGTAATTCTCTGATGTCAGTAAAAGCAAGGAAAATTAAAAATAAATCTTAACAGCTTACATTACGCCACATAACATTAACCTGCATAGATAGCGACAAATGTGACATAGTACTGATGAAAGAATCTTAAATTATATATATATATATATTCAAATTTTTCATGCCCTCTGCTGTAATGACGAATAGCAGTTGACATTCTGGCCCTGGCTAGATTTCAATTTAATCAGAAGCTCCCCTGCTAGAAAATGAAAGCTTTTATCTTACATATCCATGCTCACTATAGCGAAAACATCAAAATCGAACGATAAAAATAACAGAAAGGAACTAATAATTAATATGTTAATTAACAGAAACACATCTTTCTTTCAGCGTTCTAGCAGCTCGTATACTCGGAATCTGGCCCTGGATCTGGAGTAAAGAGCCGGGAGCATTATAATGGATAAAAAAAGAAGGTATGAACAAGCTACGAAATAATTGTAAGCCCGTAGAAACCAAAAAATATGTTTGGGACCCCTGATTGATGAATGGGAGCAAATACGGACTAATAAAAACATGGGCAGAAGGACTTTTGACATGCTTCCTTGCGTGAATGAGAGTTAACATGACTAACCTACAACCATCTCCAGGGCTCATACAATACATCTGGCCATGGTCCATACAAAAGTTCCTAGAACAGGCCTCAAAGAATAAACAGGTGCGATTGTGGCGAAGTAAGTACTGCTGGTAACGTGGTTTGGGAATACAAACAAACTGAAGAATGAAGAGCATACCCTCAATACAACTTCAGAATAGAAGAGTATACGACATATTGCATGATACCAAGCTCTGGCACTTGCTGGATGAAGCTGCTAATCTAGCGTCGCTGCGTGAGAAGGCAAGATTTGCTGAATTGAAATAAATAGAGCCTAGAAAATGCCGCGAGCAAGCAGGCATCAGAAACAGAAAGAAACGCAGGAGAGGAAGAAATTCAAGAACTACCTAAATGTGACCACAAGCACTGTCCATGACTAAGGCGGTGCCTGCACCAGGAAGACTGCAAAGATTCTATTCATCGCAGAACCTCTGGAAGCCAGAGGCACCTTCTCCAGGGCTCAGGAGCGGCCTGCTCTGATTCCAGGAGGGAACTCTTGATGTGGGAGTAGGTGGCTCCAAGGACAAATCGGAGAATAACGAGATAACTACCTGGAACGTGAAGCTGGCTGACGGCACTTGGTGGTCAGCATGTCAGCATTCGCCCTGCAGCATCAGTAGACAGCCGGAGGCCTGGATGTGTGCTGCGCACATCGAGGCGACACCATACTGGACGGGGAGGTACAACGGGACCATGTTCGAGCCCTGCACCCCGCTTCCCAGCCGTCCTGCTTGCGGTTCCCACAACCACCAAGGAGAATGCTGAGACGGTCCCCACTGTCCGCCTCATAAACTACACATTTCACGAACAGAAATATATATATATATATATATATATATATATATATATATATATATATATATATATATATATATGCTTTAGTCAAAAGCTAATTTATCCAGTTATATAGAAGCAATATTGTCTGACTTTTATTAAAAAATATATATATTTTATATGCGATCTTTGCTCCTAAATGTTGAACCGTGTAAAAAAATAACTGAAAATCTTGAACAACATGCTGAGTAATCGCAAAATTGAGGTCCAAAAGAGTCGCTGGCGTGTTCTCAACAATGGACTGCCTCAGGGTCGGTGTTGGCGCCTGTGCTTTTTAATTTATATATGCGGACATACCTCAACTAAATTGCTGGAAATTTCAGTAATGTGATGAAGGATAGAAACTTCCATATTTGTGAAGATAGACTCTCTGAGAGTCTTAACCAGCTCTACACATTCTTCTCTAAGTGGAGACTAATACCTAATCTGACAAAGACAGTGTGTTGTTGCTTTCACCTTTTAACCAGCTCGGCTACGTCAGAATAAGACCAACCTTCAGACCCTTTGGAAGAGTAGAACACAAAGACCACACCAAATATCTGGAAGTTACCTTGGATCAAGCCTTGACTTTTCATCAGCATTTATCTAACACTGCAGAGAAAGTGAAAACCCGTGTGAACCGTGTGAGGTAACTGGCTGGTATGTCATGAGGTGCAGGCGCCCAAGTTCTTCGAGGAGCAGCCCTTGGCTTGGCATTCTCCCAGCAGAATACTGTTGCTCTACATGGCTTGGTAGTGCTCATACTGACAAAGTTGACACCCAGCTTAATACTGCTATGAGAACAGTGAGTGGTGTCACTAGGTTTACCCCAGTATCCTGGCTGCCTGTACTTTTCAACATTCCTCCACCACATTTGAGGAGAAAATCGATATTGCTTAGAGAATTGGAAGGAGTGGAGGAAAACAGCATGATTCCTCTGCATGGTGACCTTCTTCAACTGCCTCGCACACGACTAAAGTTGAGGAGATCTGCCTACATGGAAGCAGCCAATCTCAGACACAACAATTTTAACTTGCATGAAGAATGGAGGAAGGAGTGGGAAGCCAACAACCCACACAACAGTGGGTTTATAAAAGATACGACAACCTGTGTTCCAGGATTTGACTTGCTTAGGCATCTTTGGTGTCAATTGAACAGATTTCGCACAGGTCACGGAGTGTGCAATGCAATCACACATAAGTAGGGTCTCCATGAAATTGCATTGTGTGACTGTGGTGGTATCCAAACTGCTAACCACATTGTGATGGACTGTCCAGCAAGAAGATTATCTGGAGGCCTTCTCACACTGCATCAAGCTGGACCAGGTGCCCGAAGATGGCTTGAATCTATAGATTTAGTTATCTAATTGACGTGTCTTTTGTTGTACTTGGCATACGATAATAATAAGTTCTTGATACATACTTGTACATTAATTTAGAGCAGTTTTTTTTATTAGAATAGGTGAGAACCTGCATAAGAGATTATATATCTGTAGACCTTCTTCTAAAAATGCATGTCTTTCAGGTTGGTAGCTACTGCATCTCAACATTAAATGGTATATGTCCTCCGTCTCTGCACAGAACACAAATATTGGGGAGTCGATTTGTTTCATAATGAATTTTTTGTTGTTTAACAAGGCTTCCATTCTGATCATGCAGCTAATCTCCTTTATGATGAGGTTCATACGATTGTACCATGGTTTATCCATGATTATATCCATTACTCTCCGGTACCATCTGCCCACCTCCCGTCTATCCTCCCGCCACATTTTTTTCCCATTCTGGCTTATCGCAAGAAGAAATTATGTCCTTATTATCAGTAAATGTGACGGGGGTGTGGGCATTAAGTTGTTTTCTTGCCGTTATATCTGCAATTTCATTGCTCGCTATGCCGACATGACTAGGTACCCATCGCAGTTTGACTTCAGTTCCTTTGGCTGCGGTGTTTCTTAATTCCTTAGCTAGGTAATTCTTGCATTTCCCTTTTGGTATCCCTAAAACAGTGTAGACTTTCCCGGCGTAGTGATGAAATATAATCTTCACGGGTGTTCAGCCGGATGGTGTCAAAGTAACACGACGTTTCGACAGCAAGCTCGGCTGTCTTCAGCCGAGCTTGCTGTCGAAACGTACAGCCGAGCTTGCTGTCGAAACGTCGTGTTACTTTGACACCATCCGGCTGAACACCCGTGAAGATTATATTTCACCCCTAAAACAGCTTGGAGAGAAGCTTTGGAATCTATGCATATAACTGTGTTGGTTTCACCAGATTGCTGTATTGTTAATATTGCATAAGACTCCGTGGAGAAGGTTGAAAACTGCGCAGGTACCGAAATGCGTGATATGCTTTGTGCTCCGGTTCTACATATGCCGCTGAGCTGTATTGACCTCTTGACCTTGATCCATCGATCTATACTGTTCTCCAGCCTTCCCAAGTTCATTAACGTATTGTTTGAGTTTTTGTGGATTGAGATTTTCGTCACGAACAAAAATACACTTATTATACATCACACAACTAACATGTTTCATAGACAGATGTCAGCACTAACATTCCACCCTTTCGACAGACTCTCCAGATCAAACTATGGGTTCATCTACTCCCCCCACCCCTTTTTGGAGTCACACCAGCTACCTCTGAAAAATAGTAAATTGTGTCGTATGAGATGGACTTTGCTCATAAAGAGGAACATTTTTTCCCAAAACTGAAACCCCATATATGTAGCAACAACTGTCTCATTTGTGGGTTGGAGATATGTTTTCGTGATGAAGTGAATAATTTTCCCTTCAATTTGTGAAAATAATTAGCTGGAATTGTTTGTGCACCGAAGTGTGAAAACCTTTATGAAGTCTGAATGCCTATTTTCTAAATTTCTATGCAGGTAAGAAGTATAAGAAGACAATTAATCACACGTAAAAGAATTAACTTCTGCAACTCACCCACTGGCTGTTCTAATCAACAACCGAACATGGTGGGTGATTGGTTAACGCTCTGGTCTGGCATTGCGGAGGGCGTGCGTTCGATTCCCAGTCCAACCATCCAAATTTCGATTTTCGATGGTCTCTAGAAATAATTTCCGGTGAATGTCCATTTTTTAATTTATAAACGCCATTCCTCTCACCAATTATGTCCTAGCTCTAATCACTTCATCGTAGGTAAAATAATTTTCTTTTACAAACAGTCAATATATGTACAAAAGGAAATGCACGAAATCACTTAAGCTCTCAATAAAATTGATTACAGTTTAACAAATATAAAATTCGTTTAGTCTCCTGGACAGAAGTGATAAAACAGTGTTGACATTTTTGAGGAGATGAATTAGAGGAAATAACTAGAAGTGAGTTAGAAATAATGAGTAGAGTAACCAAAGGAGTCAACTTCTACAGTACCGTGCGAGGCTTACTATGGGACATGAGGGTTCCCAGAAGAACAAAAATTGTCTTGTACAAATCATATCTCATTCCTATTCTCACATATGCTTTGGAAACATGCACACTAACATCAAGGGACCTTAGCAAGATCCAAGCCTGTGAAATTAAGTTTCTTAGAACGGCCCTCCAGAAAACTAGACTTGACCGCATAAAAAATGATGAAATTAGATCAAACCTAGAGCTAAGGGAATCCATGGAAGAGAGACTTAGGTCATCAAGACTTCGGTGGTTTGGGCATGTGAAGAGAATGACTAGTAAAAGACTGCCAAAAACTTGTTTGGAAAAAAGGATACTGGGCAAAAGACTAGTGGGAAGACCAAGAAGAAGATGGACAGACCAACTGAAGGATGACGTAGAGAGAAGAGGCTGGAATTGGGAGTACATCACAGACAGAGAAACCTTTCTGGACAGGAAAAGGTGGAAAACAATCGTCTATAACAACCAAGGCTCGTAAACCACACGCGGGAAACTGGAGATGGTCCCCAACGATAATGATGATGATGAACATTCTAATGTACTTCATGTCAGCTCATTGGAACCACCACAGAAATGATTTAACGCAAACTACCAGTTCTGGCAAATATCAAATATTAAGCTCAAGCCTGTTTGATGAGTAGGTTATTTGAGGAGCGCCTACTGTTTACGACCTCTCTCAAGGAAATGTGTTCGCGTGTTTGCTCCGTAACGAAACCATGACTCGGGGGCAAACAAACAAGAAGGAAGCGTTGTTATCCTTCTTCTCATAACTCGTAACACTCATGAACATTGAAAATATTATATATTGTATTTATAAAAATAAAAATCTCGAATAAGTAAGGAACTTAAATTATTTACGAGTATGGGTAGGGAATGATAAAGTACCCGGGCCCCGCCGGCTGATGGGGGGCCCAATCACCGACTATAGGGGCCCTCAGACCATGAAGCCAAGAATACACCCATTGTCGCCTGGCCATTTTGTAGAGCTAAAGAAATTCCTAGCACTGGCCCTGTCTGTAGCCGATACAATTGCCATGTTAGGTTAAGGTGGCTACGACGGGGACGGAATGGGCAGCCAATAGAAATCCTGTCACCAGGTCATTACGAGCACATGGAATTATTATTGCCGATGGGGAGCCGTACTTTCAAATGCCCGGGCAACATTCTACCGCTCTCCCAGCAGAGTTTGTTCGACTGAAATTGTCCTGCTGAATTTATCGTTGAACAGTGTTCGACCGAGACTTGTGGGTGAGCGGCTAACGCTTGAGTCGAACATTCGGCAGACGCTTTTCCAAAGTTTCCCAATCCGGGAATGGCAGTGAGGGGTCGGCGCCTGAGGCCCACCCAGGCATGTGCAGTTTTAATTAAAATTGTGCCTCCTGTGGTGTCCATACTTAGTGGAAACAACGGGGTACAGAAATTCAGCCCCTGGAATAATCATATTAACACTGGAACTGATTGTATGGCATAGAAGCCAAATGAAAATATTAAAAAAAAAAAGTAGTATCGAAGAGTAAGCAGTAGTAATGCTATTAATTACCCACCTGCTCTGAACTAGCATTTGCGGAAACGCTCAACTCTTTATCTCGATATAAAACTGTAAACTCTTCAAAAAAAGGAGATCAAGTTTTTAGCAGAGTCAAATCATTCTACTTAACTGCAAATTTATCGTAAACGAATTCTCTCTGAGCTTACTTTAGTAATTAAAACATAAATTGTTTGATATTTTCATTTTTAGTCGGTTTTAATGTAATTAGGATATTTATGATATTACTTGATAGTGGGCAGTTAATATATTTTACTATAGACTAGTTGACTTGTGAAATAAAGTTTAGCTGAATCATTTAAGCGTAAATTGATAATAGGCAACCAAGTTGACTATAGTAACTATTCTGAGTGTCATGGTGGGTTGCGGAACTCGAAGCAGTTTAACAATCGTTACGCTCAACTTTTATGATAACATAAAAAGTGAAGAATTTCAGTTAATCAATGTATTCAAACTTGCGTAAAAACACTTTAGTTCTTAGAAAATGAATGCTCTAATCACCGAGCGTGGTGGGTAAGTGGTTTAACGTTCTGGCTTCGCATTCGGGAGGACGCCGGATTGAATCCCCGTCTGTGCATCCAGATTTGGGGTATCCAAGGTTTCCCCAAAACACTCCTGGCGAATGCCACGATGCTTCCTTCAAAAAGGCCATTCTACGCGTAGAGAGCAAAAGGATTAATATTTCTACAATGCATTTTTCTGTCACGAGCTATTTATTTCCCTTGATACTTAACCGAAATTAATTAATGAGGTATCGTTTTGATTATTAAATTATTATCATATCATATTTTATGAAAAAACTTTCTCCAAATTCAACACTTAAGGGGCAAAAATATGATCATTTCTAAAACTTTTTTTTTTTTACCTTGCTTGATAACTAACCAAAATCGATAAATGAGGTATCATTTTAAAGACCATGGTGGCTGCTATTTCACACCATATTTTAAAAAAGGATTTTTTTAAAATTTGTCCCTTAAAGGACAAAAGTATCACTATTATTTCTACAGCGAGGTTTTTTTTTTAAAAAAATTACAAGCCATTTATCTTCTTCGATACTTAGCCGAAATCTATAAATATTAAAGATTAAGGTCTCCAGTTAGGTAAAATCATAAATTAAGAAAGAATTTTTCGGAATTTGGTGCTTAAAGTGGTGGCGCGTATGAGACAGTTCAGAGCCAAGTCCTTAGATTGCAGCAGCAGATATCACAGAGATGTCAATAAACTTTTTTTATTTAATAAGTAGCTTTTCGGATTTTTTTTTCTTTTGTGGAAACACTTTCGATTTGCTATACAATTCCAATGTAAACATTTTATTCGCACAGCAACAAATATCACAGAGATGTTGATATGTTGTGTACATTTTGTTCAGGTTGGCTGAATTCTGTTAAGGTCAGTGACAGTTTGTCGTAAATATAGTATGCTTTAAATTTTCCTAACTGTTTCGTAATATGTTGTACGTATTTTAATGCGTACCTATTATACTAAAAAAACACTGATACAAATGTACGGTTCTACTTTTCATTATATTACAAGCATTCAACCTCACTATTCATTGCATTTTATTCGCGAAATTTTCGCACGGGTCGTCTAGTATAATATAATAAATTACTTTGCTTACTTTAGTGGTTAGTAGCTTCTTTCAGGTGTTAAGGAATTAGCTAATACCGAGTGTGGTGGTGTAACGGTTAGCGTTCTGGCCTCGCATTCGGGAGGACGGCGGTTCGAATCCCCGTCCGGGCATCCAGATTTGGGTTTTCCATGGTTTCCCCAAATCACTCCAGGTGAATGCCGGGATGCTTCCTTCAAAAGGCCATGGCCGAATTCCTTCCCATTCCTTGCCCCCCCCCCAATCCTTTCCCGTCTCTAAAGACCTAGTTGTTATAGGAGACGTTAAGCAATTAAAAAAAATTAGCTTATACACTTTACAAAATATTGGTTTTAATGTTCACCAAATGAAGAGATAGCTAGGTAAAACAGAACAAAACACTGCCTGTGTTTGTCTCGGCGTCCGGTGAGGGTTTGAGGTTCCCCGAAGCCGTGTCGGAACTGGTCTCTCGGCAGTTTCGTCTTGTTTGGCCGAAGCTGCAGTGCGCGCTAAATGAGTCCCATTACTCAGGCACTGGTGTGAATCTCGACGTCCGTGAGTTATTGGCCGATCAGCTGGCCAGAGGCCGAGGACCAGCGCAGGTAGTTAATGGCCACTTTAGTGCCGTTTCGCCTTATAAACAGCTCCCTCTTCTGATACACGTAATTACCCTGCGACGACTGTTCGTAATGAACGTCCCTGCCATTTGTCATGCGACAGGTATTAGCCGCGGTAGTTGCACGGTTTAATAAAGTCACGTCGTTGTTTCATTAATGGCTGGTTAATTACTTGACCCTTGCCTTGGGCCGTACTGCGGTACACGTTGGTACGAAGTAATAAGAAAATGGCTAAGCCCAGTGGTAGCTCTGTGTTTAAGGCGTGTGACTGGAGATGGAAAGGTTACCGGTTTGAAGCTCTGGCTCCAATGGGATATTGGAAGGCACTTAACAAGAGCTTCACCCCTGGCACAGAACACTTCTATGGTTCGGGTTCCACGTTAACTGTAGGTCCTCTTTACCCGGTAGCATTACCGGGTTATACTAGGTAAGGAGGAAAGAAACTGGCCGTCCTACCTGTGATACTAGACTTCGGGAGGTTCCAACCAACTTTTGCGTTAAGGATCAAGCTTAACTTGAGCCCAGAGCTTCATCCATTGCAGGTGCATTGCCCTCCCTAACCTTTGTCACGAATTGTTGGCATGTCAATAGATTTAAGCATTTCCAACACTTGTGGTCAGAAACTGGTATACTGGTCTTCAAAGACGTAAGAATAACATGCACACTGTTTTTCTTCCTTTCTAGGCTTCTATTTAGCTTCCGAAAGCTTTCGCGGCTCCCTTTTTTTTTTTTTTTTTTTTTTTTTTTACCGAGCGTGGCGGTGTAACGGTTATCGTTCTCGCCTCGCATTCGGGAGGACGGCGGTTCGAGTCCCAAATCACTCCAGGCAAATGCCGGGATGCTTCCTTCATAAAGGCCATGGCCGAATTCCTTCCCATTCCTTGCCCCCATCCTTGCCCCCCATCCTTTCCCGTCTCTAAAGACGTAAACCAGTTTAAAAAAAATCTTTTTTTTTTTTTTTTTTTTTTTTTTTTTTTTTTTTTTTTTAGTATTCCTCATGTCATTTAGTTTTCTAGTCTTCCATCTAGTCGCTGCATTATTTCTTCGCTGTGGATGAGATCTGCTTTGAAACACTTTTTTAGCAACTTCATTTAAATGTCTTCTATTCGGCTTATACCTTTTTTTTTTTAGATAACGCATTTTTCATCTCTTAACGGTTGTGTTATTCTGATATTAAAGTACCTTATTGGGTACGCGGTGTTCTTGATTCGAAGTGCGGTCTTGTTTGGGATTTTGAAAAGCTTTTAACCCATCTTTAACCAAATGAAGATCTTTAATTAATATGAACAATGCGGGAGAATGCTTCCTAGTTCGAATTTCTCATTAAACAGTACACCTCGCTTGCCTTGTAGGTTTGCGTGCTGCATTGAGTGGAAGCCATGACGCAGACAGATCTGAAAGGTGTGTTGCTTGGCCACTGAACTTGTCTTCGAAGTTCCAAGCAGATAATGGAGTTCATAATGATAGTAGATATTTCTCTTTTTGGTTCTTTAACAAATGTTCGCAAACCCCTCAGAAATTTAATGATTTACGACCCATGAATGGAATTAGTAAACGACAAACTGTACAAAAGCAGTACGCTAGTTAGATAATCATCTGGGTCTATGGAATTTTCTTGAAACCTAAGACCAGTATAACACCGTTCTGCTCAGATGATTTATCTCCGCAATGTGTACAGTGACTAACACGTGGTAGTAAGAGGATGGCTCGATCTCTGCATTTCTTCTTGTGGTATGGAACAGTCATACAGACAACATCAGCATCTTCAAGCAGGCTTCCTTAAATAGGTGCTATCAGCCTGTGTACTAGAAATTAATTAGCGAAGAGCAAGTATGAAGAGCATGAGGGGTTCGCACAGTTGTCTTATAGTCAAACATTCACGTGTAATAAATTGTATGCTCGATACTGCTAACAACATAATGTTCCATTACCACATGACATAATCTATACCACATGTTGGTACAGTTCGTGGCCGGTGAAATTACCTAAAATGCAGCCTACACAAACTTGGGACAGTAGTGATAGTGCAAAAAGAGTAGCTGGTATGGAAACACGAACTTGTACGTGTTAATGAACATATAAAAACTGGCACTGATGATGCCTTGAATAAAGGCGAAACGCGTATGCCATCAAAAGCATTTTGTTTAGTTGCAAGGCAGAAAGAACCCACAAAACAGTTAATCTATACCAAATCGGTCCCATCACTGCTGGAATATTTATGGCATTATCCGGAGATAAATACGATACAAATTTGAATCTTTTTTGACCACATGCCACTTCAAATCAAACGATGACTTTAGATACAAGTGATTAACTGTAGTAACTGCATAATTTGTGGTAGGATTTTTTCTAATTTCGTCTGCTGTTAGCTGATGTACATTTTCAAGTTTATTTATAATATTTTGTAAGATTTATTCAAAGACAAAATTTCTAAAAATACTGGCAGTGCCTGTTCTGAGACTATTTAATTTTCATTTTCGAAAACAAATGCGGTCCTGTCTTAACAGAGGAGTGTTAATATAAGATCGTAACAATCTTTTTTGTTTAAACTTATGGTTCGTCGACGTCGAGGTCATTAGAGATGGGAGAGCGTTGGGAACAGGGAACGGGAAGGAATTCGACTTGGCCTTCTTGAAGGAACCATCTCAACATTTGCTTGGACTGATTTCGGGAAGCTATTGATAACGGAATTCTTAATGCCCTGATGGGAACGAAACCACAACCTCCTGAATTCCACTCCCGAATGTTAATCACACACATGACGACTTACGAATTATACGATATGACGAATGATATGATCGAAATGCAATTTTCTCTTTAGTAACAAGACTTATGTACTACTCAGAAGGAGTAATTGCTATGTTTTTATTTATTTTAATTTTTCAGTTTTACGCTTCCTAAAGTGTTTGTTCCAACCGCCAGTTCCCTAATAGCCCGTCAAATGCTGTTTAATGGAACACAACACCTGTTGACCCTATCCCCACATTCACCTTACTTCGAGCGTGTTTCTTTCTGTCACCGAAACTAAGATCCGCTCTGAATGGTCTTTATTCTGAACTTTTAAAATGATTAATAAATTTCACTATTCGTATTCGGCATAATTGGATAGTTTCTGCTTGATTGGATAAATTTTTTAAGTGGAAAGCTTCTCCATCTATCTGGCAGACATCGTACCCCAACACTGTATTTGATCCACTCGTATAGTGTTTCGAATGTTGTTTCATTGCATCACATCAAACCTGGTGAGTGAACAGGAGAGTTCACACCAGGAATATAGTTCCCGTTTAGACCGTCTGGATTTCGAAATCAGTCAAAACGGAAACTATGATGATTTCTTCAGAAATTTCATGGCTGATTCCATCCATTTTTTTGTTTTTTTTTGTTTTTTAAAAAAAATCGCTTGACTGTAAGTTTTTCTGGAACGCACAGGTTTTATTTTAATTAAAAAATGATTTTAATACAATTCATTATAGATTAAGCGAAGTTGTATATCAAATTGTGTAAGTATATCAAATAAAAAACACATCATTTGGAAATTATTATAGGTGAATTTATAAATTTTTGAAATTTTTTTATTTACTCATTTTCACAATATACTTATTATTCGATCATAAAATACTCTACTGAATGATACAAATGATATTTTTTTTTTAAATTGAGGTTAACTATCTGTTGAAGTTTCAAATAACCCATTTAATTATTCTTGCTAAAAGCATTAACTCCTGAAAGATTGTTATATTTTATGTAAATATTAGGAATCTACTTATTACTGTAAATATCGAAACAATTTTCTGATCAATAGTTTGTGAAATAGATTGGGAATGATATTTTTATAAACGTGTACTAAAAGATTAATTGGTACATTCTGGGAGTCGGCGAAAGACGATCTATAGCAACTTTTTCTTTCGGCCTCCATTAAACCTCCAATAATTATTTTCATCCATTCCCCAATGATTTTTCAAAATTTTATATTATAATCTCGTTAAGGTTAGCATAAACTAAAACTGCTGTCACTTACAAAATTCCAAGTTTAACGTTTCAGAAATTGTGAAGGTGTGACAGACGGAAGGACAGGGAACCCGCAAGCGTTCCGTGTTTAATCCCGAAGGCGCGGAACACTAAAAACGACTGCATAACGGTCACAAATATCTAACCACACATTTAAAATTTCCCAGGAAAGGGGTCACTGGTGATTGTGGAGAAGACCTGACTCACGTACGAAACCAATCTCCACGCTCTTCGGATATCACTGCCCCGCACATTGGATTCTAGAGCAAACCCACAATTCAGGGGCGTAATTCCCTGCACTTAACAGCTCACCTTCCCGACGTCAAATAACCTCCATTTGTCTACCTCCCGTGATTAATAAGGACGCCTCACCGAGTCACGACTTCCTTTGAGCTCACCGCTTCTCGGCTTCTTCGCTAGTAATCTCTGTTATGCCCAGACCTGCCCGAGCGTAAATCATAGGCCTCACTGTTGCCTCAAACCACGTAGTAAAGGCGGCACTAACAGTCGATCAGATCACCTCAAAACAGCTAAATTCTCTAGGGGAAGTACGAATTGAAATGCTACTATAAAACCAGGAGGTGTCAATATAAGAGATCTATCATATTCCTATGAAAAAACATGCTGACAAATATAAAAGTTTACATAAAATAACCTTGATATCACATCCCAGAAAATTCCAAACTGGAGTAATATACAGAAAGTGAAAGAGATATTGTATGTCGACACCATAAAACTTCACCATAACCGTTTTCTCTTATATTTTGTACACGAAATCAATAGATTTTGGCGATAATGTCGACTAATCACAAATAGAACCGTAGTTTTTTGCTCGGATGCTTCAATACACGGCGAAAGAAATCCAACATGGCTATTTCACGCTTCTTCTCCGAGCCGAAAGCTTATCGTAAATATTTATTTTGCGGTAATTATTAGCGTTATGGGAGGCAGTTTGCTTTTCTGAGCCAAGCCAGGACAGCGACGCAACCACTTGCTGGTATTTGGGAGTGACACGACTTCTGCTCCAAGGACAAGACTGCATGTATAGTTTCTGTGAGACCATCAATACCAGTGGGCCGAGCGGGGCGGTGTAACGGTTAGCGTTGTCGCCTCGCATTCGGGAGGACGGCGGTTCGAATCCCCGTCGGGGCATCCAGATTTGGGTTTTCCATGGTTTCCCCAAATCACTCCAGGCAAATGCCGGGATGTTTCCTTCAAAAGGCCATGGCCGAATTCCTTCCCATTCCTTGCCCCCATCCTAGCCCCCATCCTAGCCCCCTATCCTTTCTCGTCTCTAAAGACCTCGATGTTAAAAAGAGACGTAAAGCAGTTACAAAAAAAAAAAAAAAAAAAAAAAAAAATTACCAGCGGAAGTACACCGGAGATCATGGGAAGTACAAGTACTATTCATCTGTCAATCACGTGCAGATCCAGCCTGCGACAGACTTTACTACCCCACCACTAGACTCAGAGAAACCACTTTGAAAGAACGTGCTAAAAGCAGTTGTTGATGTGTAATTTTAGAGATTAGTTCAGTAATAATAGAGTAACCACCGTTCGAGACAAATCTATCACTTCTCCACCTTCCGTTGCCTCAGAAATGCAACTACCATTATTTTAGATCGAATGATTTACTATTTCGCACTATCAGAGACATTTAACACTCGTAGCATTTTTCTATAACCTTGAAATGTATCAACTCTTCATCAAGTTTTCTGCAATAAATCCACTTTAACTAAATCTCTTTGCACTTAACCTTAGTCTTTTTGCCCTAGCCAAATGTTTACAGATGCCGACTGGAAGTATTTAAACCTCAGCCGATAGTAAGCAGGAGTTAGACGGTAATTTGTGTTACATTGCTAGGCCAACCATGCGACACGTGAAGTCATCCTTTTAATTTTGCTATCGAGTGATTTAACTGTACTTTGGATTTAGACGATACATTCTGAACGGAAACTGAGCGTGTTGGGTGAGTGATAACGCTCTGGCCTCGCATTCGGAAAGACGGGGGCTCAAATTTTGGTTCGTACATCTAGATTTGGGTTTTACATGGTTTTCCCAAATCGCTCCAGGGATCTTTCCTTCAAAAGGCCAAGAACGAATTCCTTCCCGTTCTTTGCCCCTTTCTCATCTCTAATGACCTCGACGTCGACGAAGCGTAAAGACAGTTGAAACTGAAATTCAAAACTTTACTTCACCATTTTGTTATCATGTTATTTTGAAGTTTTTCTCCTGGTGTCGAACAAAGTAAGATTCCGCTAAATACCTAGGGGTAACAATTCGTAATAATTTGTCGTGGAATGAGCATATCGAGAATGTAATGGGGTATGGGTAATGGGGTATGCTCCGATTTCTAGGTCGTAATTTAAATCAATGCACTCAGGAAGTTAAATCGATTGTATACAAGTCACTAGTACGTCCTCACTTAGAGTATTGTTGTTCTGTATGGGGTCCCCATCAAAAGGGGTTAATGGAGGCGTTAGAGAAGGTCCAAAGAAGAGCCGCCCGATTCGTGACAGGTATATATAGTTGGAGGGAAAGCGTAAGTGCGATGTTGAAGGAGTTAGGTTGGGAAGACCTGGAACACCGAAGGCGTTGCTCTCGACGGAAGATAATTGAAAAATTCACGAAAGACGTATTTCGGAATGACAGCCAGCAAATATTGCTACCAGCAACATTCATATCTCGAAATGACCGCGAAAATAAGATAAGAGAAATCAGGGCCAGAACCGATTCATTTCTGTACTCATTTTTCCCACGAGCGATTAGGGAATGGAATAGAAAGGATTTACCGGGCGAGTAAACCTAAAATCCGACAGGAGTAGCTTTCGATAAAGCACTCCAGCCATCCTGATCTGGGTTTTCCATGGTTTTCCCAGATCGCTCCACGCGAATGCGGGGATGGTTCCTCACAATAGGCCATGGGCGCCTCTTGCGATATCCCTTATAACCCTTCCAAACCATAACCCTTTTCGATAGGTGCAATACACCCTCCGCCACACACTTTTAGTGAATCGCGGAGTAATAATAATAATAATAATAAAAAGACTCCTTTACTTCAAAAATTCTATAAGCTTTTTGACAGACACTACTACTATGATTCTAGTCCATTACTAAGTCAGTTAATTTATCTGAAGCAATTGTTCGTATAGACAGAACGTTTAGACCAGTTCAACATTGTGGTCAGATTACTTTTCAGTGTAGCGTAGCAGTTGCTGCCTAGACTCACGCGCGAGTGTAGTGTCCGGTTTGGTGATTTGTCTTACTGCGGTGATGATAATTTCAGAGCTCTGTACAACTGTTTGATGTGGCTCTGGCAATTTGTGGTCGACCGTAGCAGTGCAGACGCCGTTAGAAACAACCGCAGTACTCGTCTCTCGGGGGTCCATTTATCGACACGTGGCTGCATTTCAAGAAGTGATTTTCTTGCCCCTTGTGAAGATTTGGAGCCTCAAGTGATCACATGTCCTTCCTCATAACGGCTCGCAATATTGTAGCACACCCTCAATCCATTCGTGTCGGTTCGGGAAGAAACAGATTCGACTCCCGATCGGGCTGTCCAGGACTACACCATTCAGGACTTGGGAAACAGGTTACGAGATTACGTAATCCAAGATTCTCGATTACGTGAGGGCATAGGACAGTGTTAAATGGTGATTCGTGCGACGGATCGCGATGTACAACCCAAGTCACTATCACTAAAGATACACACGGATGTGGACTAGAAGAAAATAGGTTCAAACATAGACAAATGTGACTGTCACCACTTCTATTTAACATGGTTCTGGAAAAAATTGTGAGGACATGGGAAAAGGAAATAAAGGGAATTCAACTCGGGATTAAAAAAGAGCAGAGAATCAATGTAAAGTGTTTGGCTTTTGCAGACGACCTTGCCATTTTAACCAGCAATAGAGAAGAAGCCAAACTTGCACTGGAGAAGCTTCACGAAATTTCACAGAACACTGGCCTACGAATTTCCTACGAAAAAACTTAATACATGGAAAGAAAGCCTGCAGATAATCTTCCCATTACAACTCGGTATGGGAAAGTGACACAGGAAATGCACTTTAAATATCTGGGAGAGATCATCCAACCATCAGGACTGAACACAATAGCCAACCAAGAAAGAATATAAAAATTACAAAAAGCGTATAAGCTTACTTGGAATCACTATAATAAAAAATATATTTCTGTCAACGCCAAACTAAGGCATTACAGCGCAGTAGTTCTACCGGAAGCACTTTATGCTGCAGAAACTACAGTGATTCATGGTCATACAAAAATAAGAGACATTGAAAAGCAGGAAAGGAAAATTCTGAGGAAAATATTCGGACTAGTTTTTCGTGAATGAATTTGGATAAAGAGGCCATCAAAAGAGCTCTACAAACAGATAGAAATAATAACTTACAACTTTAGAAAAAAGAAGGATGAAATTTTATGGACATATTAGCAGGATGAACAAGGCTCACAAGGCAAATCTTCGAGATAGTAAACACCAGTAAAAACAAGATTAAATGGATATCTTTAACAGAAGAGGACCTTAAAGAATTGGGAATCACACAAGACAGCATAAACAACCGAGAACAGTTTAGAAACATCGTAAAGAAACATACACTTAAACAAACACAAACCAAAAAAAGAACAGGAAACAAATGGTCAGAAGAGCGCAAGAGAGAACACAGCGAGCGTATGAAGAGAATTTGGGAAGAAAGGAAGAAGAAAAAAACATAATGACTACTCAAGTTCAGTCGCTCTCTTTAAAGGGAACAATCGAAGAAGAAGAAGAAGAAGAAGAAGAAATGTGACATTTGTGATGTGAGGGACGACTTTATAAACTGTCGAAAACACGCTTAATTATTATTAGTAATAATAATAATATAATAACTGTATTATAATAAAAATTATTATTTTTGGCGAATTCTCCCAATAAATGGAAGACGTTAAGCGAATGACCCAATCAAGTTTATTTTGAGTTCTTCTTGTTATTCCAGCAGGCTTTCATTCTTTCCGAGAAAGCTTGTTTGCGTTCTTCCGACCACTTCGGTCGGTATTGTTTTTGTTCTGGTTGCTCAGTTATAACTTCTCATTTGTCTATTTTGGGTCTGAAAATATCTCTTTCTAAGATGTCTGTTGCTCCTATGTTTGCACTTCTAAGATCCTTCCGAATTTCATTCAGCCAAGGTATTGGATTTTTAAGTGAAGTTACATAATCTATTTTTTTTTTTTTTTTGTCAATCGATATCTGGTAGTCTCATAAGGTGACCAAAGAATTTCATTCGCCTTTTCTTGATGTCAATTTCGATGTTTGAAAACTTTTCTGTTGTTTTGATTGATTGTAGTCTGTAACCGTCTTTAGTGAGTCTTGCTCCCAGAATTTTTCTAATGATTTTTCTCTCTACTTTTTTGATTTCTTCAAGGTCATGTTTTCTGTTAAGTGTTAACGTTTCACTTGCATAGAGGACTGTTGGCTGTCTTGACGTGGATTTTTTGTTTTAGAGGTTTTGCACTAATCCTAACGCCTTTTTTTTTTTTTTACTTTTTGGAGGCGATTTTGCTGCAAGATTTTCTCATGGCCTGTCAGTTCGATGAATTCTCCGAGGTATTTAAAGTATCGTACCCTGTTGATTTTACCGTATTTTGTTCTCAAACTTGCTATTTTTGTCTTTGAACCTATTAATTCAGTTTTCTGGAATGAGAATTGTAACCCTATTATTATTAACACTAGGGTGTTTCAACTAACATCCAGATTATTAAGAGGCTGTAAGATTAACATATGAAATTTAAGTTTTTTTATGTATTTTTCTGAATTTTTACTTCCGTATCATTTTATGCATCTTAATCAAGAAATTGTGTAAGGTTAATAGAAAGAATAATGGTGGATTTCTTAGTACGTCGAATAAGCTTTCAGTACATTTATTTGTAGGGCGAATATGTTTTATGTAAGAGGAGCAATGGTTGACGATGAATAGAATTCTACGATTGTTCTACATTCTGGCCTTTAAAATAGTTGGATTTTTTTTTTTTTTTTTACTAGTAACAGGAGTCAATTGAAACTTCCAATTTCAAGCCGGATCGAATTTGAGCTTCGAGGAATTTCCTGAATCCGTTATGTGAACTCCGTACTCAAAAGTTTCTTAACAGTCGGATAATTGTATGTAATGTGGGCTACTTCTAAGATAAATCGTTACTAATGGCTGTTATACCGATTGTGATACCTTTGGTATTACTAATCACATTCTCATAAAGGTTTGCAGAATTAAAATGACACGACTGTGCCATTCGAATTTTAAGAAGAGTACTTACTTATGAATAAAAAATTAAAAGATAAACTTTTAGGTTTAGTATTCAGGAAAAGAACTGCATTGATCTCTCCAAAACTCGTGGTTGAACGGCAATGTTTTAGGCTGCTATTTGGTAGGCCCCGGGCTCGGATCCCTTAGGTGTTCTACGTTTCGAAATCACTGCAGGTGAATATCAGACGGGATCAGTCAGAAAACTGTAATTACCAACTTTCCCTTCCTATGCCCTCCGACTCTAATGGTCTCATAGTCTGCGAACCGCGTAGTCGTAAGCAAAAATATGTCACGAGTTTGTGTCTCTCACACCACTACCGGGTGTTTAGCGTGATTACGTAAAACAACAACCAGTTTCTCAGAACACACGTCCATATGATATTCTGTACCTAACTCATTTCCTTTAGGTTATAATCTTGAATATATTTCAGTGATTACATTTAATTTTTTATAAGGGTAGTTATTTAATTGTTGTAGAATTTCTTAAGTATTTTATATAACTTGCTGTGTCATCGACGTCTGGTAACTTCTATTAAAAGACAAATCAGGAATTTATGTACACAGAATGATTACAAATTAAATTGGTCTTTAGCAGAAGTCGGCAATTTATGGCCTCAGTACAGGACTATGATGCTAGAAGTATGTACTCGACGTTTTTGGAAGTTTCCAGTATCTCATTCACCATTTAACGTTAGCGGTTGGCTAGTTTTTGGTTTCACAGTCAGGACTTCTCTGTTGATATAGTGATTTGGACGTGTAGTGTTGGATAGTTGGACATGTGACCAAGAGACGGGGAGGCAGTTGCTCGTATTCGGCGTATTATGGACAAAACCAGATTTACTTAGGAAACGAATTCCTCTTAGCACATCAGCATCGGATAATGAGCGCTCTCTCGAAGTTGATTGCGGCCTCACAACTGAACCCCCATTGTACAGGTAACCCGTTACGCTGTGACACCAACCCACAATGTTCTCTCTTTTCTACATCTAGTGACACCGAGGGTGATACGCCCGATACCTTAATGAATAAAATCAATTGATTCTTCCTTTCGTACGAAGATCTCAAACTCTTGCTGAATTCCTTTGACGTATACCTTTCTATCCTACAGCCCTTACCGGCAAACCGAATTTTCAGACGTTAAATTTGACATTAAGGGGTCATCCATTAATTACGTAAGGTGTTTTTCCGAAATTCCTGACCCCCCGCACCTCTCCCCTCTGGTGAGATCTGGTCGGACTCCCCCCTAAGATGATAGGACATTTTGACGCAGACACCCTTCCCCCTGTTAATCGACCTTGGGAGTTTTTTTTTTTTAGCTCTCATGCTTCCGAGGGTGGTCATGCCTTCCTTAAGGTCGGTTTCCGGGTGGTTTCTAGACCATATACCCCCCTCCCCTAAATTCAATATTCGCGTAATTTGTCGACTTTTTTTTTTTTTTAAATTACGCGAGATAACGGAAATCTCCCCTCCCCATTGGTGAGGTTCCGTGAGATTTTGCCGGATTTCCCCCCCCCCCCCCAATTTCACCTCACGTAATGAATGGACGTCCCCCTAATGCCGAAGAATGCAAACATTTGATTTGTCTTGTTTTTCACAGATATATTAATCACCTTATGAATAGTAGTATAACTTAAAAATAAATGCCCCTCATTCATCGTTCAGGCTGTTCATTTTTTTTAACTGCTTAACGTTTATTAACAGTTTCTCTTTAGAGACGAGAAAGGATGGGGGGCAAGGAATGGGAAGGAATTCGGCCGTGGCCTTTTGAAGGAAGCATTCCGGCGGGAACTGCACCACTTTCGGTACCTGCCAGAAACTGGTACTAACCTGATGAAATTTACATCAGTCGCTTCGTCAACATGTCCTCTTCACGTTTTGCGATCATACATTGCGGAAAAGTCGCTATAAATTTAATTTAAAATGCCGAAATATGAAAGACTGAGCAACTGATAAATGCTTTCAGCACTGCTAAAATAACAAAAAATATCGGTACAGGGATCATTTCAACTTAAACAGTTTAGTTTTGTCATAGAAATCGTGGTTAGGTTGAAATACAGCCTGGAACAAGTGATAAAAATTACGAAATTTTGGCTATACGACATACAACACGCAATGGCGTATTTGTTTACAATGGAAGCAATCGATTATCTCTGGTTGCTCGTTGCTATGTAAGATGGCGGTCATCACCGTATTACAACTCGGATAAATATTGCGTCTTTGTCAATTTTGTGCGACTTTTACAAAGGAGTAGAGCTGAAAAGGCATGAAAACATTACAACAAAGGATTAAATCAACATTTTAAGAGACTGTAACTGATTTTTTTTCAACGTTGGTGGCATGTAACGGCTGTTCGTCATGTCATATTTCGGCATTTTAAATTAAATTCTTGGCAACTTTTCCGCAATGCATGATCACAAAACGTGAAGAGGACATGTTGACGAAGCGACTGATGTAAATTTCAACAGGTTAGCACCAGTTTCTGGCAGGTACCGAAAGTGGTGCAGTTCCCATTCCGGCATTTGCCTGGAGTGATTTGGGAAACCATGGAAACCCCAAATCTGGATGCCCGGACGGGGATTCGAACCGGCGTCCTCCCGAATGCGAGGCCAGAACGCTAACCGTTTCACTACCACCCTCGGTAGGCTGTTCATGTATAGAAGACAATCACCAATATTGATAATGGAGGCCAACGCTTACAGCGAGTTGTCTTGATGGCTGCTTGTGATACCAGTTTCTCATCACGCCGCAGCTGCCCTGGTTTGGATGCAGTGCCATTGTGGTGGCCCTCCACTGTGGGACGGCCTGGTATGAGGCGCGCAGCCGCGCCTATTGGTTGGCGATCAGCCATCTGTGACACATTCCACAAGGGCGTAGGCACCCAGTCCAACAACGGCCAACAGGTGAACGTGGAATGCATGCCGGAAGCACAGGCAGATCCACCTCGGTCAAGAAAGTCGGCCACAGTGGATAAAGATGCAATGTCCTCGAGAATCTTGTTGAGGTTTAGGAGATACTGAACCTGATCAAGATATTGAGCATACGGGTTCTAAAATAATTCAAGAAGCCACTCTTATCCAAGGATCGAAGAGAACTAGCCAACATAACCGCACCTGTTGGGTGAGTGGCAACGCCCAGGCCTCGTGTTCGGGAGGACGCAGGTTCGAATCCCCTTCCTGCCATCCATATTTGGATTTTCCATGATTTATCCGAATCACTCCAGGCGAATGCCGCAATGGATCCTTTAATAGGCCATGACCAAATTACTTCCCGTTCATTCCACCCAGTCCTTTCCCATCTCTAATGACCTCGATGTGTAAAAAACAATCAGCAAATGAGCTACCAAACAACTCACACGTACAGAAGAAATTATTGGTATATTTAAATCACTGCAATGTTCTGGAAAACGGGAAACTGTATTTTAAGGCAAAGAATTAGGTCTAGAGAGAGGGAAGTCGACTATACGATTCATCAGCCAACGCTACAACCCAAGTACTGGATACTACAAGGAGTGCTGGGTGATACGGCTCTATAGTTTATAAACCGCAAGGAATATGACGTCTGGTGAACATGCAACTCATCGTGGGTTTGCATACGGCTGGACTCTGCTCGTTTGTGTTCCTTGTTTCGACATCAGACTGAAGTATTTAAACATTACGAAAAGTCATTTTAACACGTGTTTAGAATGTCTGAGGACAAGAAATCTCGCTCATGCAATCCATATCCATTAAATTTATCATATATTTAGAATGAAAACTTCTTGAGCCTGCATGTCGCTTACTACTCTTGCATGCTTATTCGAATAAACTTTGAAATGAAAAGTTATTAACAACGGAAGTTATTTCAGCTGCACTGTGGGCATATGCCTATATATGTCATAGAAATGGGTATTTATTGCTTTTGAGAAACGAATTACACACTTGTTTTTACAATCATTGATCGTTTGATTACATTAAAGATGAATAATAGTTGTGGACACTGGCGTCTGTTGACATAGAATGAAGAAAGGTTCTGTAAATGCGCAGCATACCATCTACTTAGACGCGTGCTCAAACGGAACTTATCTCAGCACAGCTGTAGTACCTTCCTCTGTCCACTGTAATTGTGCTTTATCGCGCTCTGCAAAACTACTGCTTACAATCAGTACATTAATATTAGTTATACCAATCCCAGAGAATCTGGATCCTATCAGCTTGTAACTTTATTGTCACTTACAGAATACGACTTTCTCGTCAGTGTTAATCGTCTCTGCTTTTAAGTACGATGGTTGTCTTATTGACAAGTTAAGAAACCTATCCTCTGTGACAAGTCTTCGTTTATTTTTCTGATACAACAGACTTACAGATATGCCCCGATTTTCTAGGCCTAGTTTTATAAGACAATACAAGGAATCTGAAAGGGTAGGGCATAAAAACTCCATACCCGAAAAGTTCTCGGCTCTGCCATAAAGGCGATGTTAGTGGTAAACTAAAAACGGGTAGTTCGCAAAAATTCTGTGACCGTAACTCTACATACAAATAAGTTTCCCGAGACATTTTGTTACGATTTAGAATAAACTGCACACTCCGTTACAAGCCAAAGCAGAAAAATTTCCTCATGGGGTAGCAAGATCAGATGTCAGATGGCATAAATTAATCCTTCACTGGTAAGAGAGACGAGGGAAAAGAAAGAGAACATTATGTACTGAGTGTACCTACAGCAAAGCACAGAGCAACCAGTGGTAGGACTCCAATGGCTATTTACAAAAAAAAAAGAAACAAAAGTGTGTCGGGAAGCCTGTAATCAGTTAATTCTATATGCTTCCAATTTTTACGTAAAATCCTACAACAAAATTTGCCCAAAAATTACCCTTTGTGGTTGATAATTCGCTACCTCCTGTTCTTCAAATCTGCACTTGAGCTGGATGTGATGTATTCATTAGTATGATTTGACTTTGTTATGATGTTCCTTGTTTGCAGGGACTCTGGCAGCTCTTCTTCGCTACTGGCAAGGAGAGGAGCGCCGTCGGCAGGCGGTACCTGTGGCTTTAAATCAACTGTAACAGAGCTGTAGTTGCGCACAGGTACGTAACACAACTGACATCTTTATCGCAACTTAGTTGAAAATTATCAGTCGAATCTTAAATTGTTTCTGTTTTACACACGCAAATGCTGTAGATGTGAACGGAAGTTTTTTTTTCCTTTAAATATTTTAGTATTATAGAAGCTTTAATACAGATTTATTGTCTCCTTTGTATGCGAGAGTCGTAGTACTGTAACAGCATCGGACAACTAAAAACAGGGAAATGTAATTTTTGGTACTGTACTAGCGAATGAGAGAGACTTAACGCCAACAACTATTTTCTCGTTTCAGAGATTTCCAGTACAGTACCTTTCAACGAAGTTCTTGCCGTAGCTGATTAAGAATGGAACTCTCGGGATATTAGCCTAGTTAATCCAAGGATCGTATGCTCTGTCGCCATTTTCAGTGTCTCTGGATTGTTCCGGGTAACTTCATACCAAAGATCGATTAATAATACTTTCGAAAGTTCGTCTATATATTCTTTAGACAAATGGTACTTTTTTATATGGCGTATCTCATCAGAATGTATATTTAGATTTACGAAAATCTGCAACACTTCATTTTTTGCGTTTTTCTTTTAACAATCGACCAGATAAAGAGACTCTAAAAGTCATCAAATCAACAACTGGGGCTAAATGTATAACGACTGTTAACTGGGTGACCAGCGTTCATAGCCAGTAAAGATGAAGATTCTTTCCTTGCAGTTGAGCGTTCTGAACGACCACTCTTCCTATTTCAAACAAATTTCTGGGGAGCAAGCAACCAACACAGCAACATGTCATCCTGCCATGGAATCGCTAAGATGTTAAGGACGGGTCGCCACCTATGAGCCACAAACTAGAGGGAACTGTGTCTCCAGCAAAATCCTTCGGTCGATGCAGCCCTTTTATTTTACTGACCACTACACTGCTCTGAAATGAGGCAGAGATACCAACTTTTTCATTCAATATTTATACAGCATAGAGGCTTAGCAAAGCAATGACACAGCATCAACCTAAATTGAAAGGACCAAATAGCAGATACCTTTTCCTTTATCAGACTTGGGGAACTACACCACTTTCGGAACCCACGCGAAATTGGTACTAACCTGTTGAAATTTGGTTTAATTGTTTCGTAAATAAGTCATCTTCACGTTTTGCGCTCTTGCTTTGCGGAAAACTTGCCAGGAATTTAATTGAAAATGCCGAAATATGACAGCGACGCCAGCGTTGAAAACGTGTTTATTTTTTAAAAAAAATGCTTTGTCGTATGTTTTTCTTACCGTTTCAGCTTTTCTCCGTTGTAAAAAGTAGCACAAAATTGACAAATAGATAATATTTATCTGAGTTGTAATACGGTGATGCCCGTCATCTTATATAGAAACGAGCACTCAGAGATAATCTATTGCTTCCATTGTAAACAAATACAAATTTCCGTGATGGATGCCGCAGAACAAAAATTTCGTAAAATTTTTTTTCTTTGTCCAGGCCGTAATTAAAACTAACCATGAAGTCTATGACGAAACGAAACTGTTTAGGTTGATATGATCCTTGTACCGATAATTTTTATATTATTTTTGCAGTGCTGATAGCATTTCGCAGTTGCGCAGCCTTAATATTTCGTCATTTTTAATAAAATTTCTAGCAACTTTTCCACAAAGCAAGAGCTCAGAACGTTAAGACGACATGTTGACAAAGCAAACATACCAAATTTCAACAGGTTAGTAACCATTTCGCGTGGGTTCCGAAAGTGGTGCAGTCCCGCAGACTTGAACTAAAAACGCAATGATTTAGCCAAAACTGGTTGGAAAATTACTTGGTTGATAAGGATTATGATAACATCGTGTCCCTAGTGCAACGAAATCGTAAGCATTCGAGCATCAAATGAGATCACAATTAGCAGTTCACGAATACACGAGGATTCTCCAATAACCGTGGCGACACAATTTGATTCTGATGTAACTCGACAACTGTAACGAGACAACTGGAAAGTGAATTTTGGGGAGTCTATCACTACCGTGGCGCCACAATCTGATAATTGATTCTTATAGAACTCTACGAGACAAATTGAAAGTAAAGGACAAAGTTTTTTGATATCTCGCTTAGTTCTCGAGATTTCGTATCTCAAAATTGACGTAATTAGGTTGAAATACGGCCTGGACCAGAAGAAAAATTTCGGTATACCCAAATTTGATGATGAATTCGTGTGTAACTCGACGAGACAAATGGAAAATAAAGAATAAAGTGTTTTGATATCTCGCTTAGTTCTCGAGATATTGTATCTCAAACTTGAGGAGGTTAGAGTGAGATCCGGCCTGGACCAGAAATTTTTTTTCCACCAAAACCGCCATATGTACATGGTGGAAATACACTACAGGTGTTTCATTTTCTTCCTAGTCATTGTTGCTAGGTTGAAATACCGCCTGGACCAAAAGAAAAAACACCACAAGCAGAAGGAAATATACCTATGACTGATTTTTAACATGCTATATATCGAAAACCAAGCGAGGTATCAAAAACTTTTATTCTTTATTTTCGATTTGTTTCGTCGAGTTCTACAAGAATGCATCATCAGATTTTGGCGCCACGGTAATGATAGAACTGCCTGAATTTTTTAAATCTCTCATTGTTTTCGGGTTACTGTATCGCAAAATTGAGGTTTTTGGGTTGAAATGTGGTCTAGAACAGAAAAAAATTTCGCCAAAGTCACAAGAAACGCTGAACATGCACAGTGGGTGTTTTGTTTTCTTCCTAGCGGTTGTGGTTAGGTTGAAATGCGGCCCGTATCAGAAAAAAGCCGCCAAGGGCACAAGGAACTATACCTTTAAATAATTTTTGACATTAGTTATCTCTTCACTACCCCTTGGAGGCTGGATATGCCGTACTCGGTTACTATGCAAAGTACGGCCAGTAGAAATAACTGTTAATTTGGGTTGAAAATACGGCTAAGTGCTTCCTTGGCGCTTACTCTTTTAGGAAAAGTGTACCCGAAAGCCGTAAAATATGTAACAAAGGTGTAATCCGCGCCGAAACATACGGTTACGCACATTACTGACTAAGCGTTAATAGACATCTTGAGCCGCCTGTGACATAATTATATTCAGAATTTGGCATGACAGTTGTTTTATTTACTCAGAATCCACTAAACAACATGGAATATTAGTAGTCATTCTGGTCCAGGCTGCCATTCAACCTAAAAAGAACACCGTTATGCATATTATCGTATTAGCGGCAATAGACGTCTCGTTCCGTCTGTGACGTCATTATTCGGCATTGGCGGTCACCTTATTCGCTCAAAATCCACTATATACCATGGAATATTAGTCGTAATTCTGGTCCAGGCTGCATTTCAACCTAACCACACCGTCCACTAACACAGCTCTTTGAAAATTAACATGTGTACAGCGTGAGGAAGAGCACATTCGCGACAAAGATGGCTGCTACACATCGGCTAATACCGCACGCAACCCGACGATTTTCACTATATTACTTCTTTCCTACCTGTTTTATCGGCTCCGCGTACACTTTTTCTTGAATAGAAATGCTTAAGGAATGCGTTAATCACAGTTTCACCAAGAAATAACAGTTTTTCTACTGGCCGTACTTTGCACAGCACCCCCGTTCTCTTTGGTACATTCTCTGTATTGCGATGTAAATTCGACTAGGTTACAGCACCACCTATATTGTTACTAGTATTACTCCTACTACTACTACTACTACTGCTGCTGTTACTTACAGTAAAAGTAGCACGTTCTACGGGAGTCCGTTTGTCCTGCACTGCGAATGGAAACAACTCCTCTTGGACAGACAGCGTAGTGAGCCATCCAGGCCATCAAACAGTTGACCTCCAGCGGTCGCTCCGAGACGGAACAATGGCTGTGTCCTTCAGCCGTAACAATATATTGGCACTGGTAGTGAAGCCACGACGAACTGCAGAGTCTAGTGTATATATAGTAGGACTCTTCAGATGGTCTTGCGCTAAGACCTATTCGGTGGAGAAACATGAGGCAAAGGCGAAAATTATAATTATGCTGCCCTTCGATTAGACGCTAGAGCGTGGATCTACGGTGCAGAGAACTACCGATACGGTTTTAACAAATCGATATGACGACTGGGCACCAAAATTTCAATATTGCTTTTTGTGAAGTTTTGCTTCATTAAACATAAAATCATTGATGATACGAACAGACAATCACCAAACTAACTTATCCAATTGATATTTACCGATTCCCATGTGTAGTCAACTTAGCAGATGAAGGGAAAAAAGTAATGATTACACACAATCTTTTACTTTGATAAATTTATAAAACCGAGCGAGATGGGTGAGCGGTAACGCTCTGGCCTCGCATTAGGGAGGATGCTGGTTCGAAATCTTCCGGACATTCCGATTTGGGTTTTCCATGGTTTCCCCAAATCACTCCAGGTGAATGCCGGGTTGCTTCCTTCAAAAGGCCATGGTCGAATTCATTCCCGTTCCCTGTCCCCGGTCGTTTTCGTCTATAATGATATCGAAGCGACACAGGCATAAAGCGATAAACAGAAAACAAAACAATAATGACTTAATCGTTTATACGTTGCAACTAGACATCTATTGCTAAGATACAGCAAAAACCTGTAAAAGTACAAGTTATTCACGGTCTTGCTAAGCATTAAAAATGGTAGCGCTGCTTACTGAGTTTCCCAGCCATTAATACAAGTAGAATTAATATTACCACAATTATATAAGCGAATATAATGCGGTGGTGAGTGATGTTTGTCAATTATTATTATTATTATTATATCGTATGGCACAATGATATAAAGATAATAACTATACTGAATTTAAATGGGATAGTACAGAGATGTTTCCTCAGATTGTTGTCGAGAGATTGCGGCAATTCAATTGCTTCTGTGGTTGCTTTATGAAGCTGTTGTTGGTACATTGAATCTCATAAGAGGGCATTCCATGTGGTTGATAGTATGCTTGTGGTTACCACGATAACAAGAAAGATTCTCTGCTATTCCCCAGTTGTGCATCCAGTAGTTGAATCTACTGTGGCTTGTTCTCATACGATTCAGCGTCGCCCAGGTTTTCTAGGTAGGTTGAATCTAGGAACCTCTCTTCCAGGGTGTTGGGCTAGTGCTTGTTTGTCACTATTCGTATTAGTCCAATCAGCGCGCCATGTTGAAGTGATTTTGTGCCAACATCCCACCAACTTCCATGTTAGGTACCTTGATATTAATCTATTTCGAGTTTGACGTGTGCAGTCCTGATGTATGAGAAGTTGTGGATTTATGAAACTTTTCTGTCTTTCCCTTTTTAAAGCCGCTTGTGTTCATAAACTTGGTGGGGGGATGTTAGAAAATATAGGTATCCATTCTGTAGGTGTAGATATTACAGTTTCAGATATTGTTCTCATGGTGTCGTTTAGCTGAATGTCGATTTGTTTGTGTGTGTCACTGTTATTCCACAGTTTAGTGTACTAGAGCAAGAACTGATGTTTTCAGAGCAGTTGCATGTGCTCCACGACCTGTTCCTGAAAGTTTGTGAACGATGTTATTTCGGGTTTTGTCTTTTGCCACTGTTTTATGAATATGTTCTCTGTATATCAGTGACTAGCCCAGAACCACGCCTAAAATCTTTGGGTAAGGATTGTACTTCAGTAATTGGTCTCTAAATTTTATTTGAGCCTACAATGGGCTTGTCTATTGTAGAGAACCACGCCTAAAATCTTTGGGTAAGGATTGTACTTCAATCATTGCTCTCTGAATTTTATTTGAGCCTACAATGGGCTTGTCTATTCTATAAAAACTTCTCGGGTTTCAAGTCACGTCAAATATGACTCGTCTGGCGACGTTTCGGAAGCTTGCACCGCCTAACATCACTTCAGTCTGCCGAACGGTAGTCTATTGTGTATGCGCGGCAGACTTCGGTGATGTTAAGCGGGTCTTGACAATGGAAGCGGTGCAAGCTTCTGTAACGACGATTCAACTTTGACGCGGCTTGAAACCAAAGAAGTTTCTCTGCAGTGTGCCTCCGCGAAAATGTACGTAGTTATCTGTCTATTCTTTAGGTGAAAACAGCTGACCGCTGTATTATTTATATTTATCTTTTATCCTTGTGCCATTCGAAGTAATAATAATAATTAACAAACAGCACTCAGCACCACAATATATACATCTACATCTATACTCTGCAAATCACAAATACTGTGGGTGGCAGAGGGTGCTAAGCACCAATCCTAATTCTGCGCATTCCAATCCCGAACAGATCGAGGAAAGAATGAATACATAAATGAATCAGTACGGCATCTTATTTCTCTAATATTATCCCTCCTGTCATTGCGACCTAAATAGGTTGGCGGAAGAAGTATTTCGTTGCACTCGTAACTTAAAGATTTTCGCATATTCTCCAGCAAATTCAAACGAAAACGACGTCGTCTGTCCGCCAAACAATCCCAGCCCAACCCACGAATCAGCTCTGTGACACTTACGTACGGACTGTAACTAGCAGTCACGAATCGAGCGGCTCTTCTCTGTACTTTCTCTAAAGTGTCAATCAATCCCTTGCGATACGGATCCCAAATTCCACAACAGTATTCCAAATGTGGACGCACTAGTGTTTTGTACGCTTATAGAATTGTGGCAATGTTATTTCTACACGTCTTACGGACCGGGAGACGCTGTGGGGTATCTCACACCTCGATTGCCAATGTGTAAAATAAACGCAGCTAACTTATAAATTTTGTTTGTCTGTCGGAACAACAGGCATGATCAGCGGGCACCGAGTTTTACCTTCTCCCATCTTTCATTCTCATAAACTACACAGATCTCACAATCTGCTCTTAAAACGCACGCAATAATATTTTTAGTACCGCGAAAGACAGTGGAACTCCATTCAAGTATCATTTCCTGCAGGCAAATACACACAGAACAAGGATTCTGAGTATCTCAATCGTTGAGATTTATCAAGCCACTTTTTATTTGTCAGATTTCTGACCATATTATTTATAGGGCTCACTTTTGTTTTGATGGAACATTGCCTTTGAAGATGGGAATGTAGTTCAGGTGCCGCCTGTAGAGGAGAATCGGGTAATATGGAATACCATTTATGTTTTGTTGTACAAAATAGTAATTAAAATAATTTAACACCTGAAACTAAAACCAAACATATATCTAATAAAAAGCTGTCAAAACACATTTTTTTAATTAGTAAAATTTAGTTTCAAAAAAATTGTCGTTTGGAGGGAAATATGGAGTAGGCGGGTAATATGGAATAGAAGGTTTCAAATAACGTAAACTATCTGGAATTGAGAAAAACGGATTTAATGATACTTTTTAGTCAACATCATCATCATCCTTGTCGGATTCAATAGCTTTCGCTTCTTTGTTTTTCGGCTATTCATAAAACAAAACATAATTAATAAACTAATTCAGAAATATTTACTTTCCCAATTGTTAGTTTATTATTTTCAATCACTATTAACAAAAATCGTATTACTCTCACTTATATTTTATTAAAAATGTATTTCAACTCAGTAGTTATTTTTCGGGTTGTATGGAATACCACAGTTTTATGTCTGGTTTTGTAGAATACTAAGTATCTCATATTACCCGAATCACCATCTTGGACAAAACAGGCTTGAAGATATAAAAAAAGATGTCAGCCAGAAAAGAGAACTGTACAACACACCATCACTCTTTTAGTACACATTACACTAAGACTAGCGATCAACAACATAAATCTAATATTTTACATATATTTTAGAAAAATTATCTGCAAAAATTCTCGAAAGTGGAAAGACAAACTTTGTCGGACAGCAAACACAGTTCGGCTCCAAAATGACTGTCCTTCATAAAAAAAAACAGCAGGTGATGGTACTTCCACTATACAGCAGCATTTGGCAGAGGAGAAACCTCCGTATTCCATATTACCTGACTATTCCATATTACCCGATTCTCCTCTATATCTCGTTTTGGAACAGTTTGGTAGTCGATCCCCTGATCAGGTAATTCTAGAAATGAGACTACCCATACTGGCTCAGTTCTATTAAAATAAATACAGTTTGAAAACAGACTTCATATGGTCATGATGATACTTTAACTGTAGGTCCCACGTAGTATTACGACCAGGTATGACATTCGTGTATTCTCGCGAGCGCGATATTGAGCCTGGGATGATGCGACGGTCCCGCTGCTAGGAGGCTGGGGTCCGTTACGGCTGGTTAGCGGTGATCCTCGACTTCATTCATAGCCCGACCGGCCGTGGCACACTTTCCACGCCCGCCGGACATAAGACAGCCAACCACCTAACTGTCGCGCCTACTTGTTGTACCATCAACAGGTTGTCACCTCAACCAGTCCCGTTCGGGAAGCTCCTGTGGTCCTTGTCTATTCTCAAGGCAATCCAAGCAAATCCCCTTTCTTGTTTACATGTCTCCGTTGAGAGACGTGAGGTCTGCTCTGATGGATTTTGAGAATCTTTACCCACTTGGTCGTCATCTTCGTCAGATGGTATACGGGATGGTGAAGTACTTGCTCGACTAATTTTAAAAAGACTTCTTCAGGATTGACAGGAAAAGAATTATATTGTTATCGTCATCTTAAGTTGTGAGCGAAACAAAAAATTAATTCATATAGACCACAACAGAAATTTAATACATCTTTCAAGGTATAAACAAATTTGTCAAAATAAAACAAAAAAACTAAATAATAAACTTTGTATTAAGTGCAATTTCAGTACACGAAAATACCGATGGACCAAATACATACATGCTATATGAAGTTCAACAAAAATCTTGGGCTAGATGACCGGGCTATTAGAGAAGGCAAAAGCAGAAGATTTTTCACAAGGTACGAAAAAAAAAGACCATAACCTGTACAAGGACATATCTCGGCATTAGCCTGGAGTGATTTCCGAAAACCGTGGAACGCCAAAATCGGGATGGTGACTCCGGAAGTCAAATCCTTTCATCTCCAATGAAATGCATGCAATTTGCCATTCATCTATCAGGTTTGATTTAATCAGGGTTTTGATTGAGCAGCAGTAGCTCTACTGACAGTCATCAGATTTCACAAAAATGATTTCCAGTGAATGATAAAAATTTTAAACTACATATTTTAATATAGCGAGTATGAGAGATGCTGAGGAGTAGATTTTCTGAAAATCCCTGTACTACTATCAAAATAAAACAGTAGCGTCGAGTTCATAAGTGATTGCATAATTTGTTCGCTGAAATTTTAAGAGACAGATAAACACCTGGAATATTTCTTGAACAGAAAATAGTAACTACTTTACTATCATGTATATACAACCGAATATGGAAACAGCTGAACTGACGAACTTTCCGATAGAGTAACAATCACTAGACATCATTTTTTCAGTTTAAAGAACCCACTTTTTTATGTGATGATTTATTTATTGAAAAGAAACAATCCGCTTCTTTCTACATTCCGTAACGTATTCTTATTTTTTTCTGGTACTTGTTTTTTAATTATTTTTTAAAACTATAAGTGTAATTAAACAGCTAAAACGTGGAAACGTATCTCTTCACATACAAAACACTATTTTTTTTGTTTAAGTTTAGTTGTAATTAAGAGATATCCGCAAAAAGTATATGGCATTGCATTCATTTCTTATCAAAACAACTAACCTTGTTTATAGAGATGGGCTGAGCCTATTAGGTTATGACTCCCTGTAGACTATTGAGCGATATTTTTGCCAATGGTCCAGTAGTCAGGTGTGAGTGTGACGTTGCCGCGGCCGTACGCTGTGTTTATAAACAAGCCTGTCTGGCTTACCTCGGCCGTCACCAGAGTCAATGAACTCGCCCAGGCGACCTCCATCAAGGTGCGTACGCGCTTGTCTGCCCAGCTAACATCGACGATTGGGGTCGTCCGAACTACCTTCACAATGCACCAGTGAGAGCCAATACAACTTACAAGGGGTACTTTGGTCCCACCGATGTCATTCAGTTCTGAAATGATGCTCGAGTACCACTCAAACATAGCTTCATAAACGAGTTAACGGCAACTCGCAATAATTTTAGAGACAATCGAGGGCAAAGATAATGGTAGCGGATCATGATCGAACTAAAGGGATTTCATAGATTTAAAAAACATGTATAACATAAAAGATGCCAGTGAAATAAGGCTCGACAGATTACAAACGTAAATATATTTTTATAGTACATACATATGAGTCCATAAATTCATATACATTATTTAAAAAAAAATCTTACAAAGGTTTCTCCACTTGCAAGTAGCGCTTCATGTACCGCAAAAGCTTAAACTCTTTCTGCTGCTACAGTGACCTTGTTATCGATGTCCGGATTCGAGTCTGCGATTGTCATTTTCTAAAACTTTGTTAACAATTTTGAAAAAAATACGTGCTTAAATGATTCTTAAGACTTCCGCGGCTGTCTTGTACATACTTTATTGCTTTACGGGCTATGCCGCGTCGTTTATTTGATTACCTTAGCTTTCTGCTGCTATACTACAGCCTTCTTCAGAGATACTGTTTTTATTTAGGTTGACATAGCAACCGTCGCCAAGCATCACAGAGAAAGAGGCCTCTAACTTCGTTGATGTTGTTTGAATTCCTTAAGATTTCTGCTGCCTCTTTCACACGTCGAGGCCACCACTGGTCTTCTCTCCACAGTAGCCTCGTGTCTTGAAATTTTATTTCATGCCCGGTGTTAATATCATTACGAACGACGGCAGATTTGTCGCTGTTGATATATTTGTAGTGGCGGATATGTTCTTTAAGTCTCTCCGCCACTGTGCGACCTGTCTCTCCGATGTATGGACTGCCACAGCTGCAGGGGATTTCGTAAACACCCGTAAGCTGGTGTGGGTGTAATTTATCATTCACTCTGGATAATGACTGGCCGAGTTTGCAGTGAGCTTTGTATATGATTCGCACCTCCACCCGCTTTAATAGTTTCCCAATCCGGTCAGTGATGCCACGTATGTATGGAAGACAGGCGAATATCCTTGGCACATTGGTCTCATGCGATAAGTTGACGTCTTCCATGGGTTTTTTAGGTCTGAGAACCCTTCTGATATCTGATTCACTATAGGCGTTGGCTCGGAATATTTTTGTAAGAGTCTCCATTTCTTCCCTCAGACTTTCCGAGTCACATACTGTCTTCGCTCTTAAATTCAGCAATGTTAATACGCCTCTCTTCGTTGCTGGGTGATGGTGCGACATGGCGTGCAGATATCAATTGGTGTGGGTCGCCTTGCGGTACACCATATGACCCAAACATCCATCACCTCGCTTTTGAACCAGGACATCGAGGAATGGCAGTTGTCCGTTTTCTTCCACTTCCATGGTGAATTTGATTCTTGGATGGGCACTATTCAGGTGGTGTAGGAACTCCTGCAAATTCTCCTTCCCGTGAGGCCAGATGACATAGGTATCATCAACGTACCGGATCCACATTTTCGGTTTTAGGCGCGCATGGTTAAGGACCTCTATTTCGAATGCTTCCATAAATATGTTGGCAGCTACAGGTGAAAGTGGCGAGCCCATGGCCGCACCTTCAACTTGAGCATAAAGTTCACCACCATATTGGAACACAGTTGACTTGAGGCAGAACTCTGTCAGGTCAGCCCACTCAGTAGACATTCCTTGTGCAAGAAGTTTAGCACATATTACAGCAACGGCTTCGTCTACTGGCACGTTAGTGAATAATGAAACAACATCAAAACTCACCATGATGTCAGTCTTTTCTAACCTCAGATCATCAATTATTTGTATAAAATGAGCTGAGTTCTTTACAGTTGATCTTATATCTCCGGTAAGATGTTTGAGTTTTCTGGCAACATACCGCGCAAGTGGATGTGTAGGTGAGTTGACCGCGCTCACAATCGGACGTAAGGGAACCTCTCTTTTGTGTACTTTTGGCAATACATAGAACCTGGACATCGAGGAATGGCAGTTGTCCGTTTTCTTCCACTTCCATGGTGAATTTGATTCTTGGATGGGCACTATTCAGGTGGTGTAGGAACTCCTGCAAATTCTCCTTCCCGTGTGGACAGTTTTTCAGCCCTCTCTTCAATCGTTCAACTTACATATATAGAAACAAATGTGACAAATCGGCAAGCTATTTTTTTTTTTTTTTAAATTGACGCCACTTGATCGAATACAAGCAGCAGTCATTAATAACCAAATAAGTACTACTGTAGATAACCAAAGCAATTAAAGTGTTTGACCTTTTAAGATACACGAATCATCACTCGTAAATCACAGATTCTGTGTTATCTCAAAAACTGTCTGCTCTTTAATAATCTATCGATCTTCGCTAATCTGAAAGTGGATCAATTCCATGAGCATTAACCTTTACTTCCTAAAAAAGTTAACTTTTTACGGACATAAGTTTTGAGTTGCACGGATCCATAATACCAAAAGATCCACACATGAAATGGCTTCCTGTCGTAATCAAGTTGTACACCTCAAATTGCGCTTGGACAGAAATGTTCACAACAATATTTAGTTGAATAATATATTCTTATGGCTTTATGCGTCGTAGACGTCGATGTCATTAGAGACGGGAAAGAAAGGGAAAGAATTCGATCATGGCTTTTAGGGAAACCAAGAACACCAAAATTTGGAAAGCCGGATGGTGAATCGTACCTGCGACCTCCCGAATGCGAGGCCACCTAGATGAATAACAATATCATTAGTGTCCATAACATTGGACAAGGCATTAGAGGTATGAATTTAGTTACGATAAATTGCTGTAGATGCTGTGAATACTGAATAGTACTATCGTTGAAGAAACCTTAAAAGCGAAATTTCTTGATGCGAGATTTTTGCTAAATACTGCGCGATTTTTGCCTTCAAAACATAATAATATCGCTGTTATTCATATCTCTCATATCCATATCACTAAACAAAATTGCAGAAGTAAATGTAATTTGTTTGTTATGTACTGCACGTTTCAACCGTTATTTGTCCTCGGAGAGTAATAATATCGCTGTTACCAAAAGCGTTGAACTAAACCGTAGAGTGCATGTTTCTATTCGATATATCAGTGGAATAAGGTTGGTCAGACTTACATGTTAGAAAGATTTGTTACTGATGAACAATAAATTCGTTGTAAGGTAGAAGGGTTTGACGACATTATATATCAATTACAAGTTGTTTTTTTTTGTTTTTTTTGTTTAAATGGCATTTGGCAACGGAGGCCATACAGCCAGCTCAATGTAATTATTATAACTTTCAGTGTATAAGTCGTCATCCAGTATATATATTGTATTTTTCCAATGTATGGACGCCACAGGACGGACAGGACATTCACACAGACACACAACACTTAACATCCATGCCCGCGACCGGATTCGAACCGGCGGCCTTCGGCACGCGGAGCTAGCACGATAGCCCCTACGCTACCGAGGCCGGCAATTAGAAGTTCTCGAGCGTCCTCACATGTCAAACAGTCCCAATCGTTTGAAGTTTCGAGGATACTAGTCTCCGTCTTAGACGGTTGGAAGTTACAGAAGTTTTAATCAATTGTATCATTGACTAACCATATCAATGAAAAATTCCATGTAAGTACATCTCTGCACTCAATATCGCATCCTCCGATGATTGTTTACTTTTGTTAAAAATTAATATCTTCAATATACGAATAAAGACTGAAAAAAAAATCCGTAATGTGACGTATAGGTGCAGAATGTTTGGATCAGCAAATTTTTCGATCTATCGTTAGCCATTTTATAAAATACAAACACTAGTTTTAACATGTTTAACATGTTTTTGTTCAATAGGGACATCACTTATATCCGTATCTCTAGAAATAGGGTATCTTACGAGAGTTATTTTTAATGAATGCGTCTTTCAATCATTGTTTGTCTGTAGTGAATAATTTCATCGCTCAGCATAGACGCAAAAATTGGATATCATCTTAATAGCGTTTCTGTATTCGCCTCTGGCTTGGTAAATGATTTGATCTACTTCGCTGGCCGCACTCTGATAAAGCCAAGTCGAGCTGAAACAAACCCGGCTATTATGATGCACATTCACTGCTTAGCCTCCGGGCGAACTAGCCTCCATCTTCTCGTGCTGCGTGCTTGCCTCGCGTGTTGGAGGTACTGAATGGGGGTATTAAATTACCGGTCTGGCCACCTGAAAAACAGAACTGCCGTTCCAATAAATCAAGAGGAGGTTCCAAACGAAATTACTGAATGGAATATCAGCGAACGCAAAACGCGAAATCTAATACCAGACGCGACCTGCATTGAATTCTGCGTTGCGGAATTCGGTATAACTAATTGAGTTTAGGGGAGATGTTACTTTCTATCTGGACTACTTGGCTGAATCCAGTTGGTGCGGGACGAATGGATTTTCCGAAGTGAATCGCAGATTGGACTTAACAGGACTTGGGTCGGAGCGGTACTCAGCTGTGTTATGTTCCCACGTTGGATGACTTATTTCTGTTTCTCGTGACCTCTCGCGTCTTCGGAAACATAAATTTCGAACATCATATTACGACGAATTTTTTTATTCTAGTGGTCTCTCTGCTTTGCGGATGAGTTGTAGGCCATAAATGAACCGTAATGGGTGAGGCATTCTGAATGAATACGTAATGCTCGCCACAGAATATAAAAACATCGATGCCAAAGATTGTCCATTTTTTCGTGTTAGCATATTTTAAAGAATATGGGATAGTTGAATATATGAATAAAATTGTTTTATTGCATCCAACATGGCTGTTAAGTGAGAAGTAGTCAGATAAAGCTTTCGCATTTCTTGAAAAGGGATGTTAACAACCACTCTGCAAAACTTTATCTCCTTTTACCCGTCCCTTTCCCCTCCCCGCTTCTCTGTTTGAGTGAAAAGAGGAGCCGAGAAGTGGTATATTAGGTAGAGAACGAGTCGGGAAAGATGTGAGAAGCGGATAAGGTATAGCTGAGGAGAGCTACATATGTATGAATGTCTCTGTGACATTATTTTATGTTCTAAACGCTCCATTTGGAATAATTATGAACTCACTTAGTAAAAAATTTTGAAGAAAGATCGGGTAAAAGTTCCAAAACTATATCATTTATAAACTCTATATGAAGTTCCTTTCTTTTCATGATTCTCGTTTAATATTTTGTCTGGAATTTTTGCAGATGTTCGTGGAAATGGAAGAAACATATTCCAAACCGGAGTCTGTATCTTAGCTAAGATTCTTACAATTCGCTAAGTAATGTTCCACTTATTTAATTATAAATACCATTAGAATTTAATATAATCAACATATTGTTAATTAACTATATTTTGTTCGTGAATAACGAGCTTGTGATTATTTTCGATAGAGCGTAGCTTGGTAAACTGCTCTCAGAGGTTTTAAGATTTTTTTTTTTAATCTGCTTAACGTCTCTCTAACAGCGAGGTCTTTTAGAGACGGGAAAGGATGGGGGGCAAGGAATGGGAAGGAATTCGGCCATGGCCTTTTGAAGGAAGCATCCCGGCATTTGCCTGGAGTGATTTGGGGAAACCATGGAAAACCCAAATCTGGATGCCCGGACGGGGAATCGAACCGCCGTCCTCCCCAATGCGAGGCGAGAACGCTAACCGTTACACCACCCCGCTCGGTGACATTATAGCTACCCTGCAGACCTTACGTCAATCTCCTGCGTTCATAGCTTTATACACTATACTTATCCATCATACCATGCACCCCTCGTAAATTCTCAATTTCACAGTGCCCAACGCATGTACTGTACGTTATCATGAAAACTGATTGGTTCCCATTGCCACTGGTAGGTATTTACCACATCCGTACTTAACTCAGCAACTCACAGTCTCTGATAATACATGCGTTGTGAAGGTAAACGCACCAATATTAATGAGTGCATACTACAGTGTTGATTTGCCCTTTTAGTGCCATACAATGGAACATGTCTGAATGTTTTAATCCTGATGTGTGCGTGGAGACTTTCCCGGCGTACTGAAGCAATGTAGTCTTCACGGGTGTGCAGCCGGATGGTGTTTTGGAAACACAACGTTTCGACAACCAGCTCGGCTGTCTTCATCAGGTGTCCGGTGTCTACAGGCTGACGAAAGCTGGCAGTCACCGCGTGGACTGGCTTAGCCTCCCAGACGGACCTCCTTATATACATGTCGGCGAGGTAGACTGTCAGCTTTCGTCAGCCTGTAGACACCGGACACCTGATGAAGACAGCCGAGCTGGTTGTCGAAACGTTGTGTTTCCAAAACACCATCCGGCTGCACACCCGTGAAGACTACATTCTTTTAATCATGTTCTCTCACGCAAATCACGGATAACACACTCACTCAACACAGAATTTATACTTTTTTTGGATAGTTTTTATAAACGATTTGGAGACAACGTTATTAACATATTGATATTGCTTACTGATCATGCAGTTATTTAAAGGGAAGTTAAAACTTTCACCAGTTGTTACGAATACATTCAGGTCTTGAGGCTATTTCGGTATGGTCCCGTAAATGACAAAATTATAAGGTACTGCGCATAACCAATAAAAGAATCCTCTTGTTCATGCGTACAACGTAAGCTGATCAATTTTTGATAAACTTAGATCCCTTGAGTACCTGGGCGGAATAGCACAAAGTATCATTGAGTGAAATCAACACACAAGTTTTGCGGAATTTTAGACTGCGGTTCATAGCTCGAATTTCGAAGCATTGTATACGAATATACTTCATGCTTCCTGGTCTCTTGTAATGTGCTGTGCGGGATCCGCATCGAAAACTATCGAAAAAGTAAAGATATATGACCACTTACTGCATACCATGAAGGGTCACCGTCTAAATTAAACAATGCCTGAGAAAGACTATAACCAATTTTCAATTAGTCTTCACTGTTTCAGAGTTTTTCTAATGTATTTTTATACAGATATTTGTATATATTTAATTACACTTATTAAGATAAAACATCCTGTTCATTGTTGTTTCTCTCCGTTTACCGAATAAAAACTTTTTAAAATCGACAAAAACAATGTGCGTTTCTAGACTGAATTTCATTAGTTTTTATATAACCTGTTTTAAAGCATTGTTTGTACAAGACAGTTCGTTTCTAAAATAGAATAGTATCAGATATTACATTCAGCCTTTTGTAAATAATTTTAGAATAGATATTTACATTAAATAGGTAGAGGGATAAACTAACCCGGTAATCAGCAAAAACGTATAAAATTTCTGGACGTAGACCGCCAAGTTAGGATCATCGGTGTTACGTGAAATCCACACAACCTAATCCGGAAGAATTGGATCTGCAGGTTAGCATTATAAATTTCTCTCCATATATAATTTTAACCAGAGATGAAGATCAAATTAAAAACTGTACTAATAGTTCACAACTGACAGGTTGGTGGGATCCAAGTTTAGGAGTGTGTCAGAGGCAGAATGTCCATTTCCTTTCCTCAGGTTCAGCGTTTAATTATAACACGAAACAGTACCAGGATATTTTACATACGCAAAACCAGTTTTGCTAGATGTAAAAATCAGACTAAGCGGCGGTGATAACTGGCGCAGGAACGAGAATTCCAATTGGGAAAGATCTGCTATGAAAGGCGCAGTCGTAACACTGTTTTCTGGTTGGTAATACATTACGTTCCGAAATTGTCTTTCTTAATATTACATAACTAAACTATTAGAAATCTGTATGTTTATTTCGTTGTCACGTAATAACTACTGGACTGATATTGGAAAGCATTGGTTCTATATCTGGAGCAGGAAACTAAAATCGAATTATTTTATCTGTAACCAGGTAGAATTTAGAAACACTAAACGTAGTTTTACGGGGTTTTCATAGATTAGATCCTTTATATTTGACCTAAAATTTGTGGTGTACGTCGTCATGTTATGTGAAATGGTAAATATTTCATTTTACTATTCAACGATAATTGGAGCTTCGAGGAATTTATGTCACGCTACAGTTTTGTTAAGCCTGAATATTCTGAAGATAACGGGAGTAGGCAGAATGTATCTTACATTTAAATAAACGTAAAATATAAATAATTTGCTAGCAAAAACAAAAAGATTATATATGTATAAACTGCTCTCGGGTGACTAGCCGAGTCAAGAGTGCGTTGCTACACGATATTTCGGCAACTAGATTCATTGCCGCCATCTTCTCTTGACTCGGCTAGTCACCCGAGAGCAGTTTATACATTCTCAACACCGAGAAAGACTTCGTTCTTAAAAAGATTATAGTTACTATTTTAATAATTTTTAATTTCACTAGTTCGCCGGAAGTCCTGGCCCAAGCAGAGATAGTAGCCGCCAACCTTTAGCTATCAGAAAATTACTTAATCGTAGAATAGTTCGTCTTGTAGGGAACAAAATGTAATCTTTTCCTATCAGATATTGTTTAGCGATCCTCACCAACACTAAATTCAAGTGCAACATAAGAAAGAGGAAACAAAGTCTTTAAATTATTGTTTGACAGTATCAGTGCATTGATGCCAGGCACGTATAACATTTCCTGGCATTTCTGTTCTAAAAGATTTGTTTCCGCAAAAAAAGTTCCGAAATAAGTTATCTGCTGTTCTAGATTTTTTGCACAATGTTTTATTTTCCTTGAGATAATCTTGATGGGTTAACGTCTCCTCGTCACCATAGATTCCCAGTACTTATCACAGGGTTCTTATGTCGTGATGGTGCTGGTTTTGTTACTGGCCGCTGGTCCAGTAACCGACACGGAGACATCTCGATCCCTGTTTATCAACGAGCTCGGTCGCTGAGCAAGGGAGAGCGCGCATTGCCGCAGCGTCGCAAATGGGCCCCTCCAGCGTCGGGCAGCTAGCTGCCTGTCGCCTTCTTCTGCGGACGAACCGGCTTTTAACGGCTGTTTATCTAACTGTACGGCTAGAGCGAGCGGTCGGCTGCAGATACACGCTCGCACAATGTGTCCAGGCAGCGCGGATTGGTCATGCGCTAAATTGCTGCGTAAGTTAATAACGACGGTTATTTGGCAAAACAGAGTGTGGTGGGGGAACGGTTAACGTTCTGGCCTCACCTTCGGAATGACGAGGGTTCGAATCCCCGTACAGGTATCCAGATTTGGATTTTACATGGTTTCCCCAAATCACTCCATGCGAATGCTGGGATGCTTACTTCAAAAGGCCATGGCCAAATTCCTTCGCGTTCCTTGTCCCCAATCCCATCCCATCTCTAATGATCTCGACGTCGACGAGGTGTATAGCTATTAGTAAAAAGACATGTGGCTAATATAGAAAACTAAGCATGCGCTGGGCCCGTTAGTACAAGTGTATATTCCTGCTTTACAAGAAGATGGTGACAAAATGGAGATAATATATGTTGATTTGAAGAATTAATTCAGTAGGTGAAAGAGGAAGAAAATTTAATAGTCATGTGTGATTGCAATGCGGTAGTGCAGAAAAGGAAAGGAATATTGTTGAAAATTTTTGTTCGGGACAAGCAAATAAATGCGGAAGCAAGCTGTTAAAATTTTATGAAAAAAATAAATTGGTCACAGCAAACACGCTATTTAAGAATCATCTATGAGATATCCTGGAGATACATGTAGAACTCGGTTAGATTATATCATAGCTAAACACAGATGGTTTTAAGCCTTGTCGACGGCGAGGTCATAAGGGGAGGGAAAAGAACGGGAAGGAATTCATCCATGGCATTTTGAAGGAAGCATCTCAGCATTCGGCTGGAGTGATTTGGGGGAAACCATGAAAATTCCAAATCTCGATGCCCGGACCGGGATTCGAATCCGCGTCCTCCAGAATGAGAGGCCAGAGCGTTAAATAAAGATTCTAACAATGAGGTGAATGTTACGAAGTGCAGGCTGAAATTCAGGAACATAAGGAAGCAATATAGGAAAAGGACTTGAAGTGAGCCAACTGAAATAATGTCTCTTGAGGAAAAAAATTGACATGGGTGCAAGAAATAATTCTGGAAGAAATTCGGCAGAAGCAGAATGAAGAGAGAAATAAACAAGAGCTTGTAAAGAATCGGTGGACATTGAAAAAGGATCCGTCCCAAAACCTTATGACCGAGCGTGGTGGGTGAGCGGTTAGCGTTCTGGCCTCGCATTCGGGAGAACGCCGGTTCGAATCCCCGTCCGGGCATTCAGATTTGGGTTTTCCATGGTTCCCCCAAATCACTCCAGGCGAATGCCGGGATGATTGCTGCAAAAGGCCATGACCGAATTCCTTCCCGTTCTTTGTCCCCAGTCCCATCCCGCCTCTAATGACCTCGACGAGGTGTAAACCATAGGTAAAAAAAAACAACCATATGTCCGACGTGGGATCGATTAATTTGTTAATGGAGCGGATAGTCGAAAGACCTAACTGTATAGAAAGATGAAAATACGAGTATATGAACAAGATAATTGAGGATGCGGGTTGTAATGAGCAAGGTGAGATAAAGAGGTTAGCTGAAGATAGGAAGAGATGGACAGTTCCATCCAACCAGTAGATAGACTGATCATAGGAAATAAAGTTCATACCGTTTTCTCGCCATGCAAACCTCTTATTTAGCAATCATTTGATATGAATAGTATACAAAATGTAATCAATAATTAATATCTAATATAATCCGACTACGCTTGCTGGCACGGCTATCGGACATATAAAGCCTGTGCCCTCCCCGGCAACCAATGGAATCTCCGAAATTAAATGCATTGAGAATAAATTATTACGTACATCATAAAATATCAACTCTTTCTAGACCTATTCTTCAAATATTTTCTGCCCTAATAATGTATTATGCTCTCCTACTATCGCCTCTCCTACTGTGTGAAACATCATGGGGCATATAGCTAATTCGTAAGATTTTTGGAACAGGGAATTCAACTCAAATTACAAATGACAAATAATGAAAAGATTCCGAACAGCGCCAAGCCGAAAACAAACAATGCCAACTTATGGCCCAACGAGACGAACTTTATTTTACCTTTTACCTTAGATAAAAAAAAAAGAGTAATATGTGAACTAGCGTGTACCGTACATGTACGCTAACAACACCGCAAGCGTGACGGTTTTTTTTTTTTTTTTTTTTTTTTTTTTTTTTTTTTTTTAGATTTATTGCTTTACGCCTTGTCGACGGCTAAGGTCATTAGATGTGGGATGGGATTGAGGGCAAGGAACGGGAAGGAACTCGGCCGTGACCTTTTTGTAGGAAGCATCCCGGCATTTACATGGAGTGATTGGGGGAAACCATGTAAAACCCAAATCTGGATGCCCGGACGGGGATTCGAACCTGCGAGCTCTCGAATGCGAGGCCAGAACGTTAACCGTTCACCCACCACGCTCGGTTTAATTAATTATCTTGTTAGCGGTTTGGCTTTTGATTCGTATCATCGCAGCTTTATAATAGTCTTCTCATGATACCATTGAATTTACTTACGAACTGGAAAATTTTGAATACCTAACAAAGAGAATTCTATCATCTCCAGTAGTACTCCTTCTAGCCTACGCGACGGTAACCAGGAACTACCATGCCGTATAGTTTTTTTAAAAATCTTCTTTTCGCCTTTAGTTAGCATTGTATACACCTCCTCTACATCATCCTCTATTTGTCACATTGAAATACTTTGCTTCTAGTTGTACTAGTTTTCCTACGCTCAATTGATATTTATCGATATGCGTCTGTCTCCTGTGTCACAAAGTCTCTTCTAGCAAACCAGCTCCGTTGCATTTGCATTTTAGATGAGATTCTTGTACGCTTGAAAGGACGACGGCGAAGGAATGCTGTGCAGTTTGCGAACGTGATTGCAGCCGGACTTAGAAACGGTAAATGTGAATCTGTTTTGATAGCAGATGAGTAACTGTGAATAATCATTAGTTGCGAAGAAAACCTGGCAACCTCTTGGCATATTAAGAAATAAAGCTCAGTTTAGCGCATGCTGATTAATTAATTGGATACTATGAAGGTCATACAATCTATTTAAAAACTCAAAAACGAACCTCCCTCACCGCAATCAAATGGGAATCCTTTCAGCATTTCGGTAGGATATAGCTACTTGAACGATTATCCTCCATGAATTTGTCCCTGGATACTTCTTTTTAGCTTTTTATGTATTTCCACCTTCTTCGTTCTTTCTGAAATTCGACCACAATTTGTAACGATCGTCTGCCACTAGTACGTGAAAATGATTCTCTTTACATTTATATCGAGATTGATGGTTAACCTTGAACTGGTGGTATTCTCCTTTCTCTTCTTATATCCATTTGTGACTTTTTTTCAGTATTTTTTTATTTAAAGCTGATATCGGATAACTCGTTTCTCATCTCCTTTGTTAACTGCACATCTCTCTACATTGTTTATCACAATTGGCAGTACATAGGTATGACTTATCTGTATATACTGTCTGTTTACCTCTTAAAGTAACTGCCCAAATTAGACTCCACATTTGACGATTGAATCCCGAATCTACTGCAATTTCGAACCAAATACCTCATGAATATATAAACCATGGCATCAAACAATCAAAGTGCAATGAAGTAGATATCTGATCAACATGTTTTCTTCTCTTTAGTGACTGAATCAAATCCTATTAAATCCGTTGTAATGTTTTCCCTATTCTAGAATGACAGATATTTCTGCTCTGCATAATGATATTTTCTCTATCTGAGCGAAAAAAGTTATTGTTGAAGTTTCAAAACAAATAATGTCGGTGGTTTCGCCGATTCCACATAGTTGTTCTTACAATTGTATTTAGCATATGGTTCCAAAATTTTTACCAGAGTTTTACTGCAGGTACAAGAAAGTTCATTAATGCCAGGAGAGAATTCTGACCAAGAAATCAAAAGAATCGGGCATGGCTTTTTGAATGAACCATCCCGGAATTCGCTTGGATTAATTTCGGGAAACCATGGAAATCCGAAATATGGATGACCGGAAAAGGGGTCGAACTCTCGTCCTCCGAAAATACTCATGCACCAGACTCGGTTAGTTAAAGTGATCACATGCCTTGAGGGGACACCCCTAACCAAAGGTATGTGCCTACCGTAAGCAATGTTCTGGCGGAAGGAGTTTCTTCTCCACAACAATTTCTCGATGAAATTTAAATTGAGTGATCTACTTTTGCCTTTTAACAATTTGATGGCTCAGTTGGTCAATGCGCCTCAGTGGGGATAGGAAGGTCATCGGTCTGAAGCCCAGTCTCGGTTGAAATTTTTACGGGTTCTAAAAATTACGTTCACCTTTGGGAAACTATTCCTTTGTTTATGTGAAGTAAGCAAGGTATCTTCTTGTTTCGGATTTCACATAAAACAGTTAGTCCCCTTTACCCGTTTCGGCTACCCGGTTATGTTAGGGTAACTACGATAAAGGCGAAATGCGAGGCAAATCGAAACTCTGTTACTAGCGGCGGAACAATCTCCCTGTCATTAATGTTCACTCTAGTTCTTTTTTCCTTGGTCTCCCTACTATTGTTAGTTTTTTAATTGTTATTTTATTACACATAGATGAATAATAGTGTATGTGCTCATCGCATTGTGTAGTTAAAGTGCTGCGTAAGGTATGAAAGAACGAAAGACTGTGACCGCCTGTCTTGGCCTGCTATTCCGAAAGCCCCCAAAAGAAGGGGCGAAGTTCCCCAACAAATGATCGAATCAACAAACACAATCCGTATTGCCTCACTGCAGATTTACTGCGGAGATGTTTGGGTTTGTAACGATACGCTAAGCTCCCCGTTACATATCACCTTTTTATTGTATATAAAGTAAAGGATTAGAATATTTTTCCATTTCTTGGGATGTCCACTGTATGTTCGAAAGATGCGCGTGAAAGGGTGAAAGGCAAGGATTTTACGCTTCAGTGAAGGGCAGTCTGGCTGGCGCGACGGGCTGGCGCCTTTTTGGCAGAATGGTCAGAGGATTAGGGATTTCTGTCGGGCAGGCCGTTCAACAGAATTCCTTCCTCCCGAAGGAGACATCGGCTCTCGAGGATTGCCGAAACTTAACGTGGCCAAGAGAAGCCACAGAATCACATGACGTCAGATGGTCAGCCAATCACAGGGAACATAGTACTAAGATTCGGGGAATTTTATGTTCTATGTCGTCTTCGAGCCACAAGAGGCGAAGTTAGAGTTTACCTTCCGTGGCGGCAAAAAAAGACGAGGCACTTCCTTCCAGTCGGGAGAGCAGCCAAGATCACGTCCATTCCGGAGCCCAGACGAGTCGCTGGCGACTTGGGGTCCATGTGTGCTGGGCTGACTTGTGTCCTGGAGACCATCTGAGGCGCACTTATAACTTGCGACTTGCCGCGTACTGCTGGCGTGGCCAGTTACGACGATCGACCCGGTGGTCAACTCCACTAAGCGCTACCTGCCGTGGAAGAAGAACGGTAAAGTGTTTCTACGAAGCCATTCAGCCTGCAACTCCCTTGAAACTGTACCCTTAAGCGCATCTGAGATAAAGATCCTTGCTCTGATCTGATAAACCACTGAGCTAGACTGTGTAACTGTCGAATGACAGGTTAATCATTCGTGGCGTCCCTACCCATTAAAATTCATTACTGTTTGCTATCATCATAACTGGTAACATACTTTGCATTAGAATAATTGTGAGATTTTTAAAGTACAACTAGTTTGCTTGTACTTAAAGGGCTCATTGTACGTCTGAGCGTTGCTTAGAAAATTGCACAACCTCTTGTTTATTAATGTAATGGTAAATACGCTCAGATTTGTAGATGCCATTGTAAAAATCTTTATTAAAATGTCTTTTTGTGACCGTTTCAAATCCCAAAATCATCCAATTCTCATTTGAATAATTTACATTTTGATATTCAATTATAGTACCCTGTATAGCGTAAAATATTAAGAATTAATTAATAATTCTCTCCCCCCCCCTGGTGATACGCTACAGGTTTTAATCTTGGGGAATGGTACACTATGTATTGATTGGAAATTGTTCACCACTAACTTTCCTAACCTACCGGATGCTGAAAACTTTTTCCACCAAAAAATTCTTAAAATTCGAACTATTCGAAATATTCGTTTTCTAGAAGCACTCCTTTGCTTTGCAGAACCTATGCCCAGACAAGCAAAGCTGCTAACGCCGAGGCGCTGTATTCTGAACACGTACTGGCTGAAGTGTTCCGTGTTGAATAAAAGACAAGACCCGTGACCATTAGTCGAACACGTACTGAGACACAAGTACAAAGTTCATTTCCAGTGACTGGTCACAAATCTGCAGACCTCGCATTTACCTGTTGGGATTTTGTTTCTTGAATTAAAAAGTCACTATTCCGACTGCTGTAGTCATACATTCAGGTTCAATAGAAAATGGAAATAATCAATCTCCATTCACCCTCGTAGCCTAGTGACTAGAGCTGGAGTAGGGTTTTGAAAATCATCAAAAAGGTCTGTGCGGGAAAATGATTGGTTTAATGAATAGTTATGCCATAAATTGACCACTCTAATATTGTAGAGTTTTAGGATCCTACACGTGAGGTCAATTATGTAGTAGTGAATATTGCAGACGATAGTATGTTAAGTTTAACGCCGTGTTCGAGTTATGTATGAGGGCGAAAGAAGGGAGAAGGAAAAGCCGGCACGATAGTAGAGGGCTACTCTCCCGAAGTATACCAAGAGAGCCGTCAGAATCAAAGTCCTAATCCAATAGACGAATTACAATCAGTAGTATCGTATTCTTCCCCCACGTTCTGCCAAGTGTATTGAGATTTAACACAGGTTTTGGTTTCTAACCTGTCAATTAGGAAATGCGCACGTCAACCTTTCCTGCTAAGAGGACGAGTACCTGGGATTTTTTATTTTTCACTACTGAAGCTTGAACCAGATAGTCTCTTGTCGTAGAAAAACCAGGGCGATGAGGAGTATGCACTGAAATATACAGGTTATTTTATTTCACGATCGCAAGCTTTTAGAGTCATGTTATCTTCGTTGTCTGGTTTGTACCGCACCAATTTATTGAAACCTAACGTTTCAGCCATCATACTGAGACTTCGATCAGAGTAGATGAAAGTCACAGAATGACGGCTGAAACTTTAGGTTTCAATAACTTGACGTGGTTCCACTTTTTTTTAACTTATGGCTTTACGCCTCGTCGACGTTGAGGTCATCAAAGGCGGGGTGGGACTGGGAACAAGGAACGGGGAGGAATTCGGCCATGGCCTTTTAAAGGAAGCATTCCGGCATTCGTCTGGAGTTGAGGAAACCATGTAAATCCCAAATCTGGATGCCCGGACGGGGATTCAAATCGGTGTCCTCCCGAATACGAGACCTGAGCGTTAACCGTTCACCCACCACGCTCGGGTCTCGCGAAAGTGGAAACAGTCCGTAAAAAGTTGATGATTTAACAATCAGTCACACCTGTAATTTTAATTTTTAATATGCTTGGTAAAGACACGTTCTCACCAGTCTTTCTGTTTCTTTTACTGATAAAAGTTTTTCAGCATAGATCAGCATACTTACAGCAAATTGGGTTACAAAACTTTGGTCAGACCATTGCTCGAATATCGTAGTGTAGTATGGGACCCTCATTTTACGTATCAAATACAGGAGTTGGAGAGGGTGCAAAAAAGGGCTGCTAGATTTGTTTCTGGAAATTATCGCAGAATGCAATCAGTGACGGATATGATAAAGGAGCTGGAATGGGATTCATTGCAAGACAGGAGGAGGATGAGGGGGGTCATGAGAGTGTACAGGGCATATACTGGCGATGAGGCATGGAAAGATATTGCAATAGGTATGAAAAGTAGTGCATGGAAGGGGAAAGATGACTATGACCACAAGCTGGCACTCGATTTCAGGCACAAGGGTGTAGGAAGATTCTCTTTTTTAGGTAAGGGTGTCAGGGATTGGAATGAGTTACCAAGAGAAATGATGAATAATTTACCGAAAACTTTGAAAGAATTTAAAGATAAAATTTGTAGAGGGCAAATGTAGGTGGGTGCAGGATAGGGGGAAGATGGGTGTGCAGGGAAATTACCACCGGAGCCTGTGCTCCATTGCAATTAAATTAAATTATCTATAGTTTCGTGACATCATTAAAATTGACTCTTGCAGTAGTCACCACAGCCTCCCTAATATCACACTTACTTTGCCTGTCATTGCTATCTATCCGAACAAGGATATTACACCGACCACTTACTATAACTGACCTGCAACTGCTTAACAAGTACCTTTTTTTATGTAGTTTTTAGCGTCGTCGTGGTTATTAGATCCGGGGGGGGGGGACATTGGGGCAAATAATGGAAGGGAACTCACTTTTGAGGGAACCATCCCTGCATCCGCCAGGAGTGATTTTGGGAAATAATGGAGAACGGAAATCTGTACGACCAGACGGGTATTTGATCCCATGTTCTCCCGCATATCAGGCTCGAGAATTACCGCTTTACAACCAGTGTCGGAAAATAAGTTCAAAATACACTTACATCACAGATACACCTTATACAGGGTGATTCAAAAGAACGTGGACAAAATGTCATGGTAGATCAGTCATACAATAATGATCAAAAATCGCATAGGGACAGAGGGTCGCAACTGCGATCCGGAGCCGCTACAGGGCGTCTAAAATAATACTGACACAAAGAGAAGAAACAAAACCATTACAGATCATTTTATTGATAATTACTCACTCACATGCGACTAATGCAAGCCAGATGTTGAGCCTACAGCAGATGCTCAAAGTTTTTGCCAGATGCATCGAGACAAGCCCGACACCTCCGTTGCATGGAGCGGCGCATCTTCTCAAAGATACCAGGTGTATCTCGAACTCATCCGGCGACCGCAACGATTCTTCCTACCAAGTCTTCCGGCGTTTCAACAGGTGTTTCATACACAAGTCCTTTTAAAAATCTCCACCAAAAAAAAAAAAAAAAAAAAAAAAAAAAAAAAAAAAAAAAAAAAAAAAAAAAAAACCACAAACAAACAAACAAACAAAGGGACCGTGTTTGTATCGCAATGTCCTCTCGTGGCTCTAGCGCCCTCTACAGGCGTTTGTGACCCTCTGTTCCTATACGATTTTTGATCCTTATTGTATGACAGATCTACCATGTCATTTTGTCCACGTTATTTTGAATCACCCTGTATTTTGCCGGAAACATTCCGATCATAATAGAAAAATAAAATACTTAGTAGTTAATACACATATTTAATTATTAAAATTACTATATTCTTTAGAAACTGAACCATTCTACTCCCCCCTTATAGAGTAATAAGTTCTAAGATTTTGTGAGGTAGGAAGATCAAATTCACTGTACCTTCTGGAAATAAGTTGAAGCATCAAATTAGCTCACATATTAATGACGCAGTTGACCACTTACAAAGATAAAATTCGGATAACATGAGCAATTGCGAAGACAACAGAAAGTAACCCATAAACAAAGGAAGGGAATAAATCGTTTTTCTCCCATCCAGCTAACCAGCTAATGAGTATGTCTGAGCACAGTATTTATTTTAATCCTCAGATACCTTATAATATCCCATTTTAGGGACAGAGGAGTAACGAACTCAACAAGTAACTGCAATCGGTCATGCGTAAATTTTGATTTGAACTCGTTTCCACTGAAACAGACACCAGCATCTGCCAAAAAACAGGTCAAGTTAAACGGCCTGGCGGATATTGGTGAGGATGAAAGCAGAGAGAGAGGCTATGGTCGCATATCTGTGGGTCATCGAGTCTCACCTCACACTTGGCTAATGCCGGCAAATGATAGGGCCTCACCGCGAACGTGTCATCGGGGCTCCAGCCGTCACGAAACACGCAGTAATCTTTTATTTTGGTCGCGTGTATTGGCCTTCCACCTCACAGCCATCCAATGCACAGTTTCAACAACTGAACTCGATTCTTTTGCCAGTATTAAAATTTCGCAAAGAAAATTTAATCACAGCAGCAATCGTATTAATAATGATACAATAACATTTGCCCTCTATTCCGCCCGAGTGAAAATAGGTGTGCAGACTAGTGCGTTTATTTTTTATTACTCTTCTAGTTGCAGAAAATAAACGTTTGTATTGTAATATCTTTGTAACCTTAAATTGAATTCCACAATTTCTTTACACTTATTGGATTGTTAATCTTTGATATAGTGGTTTGATTAACGTTTTACAGGTATCTTAACGTAATTTATTTCAGGATATAACTAACCAAAGTTATGTAGTCAAAAAATAATATAAACAAAATCCAATCTGCGTAACGTGGTAACGTGATCTTTGGTGAGTTTCTGAGATGAAGTATGATTTGTGGCACCTATATGTTCTCGGTATGAACGAATTACCATTTTTAAAATTAAAAGTAAAATTCAATAAAATAATATCAAATGGGTTAATCAGTTAAACGATATGATACAGTTTAATTCAATAATCGAAATGAGACAGATAACCTGCTGATCACCTTTAATTCGAGTCGAAAAGTAGTAAAATGTGAAGTAGATGATCGACGCAACCAGTGGCGTAATTATACCATGTGACAAATTTAGTGGATGGTGCCGCCCCCCACCCCTGAGTGTCGATTCTAGGGGGGCAAACTGGGGCACCCTATTTGTGGGTGACCTCCAGTTGGGAGCCGGGGGCCCGCTCCGGCTGGGGGCCTGTGGTATTTTGCTCGTCCTAACACCCTATTGCTAAGCCACTAGACCCAACCCAACATTTCTCAAATAATTAATCACCAAAGATCGAGAAATATGGATATATCATTCAGACTTCGCCAAACAAAATCTTTATCTGGTCAGATGCAGTGAGTTATTTGAAAAGTGTTAGATGACCTGAATCACACTGAAGAAAGACGAATGACCTTTCCTGAATCCACAACAACAATAAGTCCGGAAAAGATGGCGCCTAATATCCTCAAATTTGAGGAGGACAGATAGACACAAGTGCTTCACAAGGCTTCGTCAAGAAAAAAATAAAATAAAACTGGTCTAAACGAAGAAGATATAATACACAGAAAAATCAACAACAAGAACAATCGTGGAACTGGATTTCAAAAGAAAAATCAAGGAGAGTGGACTGAAAAAAGAGCACCAGTGAGCCAAAGAATGATGGAGTACTGGTAAAAAATAAAATCGTTTGATACATGAAGGAAGTTGTGTAAGACGCAGCGCGCAGATGGGTGGAACGAACATTGTAATAGTTACAGAACAATTTAGGCTACACCAAAAGAAACAATATTTGATTCACAACCATTTCCACTCCATTAATGTGACATTATCCCTTCTTTTAGCTGGTGGTACTTGTATCTTCCCGTATAACAGTTCTGTTATCAGCAGACGTGTGTGGAGGAATCTATTACGACGCCGGTAGCTTTGCTCTGAGCGCTTAACTTTAATCTGTTTATTAAATGTGTGTTTTGGGAGATGTGGGTGGGAATGGGACCACCATAAAATACGTTTAGAGAATCAGGGAAAATCCTTAGCTTGATCCCGCACCTGTGATGGAAGAAATTTCCAGCGCCCTGTTCTTTGCATCAGGACAGCAGTGGTGCTAATTACCAGGTTGAGTACCAATGTCCCCGATTAAATACAAAATCTCTCCGGATTACGTATGTAATCCTTTCCCACCTCTAATCTCAGCGTTGGCTAGGTGTAAAGCCACGGAAAAAAAGTGCTGTACTCCGTGGTTCACTGCGCCGACACAACTTGAAGACACACAAAATTATACAGTAACAACTTAATGAAGTAATCGGGTCTTTAAATGATGATTCAGAAAACTCCTTAAAATCTTCGGCTTCGTGGATAAGCAAGTAAGTGAATAAGCCCAAGTATTTTTACAGTCGTAACTTCACGCCATCAAAAAAAAACCTTCCTGCTTGCTGATTAACACAAGAGCGAGTTGTAACAAATCATCAGCCAATCGCAAAAGTTCTTTAAAATGAAACTGGTTAAATTCTTAGAAGATAGAATTCTCTCTACATTGTATCTCCGCATAATGTAACCTCCAACCATCCCCTTCCCAAAATAATAAATTAATGAATCACTGAAGTTTTAAGTATGGATAGTGATGGGATATGTACCAGGAAATGAGAAAACGGAAATGCGAAATCTAGGTGAGACCATGGCTGGAGTATGGAGTGATAGTATTGGATACATATTATCGGTAGAAAATACACGAATTTGAGTGGGAGCAGAAGAGGAGACCTTTTTTTGTTGTTAAAATTACCTTAGACCACACTCAATTGCTGATATAATAAATGATGTGGCTTGCGAGTTGTTGGAATGCAGGAGACAGATGAAGAGAGTTCTGGGTTCCTATAAGGCACTGATTCTCAAACTGCTGCCCGCCAACACTTTCCATTTGGCTGAGCCTAGCAATTATAAGCCGGAATTATAGAAAATTTTCAAAAATTTATAACACCGTCAACAAGTGAATTAATGTTAAAATAAATGGTTACTTTTAAATGTATAGTTTTATCGTACGGTAGGTTATTGTGGCCCATCACGATATAGCAGCAGTGCTTATGCTGCCCAGGAAGAAAAAAAACGTTGAGTACCGCTGGTATAAGGAATACCTCCGCGTGAAACCTGGATGGATATAGAGCAGTACGTGTAATGGAAGACATGATCACGAACTAACGTTTGATTTGTGGGTTTGAATCCCCGTTGGGCCATCCAGATTTCGGTTTTTCAAGGATTGCCAAAATCAATCCAGTAAACGACAGGATGGTTTCTTCAAATGGTTGTAAGACTTCAGCTTTCTGGGGTAGCGTGATAATATGATGATGTGGGTTACTGTTCTTACTTATTGTAGACCAAACTTCGTGCTTACTACAGTTCTTAAATTACTGACATACAGCACTAGAAGCCGGATAATTGAGTTCGTAGTCGCCGTCGGTCGCCAGACAGGGTCCTAAACCAGTCCGATAAAAGTGGGAGGATAACTAACTAAGAAAAATCTTCAAGTATAGAATAATGAAAATAAGTTCTCCACACATTTATTAAAATAAAGTACACATCGAACCGGTTGGTCACTATCAAAATTTAGATGATAAAGCTATCGAAACTTCGTAATCCGTAGATTGCCAGATTCTTAGATAAAAGGAAAGTTAATGATCCAAATCAGTTCACATTAAATTACTTCCGATGCCACATTTTACTATTCTGATATCTCAACACACTGTTCAAATCTATGTAAAACACTCGTAGCAATGCTAAAACCAACTCAGTCTTCTTCTTAGTTCTTGCTACACCGCACAGTTCATATAGCGTCTCACATTACGGGACGCGAGCCGTCCGCTACCATACCTCGATAACGACTAACTTTAAACAATGTAGTCATGTGCTCATATCGGCGCTACTTGCGGGTAGGCGGAATGCTACTGTTGTGTTACATGGTCATGTCCATAATTCCTTCCCATTCCTTATCCACCCACCTTTCCCGCCTCTAATGACATCCACGTTGAGGTAAAGACAAGAACCGATTTGGGTTTGACGGACTGGCTAGTTTTCATGCGTAATAAAGAAGTGACATAATTTGTTGAGGAAGGTGCTGAACTGTTTAGCTCAAACTATAAAAGAGTTCCAAATCAAAATTTTGTGTTATCCAAAAGTAGTTATCAAGAGAAAAATTTTACTGGTGCTTAAGGTCCATCGCAGGTAATTAATTAATAATGAGGATGGCTCAGGGGTTAAGAATCTGATTGGGGATTGAATCCCTGTCTTGCCGGGGATTTTCTTAGGCCCTTAACCCGACCTTCACCTCTGGCACAGCTTGCTGTGTAATGTGAAGTACACCAGAACGCTTCCGTGGTTCGGATTCCACGTTAAACTGTAGGTCCCCTGTACCCGGTAGGATAGCACGGTTAGGTTAAGGTGGCTAAGACAGGATCGGAATAAGCAGCCAATAGAAACCCTGTCACCAGGTTATTACGACCACACGCAATTATGTACTTTAATTAAGTATAAAACTATTACTTACTAGTAATATATCAACTAAAATTATTATTTATCCAAATTACACAGTAATTCATAGGTTAGTAGTACGAGCAATAATAATTAGGTTGCTGGAATTTGTTGTATTAAATTCATTCATTACGTTGACGGTAATTTAATATTGATGATAATGCAAGTAATGCTGTCAATACGTAGTACCGAAAATAATGATCTAAAAGTCGTTCATACATGGGGGAAGGGTACTGGTTTGCATCGAGAGGAGTCGAACGGTGGAACCGATTATGCCTGCCCCCTTTGAAGTGCTCAGCCAAATAGCCCGATAATCGATTTCCCGTGTTGACATTATCGCCATAATGAACGGCTTTCAACGCTAGTGGGTTAACCATGACGCAAGCCTTACCCGTTAGCAGAGCTGTGATAGCAAAAAGGTGAAAATAAACTTGAAACACTTGTAACGATACTGTAGTAGGAATTATTCGTGGAAACAAGACTAAGAATATTCAGTACGTTAAATTCATCAGAGTAAATTAGGTCGTTGTGAGAGCTCATTTATGTTGCAATCATAACTACTACATTTGGAATCGGGTGAAAAGTGTTTCTAACAGTGACGGTCGCTATACGTCAAATGGAATGAATAGCCGCGAGATATCCGATGTATTAAAAAATTTAAACGTGAGGAGGACGTTATCCACTTTTGCAGCGTAAGCATACGGACACATTCCAGCAGTATTTTTTTTATTTTTATATACTGATAATTTGCAAATACTTGACTGTATTATAAAAGAAGACATATGTTTTATTCTACGCCATTACTGGACACTATCATTATCAATTGAAATGTAACAGGTGACAATTTCTCTAGACGTGTACAAGTGCAAATTTATGGCTAGCGTTCTCTTTCTACCAACATATTACTCTCAATTTTTAGAAGAACATTCATATAGCCCGATAATCAATTTCCCGTGTTGACATAATTGCCATAATGACCCTCGTTGGCAACGTGTCGTATATATTGAAACACCCTCTTTTCATCCGTCACTCGTTTTCCAATTAGTACCGTCATAGCTCTCTTATACCATTTACCAGAGACTTCTACGGATTTATGCTATATTCGCTTTTCCTGTATTGCTAACTATAAAGTGGATGCCATACCAATCGACCATACTGAACCTGGGAACTGACTAGCTCAGTTACGTTGCATTCGTGATACATCCCCCTCATTACCCTTTATATTTTCTTCTTCTTCTCTTCGATATCGGCAATCTAAGGACCACGAAAAGTAATCCCGTGTATTCATTTCGATCTTTCTTTTTTTGACTTCCAATAGTTCTCCATCCTTCCACTTTGCAGTTTCCTTCTTTCTTCCGTCCATATGTTATTACAATTCCTCTTCTCTTTCTCCTGGAAACCCTTGAATATTCGGATCAATCTCCTAAAAGTTGCTGTATCTTGTATTGAATCTTCTGTTGTTCCGATCTCAATCATATTTGTCTTTACTCCTTGGATCAACTGGTTGCCCTTCTTACTCTTACTTCTACTTTCCATTTTATACAGGGCTTCTTAACCTTTTCCTAGTGCCTATCCTATGTGTCTCTTACCTAAAAAGAAAATTTTAGATTCCCTTATGCCTGAAATGAAATATGAATTTATGGTTATAGTCGTAATTTCGCTTGCATTTAATACTCCGAAATATTCCCATATCATCTATACATGCATATTTTTTTACGATTGTTGGCCTTATACCTAGCCGTCGTTCTCTTATATTAGTTTTTCCTGTCTGTCGTCCTTTGCAAATCTTGCAGTCGATATTTCACCAACGTCCCAGTGTCAGGTGGCAGTGGAAAGTTCAATAATAATTATTAATAATTTTTAATAATTAAGCAATTAATTAGTGAAAATTAAATAATTTAACCATTTTTCGAAGTTGAAATGGTTACGGTTGGACACAGGGGCGGATCCAGGATTTTGTTTTGGGGGGGGCTTGGCTTGAGTGAATTTTGGTTCAGAGGGCTTGCGTTCAGTGGAAAAAAAAAAGGTCACAAAACTACAATGTCAGGGGTGGACCTAGATACGTTTTGGGGGGGGGCATGAGCCCCCTAGCCCCCCCCCCTGGATCCGCGCCAGGTTGGACACATCAGTAACTCCATTATATAAGGGTGGACCACCGATTCAGGAGGGGGGTGACTTCGCCTTTGTATGTGCCTGGCATGTAAGTCGTAGGATCAGCACAAGGTCTCACCAGCAGCCGCTTTATAGGCGCTAGAATCCGTCCTCGGGGGCACCCGAATAAATTCATAACCCCCTCAAGAATCATACTGCAAATATCCGACCACTTCACTACGCCCCCGCCGCGAGATTGGGTTTTGGAATAATCACCCCCCCCCCTCCGCCATATCCGTTGGAGGGGAGGTACGGACTCTCGGGAGAAGCGTCTTTGCCCCCTCCCCCCCCCCCGCGGGTGCCCACGGGGAACCTCGTGGCTGCGACGCTGTCATGACGTGGGGCCGAAGACAAACCCCAGTCACATTGACGTCCGTTGTAATGCACTGAAAGACACAGGGACCTGGCTAGAGGTGGGCAAAGTGACTCACTAAAAAGAGCGGTGTTCATTTGATCATTCTACGAAAAGAACTAGTTCTTTTGAACGGTTCACTAGCTCACTTGCTCAGTTATATTTGAGACTTTTTTTTTTTGTCTCACCCCTCAGAATCCGGTTACACCCCCACTTTTCGATGAAAATACCCCCTTTAAATCGACTTTGATGCAATTAGTAGACCCTTTTTTTTTTAAGCTCTATAGTCCACAAAGCCCACGTGAACAAGCTCTTCTTGATCTTCAGAATCAGCCGACTTATGATCGACTCTCCTAGAAGAACTACCGTTCACTTTTTAGTGAGCGACTGCTTACTCACTCTTTTAAAAGAATTGCTCAAAAGAACTGACTCACTCCCCAACCACCCATCTCTAGACCTGACATTCGGGAAGACGGTGGTTACATCCTGACTGCGGCTGCGGGTTCTGTGTCCCTTCAGACCCTACAACAGCCCGCCTCCCAGGAATGTAACAGATTTCAATGATTTTTCGTAGGCCCTCCAGGCAAATCCCGGGGTTGTTCCTTTAAAAGGCCACGGCTGAATTCCTTCCAATCCTCCTGGGTTAAGTCATCTGGAAAACTTCCCTGAGACCCTACAGCAGCCCGCCTCCTAGGCTTCAACTAGGAAGAATGAAACCTGAAAAAAAACTTAAAAAAACATACTCATTGCTTTGTTGCTTATCAGCGACTAAAATGACTACTCTTTCATATTACGGAGAGCTGTGTAAGTATTTTGGTTTGCCAGTCACTTCTCAAGCAACTGTTCGGACTGGCTGTAGAGTACAATTCTGCTGTCGACATCAAACAGTCAAGTCCAGTCATCGAAAGTAATAAATTATGTAAGCCCGTCGATCAGTACAACAATTAATAGTATCTTGCTTATCACTGACTCCTTTGCGATGGAACAAATTTTGTTACCAACATTTAAAGCATCAATAAAGAAGAGTTTACTAAGGTTTATGGAACGTTTTATGTAGAAAGCTGTCCACATAATTAATTCGAGTTACCGTTGTACTTAGTAGCTTCAGCACTCATTCTTCAATTCTTCAGCATAGGCGGTGCTCTAAACCACAGAGCGCCGTGGTTCAACAAATCAATTTCATATTTTTCAGAAATAACTGCTTTAGAATACCGGGATGGTTCCTACAAAACGGCCACGGGCCAATTCCTTCGTGTTGATTCCGACCCTTTTCTGGCTCTAATGACCGCGGCGCTGACTACCCTTAAAACCTACATTAATGAACAAGCCGACTGCTACGCAAAAATTTAACGAAAGTTAACTGATGACCATGTGAGCCAATTTAAACATCATCAACATTACCTGACCAAGCCCCGGATCCCGAAACTGTTAATCTGCCTACAGACTCCAACATAGTCACTGTCCCTTACCAGTCAAAGCGTTAGTAAAGATTTAAAAGAAATCATTGTTTAGTAGATTTTCAGTCCAAAGAAATTTTACCGTGCGTGCATGCCTGTCTAACGGATCATTTACAACAAAGTTAAAATATTCTGCACTTTCACAGCCAATGTTTATATTTCACTCTATTTCCAAGAACACCTTTCTGAGATACAGTTGTTTTCATATTATTTACTGCTATGTCATAAATAACTGAACAGGGTACTGTAACAGCCCTCATACCTGAATTTTGAATGGTATTGTGCTGTATGAAGTATTTGCAGTGAGCTAAAGTTTGCTTGAATATGATCTGGTATGTTTGTTTTGTAATTTCTTGTAAATCAGTGTATATAGACTTTGTTTTATGAAAGAAAATTATTTAAAGTCCATTTAATATGTTTAAGAACCGAATGGTGCAAGAGAATTTCTTAAATGTTTGTAATTCCATGTATTAATACAAGTTATGATGTCTACAGGACAATTTTCTACAGTTTGAGATGATTTCTGCAAATAATTTTGTATTCAAGTCTCTCTAATTACAATTTCTGATCATTTTGTAATGTTGTTAATTAATTTTGTATTAATTCCGATTTTTTTTAAATATGTTTGATTGTTTGAGTGATTGTTAATGTTCGAGAAATATCGGGCGGATGCCTTTGAAGAATTCTCGTAATTTCGATAGAGACTGTATAAACCATGGAGGAAGGAATTATATGGAGGAGAAGTGACGTTAAATCGGTGAAGCAAGCACTAAACTCTCCCGCATGGTGGCAGCACCGGCAGCGACCATATGGCGCTTCCCAACAATTAAGGTGTTCACATTGTGGTAGATGCAGTGATTATTTCATTTAGTATTGTGTATAAGTGTTTAAAAATGCGAGCTTGTATTGCGTACGGTTGCACAAATAGGCCAGACAGGAAAGAACCTGGAATATCATTTCATAAGTAAGTTGAATTGTAATTATCGTTGTTGAAGTGAGCGGTAGACACCGCAAACTTTGCAGCACGTCTATAAATATTTAGTCATAGCTCTCAATGGGATGACTTTGTTCTCAAATTTTTCTTGGTGTAGTGTAGAAAATCAGCAAACTTGCTATTTTGCACATAATAGACTAGCATTATTTTTTAACGAGTGTTTAAAATGAGATTTAAAGGGGCGTGATTCAGTGAATTTACTATTACGATTTCTTTCGTCACGTTACTGATTATACTGACAATGGATGATGAAATTAACTGTTACGTGAGAAGCTGTGAGTTTTATTAATTTTTTAAATAGCTATTTCAGGCCATTGACTTAGGTTATTTTTAAAGCTTCATATAAGACTTGTTTCTGTTTGTAAATACGTCTATACCTATTTTTACCGATTTTGAAATCTTTCTCATCTATTTATGTAGAAACAGGTTCATGCAGAAATAAAAATGGGCCTCATAAATAAAGAAGTTATTGGCCTTTGAACAAAATCAATTTGGGGAATATGTTTCTAATTTAGTCTCTTTTTTTTGTACAACATTCTCCACCCTCCCCCCCCGTATCTAAATCTAACTGAGAGATATTTTTTTTACAATTGTCCTAATAAGTAGGGCTGTGAAATTAGACAACACATCTTGATCAAGAGAATGTTCATTAAGGTGACTGAATAAACATTTTATTTCTGGTACCAGCCTACAAAATGTCTGGGTTGCTCATCCCTAGAGTGGGTCCTCTTACTTTTTTTCTGGTCTAGGACACATTTCAGACTAACCACAAGTGGTAGTAATAAAACTGAAATATCCATTCTGCATGTCAACCATGTAATCATTGTGGCTTTGACAGAATTAATTTTTGGTCCAGCCTGCATCCAAACCTAAACCCCTCAATTTGGATGTTGTATATCCCCCAAACTAAGCAATATATCGAAAACATTTATTCCTTATTATCGAGTTTTTTCGTCATGTTACATAAGAATCCATCATTAAATTTGACTTTTGCGAAATTTTTCTTCTGCATTTCAACTCAAGACACCTCACTTTTGAGACAGTATATCTCGAGAAACAGGTGAAATATCGAAAAATTTTACTCTTTATTTTTTATTTGTCTCGTCTTTTTAAATAAAAATTCATCATAAAATTTGACTTTGAAAAATTTTTTCTTCTGAATTTCAACCAAAACCATTTCACATTTGAGACAGAATATCTCGAAAACTAAGCAGGATATCAAAAAATTTTATTCTTCGTTTTTTATTTGTCTCATCGAGTTACATAATAATCCATCACCAGATTGCGGCGTCACGTTTATCCTAGAGTCCCCTTGAGGTGTTTGTACATATTCCCCGTGTTTGTTGGGAAGCGGTCAAGCCCCCACCACTCCGGCCATGCCCCCCCACTCCTCCGCCGGCCTGCTTCACTCCCATGCGTGGTAAAGGTCTCTTGCGTCGTCTCCATATTATTCCTTCCTCCATGGTATAAACAGATCGGCTGGACAGAGCAGTTAGTTGACTTCATTCAGTATTCAGTTTTACAGAGAGATTCATCCAGTTAGTTCACAGAGATTTTATTTGCAACGGCTCAGAAGTGCATCTCTGTATTGTATCTATACTTGTGAATATCGCTGACTTCGTTTTGAAATCAATAAACAAATCTTCAATATAACCTTCTGGTGGATTTTTTAATTAATCAATATATATAAATTAAACCACCGAAGAACGTAATAGTACATTTCATTGTTAAGGCCTCCCTTTAATTTTGTAATACGTAATTCATGGTGAACGGTACTGACGGCAATGATCTGATGAACTGAATATCTCGTGGAAGTATAGTAAACATTTTGCCTCGTTGTAATTGAGCCAGTGTAGAGAGCAGATCCTGCGCACCAAAATTACTTCAAATAAATTATGAAAAAGTAAGAGAATTAATTTAAAGATCCTTTCGGTGCTACAAAAATTAATTTCAGTATTTTTACGAACTTCCTGGCTGGAAGCTTACTTGAGAACAAATGGAACGGAAGTTAGTCAATGATTACATTTTAACGTGCATTGTCATAACACATTCTTACTTACATCAAATCCACAGGTGTAAAATGTCAAGACAAGAAACAAAAAATAATTCGTACAAAACTCAAACGTCACGTACAAAGAGGAATTAGTTATTTTGGGACACATCAGTTTAATGAATTCCCTAAAGAAATAAAACAGTTTGTAGGTAATAAAGATGTATTTAAAGAAAACTAATCAAAGTCAAGAATTTGTACAAAAGAATATTGCATCTATTATGACTTTTGGAAAATTCAGTTGTAAATTTTAATGGTTATTTTTTTGGTAATATATAAGAATTTTTAGCTGTGATTATTATCCGTATTGTTTGTATAAATTATTATCCATAGGATGTTTCACATCCTAGAGGGAACTATGGAACAAGAATAATAATAAAAAAAATCTAACATGCTTTGACAATAAGATACATTGCCTAACAGTCTGTTATTTTTTTGGAAGAGAAATAATTGTTTTCAAATCACTTTTGTCATTTCTCTAGCGTTTGTAATTAGGGGAAGTAAACGTGCAACTCTATTCATGAGTCATCTTATTCTACAGGTAAAGTCCTCTTGTTATGTTTACTGATGCTAACAGGTGATGAGACAGTGTTGTACCTCGTGCAGGAGCCGAGCCTCTTTTTCACTCGATGAGGTTTCCAGTAGCGTGGCTGGCTGACAAAGCCTCGGAACGAGTCTTCATTAGCTCCTTTTCTCGGCTAATTCGACGCAGGCGGACGGGGTTAATTGCGTCCGCCCAAACCGCCTCCAGCGTTGTGAGGGGGCGTGTTAGTTTGTGAACACTTTGCGTGGAACTGACGCCCAAACAAAGCGCGGCTCCGGCTCATTCTTCCTGTCCAATTAGTGAACGCTTTAAATACAGTTCTTTAACGGCGTAGCCTGCGGTAACGCGTTAATGGATGTCGGGAGGATACCTGCAACAAAGTGACAGAGCTTAGAGAAAGCTACAGTGTAGACAGAGATACAGCTTTTCTCGCAGTGAGACTATTTGAAGCGAGCAGTAAATTGGACGATCGCTGATAACAACCATATGCTATTCATTTCAGTTCACTATTTTGAAAATTAACAGCATATGCTACAATTTTTTTTTTAAGGAGAGCTATCTCTGCAAAAACTGAGGTATACATTGCAGGTTACGGCTACATGATAACATATTTTCTCCGCCATGTTCTGTAATCACATATGGTTCCCGACATGGCCTGTGGGGTATGTTTTCAATCCGCACGAATTATTCTGTACAATTTAGCTAGTTACCTTTAGCCATCTGTCCTGTACGGAAGTGTGTGCGACCAGCAAGCCGAAGGTGGGTTCTATCCTACCATAGGTGTCTTACTGAATTTCATAAATATTGTAGCAAACCGTTTTGAGTGTTGTTTAGAACGGCGTGACGTTTTATATTGTCTGCACGACAAGGCAGAAAGGAGAGGTTGAACCAGGTATCGCTTTGAGAATTCAGGTTTTCCCGGCGTATAAATGAAACAAAGTCTTCACGGGTTATCTGCCGGATAATATCTTTATTAAATATAATTTCTTTAATACACAACGTTTCGGCAGCAACCTCCGCTGCCTTCTTCAGGTAAACTGTCATGACTATGCCGAAAATGTTATTTGGCATACTCTTTGGAAAGTAATCGGAAATCCGAACAGTTTTACCTCCCCCATCCCCTTCTTTGTGCCGTAGCAAAGGTGATTGGCACACAAAATGGAGATTAGCGATTGTGTACCGCCACCGCTCCTACTCTGCTTGTCCCATTTGAAGCGTCAGACACTTTAGTGCTGTCCCGGAGACTTTAGCCAATGAGAGGGTCCATATGCTATGACCAGTTACAATGAAATTACAAAAAAAGCTTTTTTCCACTATTGTCCACAAAGTAATGTTAAATGTTTGTTGTCACACGCACTCTCAGTTCAGTTTGAAACCCACCGAGCGTGGTGGGTGAACGGTTACCGTTATGGCCTCGTATTCGAGAGGACGCTGGTTTGAATCCCCGTCCGGGCATCCAGATTTGGGTTTTGCATGGTTTCCCCCAATCACTCCAGGCGAATGCGGGGATGCTTCCTTCAAAAAGGCCATGGCAGAATTCCTTCCCGTTCTTTGTCCTCAGTCCCATCCCACCTTCTAATGACCTCGACGACGACGAGGCGTAAAGCCATAATTAAATAAAAACATGGAAACCATAAAATGTAAAATATCGGTTGAGACCTGTTTCATGAAGTACAGTTATCATATCCATTTACAATAACGACGTGAAATCAGCTAGATCAGCTAGTCTCAAGGGCTAACTCGTTCTTGTGGGGTTTGATGGATACTACTGGGTTGTTGGTTAGACTCTCAGTCAAATCGTTTCGATTTGGCTTTTCGGCTCTATATGTATTAGCTTTTGTTTAATATCAACGTCAGGTTGACACTTTCCAATAACTAAAAAGTGAATTTCTAATACGATAGTGACTTATGTATATTAGGTGAGCGATTATATAAATGTGTGTATATATATATATATAAGTAACAGTAAGTGTAAGGTCGCCTGACTGTATGGGCAAGAGGCCAAGTGTAAATAAAATAAAAATCGAAAAAAAACTTCACTAATGTTATATACACTAACTGCATACATATTGACGAGCGCTATCGACTAAGAACATACGGGTTTCATAATTCCTCCGAGTCAGAAGTTATATTTTCCAGGCGTGGTAGGACGAACCCTTATCTCCGCTGAGAAGTTACAACTTTTCTACCGCTGTAAAATATCGTGTGATTCTTTGTTTATCAATATTTGATATTAGATGCAAACTCCAGATTTGAATTTACAATGCCAAACCTGATCCCCCATTTTCTTTATTACCCTGTTCTATGGAGTGTTGAAGCATTTGGAACCAAATTTAAAAATGTACTAACGTAAAAAATCTGAAAATATTATACAATGTCCTTTTATCCAGTAAAAACACCTTTATCATGAGTAACGCGTTGGGAGCTGACGATCCTTGCTCAGTTAAACAATGTGCATAACTCTATAGAAACAGTTAGAAAACAACTTCTTACAACGATATTTCCTTTAGCATTTCCCTGTTCATTTTGTCAGGAATTTGTTTGTACCTTTCTCTAATTCCTTTCCCCATAAGTATCGATGTTTAGGCAGCGGAAGTCAGAATAAGAATATGCAACAGCCGGTATTGTTCCTCTCTGAAACATCTTTTTTACCGAAATCAGGTTACCTGCCTTTCGTTTGTTTCTCTACCTCCTTTATTTCTCCATTATTTCTTCCTCTTTCATCCACTACATTTCCGAGTTATTAGAAGCCATTCACCTTCTTTGTCTGATCTTCTGCGAGCACAATTTTACTGATTGGCCAAGTTTTCTTTCGATTTAATATCACATATTAAAATATTAAAGTATTATGCATCGCGCATTATTAGATCTATGACGTCACAGGCAGGCTCAACGTGTGTCGGGGCATGCAACTTGCAAGCTACGTGTCACACTGGCTGCATCCCTCCAGGAGCACTACGACTCAAATCTTGACACCGTGGCGATCCAAGGAAAGATAACGCAGGCTTATGTTTGCTTGACCTCTGCACAAAACGCTAACATTTGGCAACTAGCCGAGGATAACCAGTTGAATTTAATAAAGTAAGGAGGATAAAAACTGATATCTGGACTCCAAATATTAGTAACCTCAGGTACAGTGAAAGTTTTTCCGTGTGTTTCTTTGACATTTACGAGTCGTTAGACATAACACCATTAGTAAATCCAGGGCACCTGAGGACCACACTTCTATGTTTTAATTTTCTAGGGTTAAATCTTTCATCAAGTTCCAAATGATTGCAAATTGAACTGTCGGTTTCCTGATAAAACCTAGAATCTTTCTTGACGCTAAATTCGTTCGGTCTTTGCCCCGTCCATCACAAGCCTCGAATAAAAATGCAGAACTCCGTGGATGTCCCTACCATCGATTCATAAGGCCCCAAAAATGGAACAAGTTTGCTCTATTTCCTTTCTTAGTATTTCGAACCCAAAATAAAATGGAGCCCTAGTGTTGTCTCTCCGATGTCTTTCCGTTCTTTAAGGGCCTTTAGCTCGTGAAAGAAATGGGTTCGACTCATCAAATATGGACATGTTATGTTTTTCATTCACCAAAACCAATATCCTGTTTTTTTTTTAATAAAATTTATAGCATTCGGGAGGACGGCGGTTCGAATCCCCGTCCGGGCACCCAGATTTGGGTTTTCCATGGTTCCCCCAAATCACTCCAGGTGAATGCCGGGATGCTCCCTTCAAAAGGCCATGGCCGAATTCCTTCCCATTCTTTGCCCCCCATCCTTTTCCGTCTCTAAAGACCTCGCTGTCAAGAGACGTTAAGCAGTTAAAAAAATTATAATATTATATTTTAGTCGGTTTCATCATAAGTAGGTCAAACAAACTTTTCGTATCCCAATGAGTGGTGGGATGATTACAGGTCGTCAAGTAGAGAACTAAGATATTTTATGCAGTATTTTCACTTGAAATTAAGTACTTCAGTGGCCACAGAATTTGTTGATATCAGATTATGTGTCTTATAAACGCTATTACGTAGGAACTTAAAAAATGTTCCAAATATCGAACAGGTATTAACATAAATTTTTAAACACTGAGAAAAACAAGGAAATTTTTTTATTTTTAGGTTTCATTTCCGTGCTTTAGCATAATTTTGATTATTAATATTATTTATTTAGTTCAATCTATCCTAATATACGCGTAACAAATTTGATTGCAAGTGATCGACGGTATCAACAGGATGAGCGGAAATGTGGAGGGGCGTTCGATAGTCATAGGGCGGAGATCGCTGATTAATATGAAAATGTACAAGGCATTGTTTGTTCCACCAAGCGACTAACACATGAGATATACGTGATAGAACATTGCGTTGGTACCTAGTTCAATCAGTGGGGATTCCTTTTTAAAGGTTATGAGTAATAAAGTCTTTTACTACAAGCCCGATATACAGCCTGTACTGGAGAAGACTGGGTATGACGTAGGAATAAGGCAACCAAACGAACATCTTGCGGGCCAATCATACACGTTCACATCGGAGTCACAGAAGAAGTTCTTCTGTAACACCAACTGAATCGCTTCAGACCATATGTCCTGAAGCTTCGCTAGTGCATTGACCGGTGAACATGACTTACAGGTGCGACGCCAGTAAGTTGTGCAAGTCGGCCCGCAGAGGAATATTAACACGATCCCGTACTACCCCCCACTAATCACCTAGGGTTGCTAGGCGTCTGATCTTCGGCTTGCTCATGTTGGTAAGTTAGGAGCATAAGCAAGAGAGGTGGCGTGGTTTGGAAGTGGATCTCGGAATATCACACACAGTCCTCATCATGCCCTTGTCTGGGATGCCCATCATATCGGCAAGTGTAAGGAAATTGATAACTAAATGGATGAGAGAAATGGCCACTACCCAGAGTGTTCTGTTTCACTCTCCACCTCATGTAGCCACCACCTTGATCTCTTACGTTTCCTGTTCGTTAGAACCAGTGATATTTTCTAGTTGAGTGCGACATGTGAGTCTAGGATTCTTTATGATGCCATAGTATATGGATCGGGTAATGAACTGGAACCATGGAGGAAAGAAATATATGGAGACGGAATACCGCTTAGCTTATTCTGTGACGCCGCCTCTAAACTCTCGGCTGATACTGCGCATGCGCGGTGGCGGCGGCGGCCATATTACGTATCCATACATATGCAATTTGGAGACAGTATATCCCGAAAACTAAGCAAGATATCGAAAAAATTTATTCTTTAATTTCGATTTTTTTGGTCGTGTAACATAAGAATCCACCATCAAATTTGACTTTTCCGAAATTTTTCTTCTGCATTTCAACTTAAGACACATCACTTTTGAGACAGTATATCTCGAGATCTAGGTGAGGTACCGAAAATTTTTATTCTTAATTTGTTATTTGTCTTGTCTTTTTAAGTACGAATCCATCATCAAATTTGACTTTGACCAATTTTTTTCATCTGAATTTCAACCAAAAACATCTCACATTTGGGACAAAATATCTCGAAAACTAAACGGGATATCAAAAAATTTTATTCTTAATTTTTTATTTGTCTCATCGAGTTACATAATAATCCATCATCAGATTGCGGCGTCACGTTTATCCTAGAGTCCCCTTGAGGTTATTGTACAAATTCCCCGACGACGACGAGAGCCATTCTCTGCCTATTAATTCATTAGGCAGTGTATTGCGAAGTTTTTGTCTTTCGACATTTACTTCTACATCCTTTGACGTGGCATTACTTCACGATAGGTCTAGCTTCTCTGTTGGCAATTTTCATGATTATTCTCCCATATTATGTGCTTCATAGTTGCCGGCGACTACATTTGTAGGCGCTGGATTCGGCGATCTATTTGTAGTGCAGGCTATGAGCTGCACTAGCAGCTCGATTATATGAGTCATCATTGCGCCCCACTGCTGTTCCATCGGGTCATGGTTGTAGTAGCGATGATCGCTGTGGCCAGGTGTTCGGCCGGGTGGGGCACGGGGCGTCATTTTCACACGACGAGGTGGGACGTGATTCCCATCGCTGGAAATGGCAGCGATCTTGGGTGTCTGACGACAAATCCTGCTTTTGGCCCGTCGGCTGGTTCTCTGCAGGCGCTTGCGGGCTGGACAGCCACGGTAACACGCCGCGTGCCGTAGTCCGCAATTGCAGCATGTGGGTTCCTCCCTCGGCCGCTGACATTCGGCCGGAGAGTGCTCCTCCCCGCAGCGAACGCACCTAATCTTGTTGGTGCATTGCCGAGCAAAATGGTTGAACCCCCGTCACTGGAAACATTGGACAATGCCAGGGGATTTCCTCTTCTTCGACGACGTTGGGCACTGCGTGCTCACAGACGTAGTCGATGGCTTGTTGACTGGAGGCTTGCTGGCTGATGTTCCAGACCATTCTCCAGCTGGCGACGGTTCTTCAGTCTTGACAGAAGACCGAGCGTGGCGGTGTAACGGTTAGCGTTCTCACCTCGCATTCGAGAGGACGGTGCACACAGGGGTATTTGACACAAAAAGTCGATCAAAATTATTTCTACGTAATTTGGATTTTTGTTTCGCTTCTTTTGTGTATTAGAACTTATAACTGTGAAGTAGGAGTAATAATAAAGAACACGTACTGTGTTCATACACGTTATAATATATTAAGCGAATATTTACAAAATATCTAAACAATAATCATATATGTACATTAAAATATCATTCTGACGAACCGTCCCATCCTTCGTCGTCGGAACCTTCACCTTATGGCTCGTTCTCTTCTTGAGTACTCGGGCCCCATTAAAGTAATATTTTAGAATTTTCTGGATTGAATGATTTAGATGTTTTGGGGATTTTGTGCCTGATGAAGCTCAAATACGGATCCTAAGTTAATGAAAGCCTATTAATGACATCTGTGTTACACTACACCCAACTAAGATTTCTGGAGTGTCTCTCCCTAAATCGTCGAAAATATTTGTTTCTAGCTTCTTCTGCTGCTTCTGACAGATTGCCTACAGGCAAAAGTGCATACTCTGTTATAAGTGGGACCTCAATCAATACTTCTTGTATAGGTGACATTGGATGCCACGAGTACAGTTCAATGTACAGTACATTATAAATTTTTCTTGGCCGTGGGGATGAATTTTTTTTAATCTCTATCTTGTGCCCACTATATATTATTCAGATAATAGTATAAAACCTGTCAATCAATGTTTTGTTAATACCTATTATCTCTGCGGACATCATGGAAAGATTTTATAGGCCAATCCACATTGGTCGGATTGGATTTTATGGGAATTTCGATAGATCTTTTGAACCAATCATGGTATTTATTTAAAAATACACTCTCAATTCTCTTAGCAGCGTGCCATTTTCTTTTAATTTCGAATTTAAGCCTTGAAAAACTTTGTTCGAACTGTTGCCTTTGTTCGACCGTGAAAGTCAGTTGATTTAAAATATTTTCCTCGACTAATTGCAACTTTTGCACGAAATAATTTCCTTTCTCGTGTTTAATCATATCATAAATAACTTTTCGGGTCATGTTCATGATACCAGAAGAGCCCATAACAAAGAAAATCTTACATGAAAAAAATGTGACCGAAAAAAGTAAGTTTGATTCATTGTAAATAATCTAGAATATTTTCAAATAAATAGACGTTTGGCACTTTTTGGCACCCAATTTTCAATGGAACACCAAGATAGTACACGAAACTAATACCATATAAGAAATCAGACTGGCGAAAGGTCCGGAAATATAACAAAATCACTCTTTAATACTTTTCGTAATAAAAAAATCAGTACAAAATGAGTCAGCTTACAAAACTGTACAGAAATAAAGTTGTGTGATACCTTTGGATGAATATTACTATTATTTCAATTCTAGGCACCTGGCTGAACAATATCCATGATTAAAATCACCACTACTCACTTAACATCACTCACAAATTAAAATGGTACAACTTATAATTTTCTTGTATTTGCTTGGTAACAGTACGTGGGTCTTGCAATGTGCTGAGAAGATGACTGTTCACGGGGTGGGGAATGAAGCTTATCTAAAAAACATAGCTGATTGTTATTCTATAGACATTTGCCTCGAGTCAGGTAGATACGGGTTCTTTGAATTTGCAAAAAAAAAAAAAATTAACTTTTGATCGGCTTTTTGTGTCAAATACCCCTGTGTGCGGCGGTTCGAATCCCCGTCCGGGCATCCAGATTTGGGTTTTCCATGGTTTCCCAAATCACTCCAGGAAAATGCTGGGATGCTTCCTTCAAAAGGCTATGGCCGAATTCCTACCCATTCCTTGCCCCTATCCCTGCCCCCCATCCTTTCCCGTCTCTAAAGACCTCGCTGTTGAGAGACGTAAAGCAGTTAAAAAAAATAGTAATTGACAGAAGACCTGCTCTTCATCTCCTTAATCTTCCTGATAAGCGCTAGTTCTTCAGGAGAGTATGTTGTTTCCATAATCTGCACAATTTGCTTGCCGATAATGTCGTAATCAGTCAGGCTGCAGGCCAGGATTTGCAGCCCATCCCGCTCTGGCCATGCAAAAAACGGGAGAGCTGTCCGGCACTGCAACTCTCGTAGGTAACTAGTAACATTGAGGTGGTAGGGGGTCCCAGCTCAGCCGGTGCATCTACCTCCATCACGAGTTGTTTGTTGTGGCATCTCGGTACCGTCCAATGCGCCCTGGCAGCGCGAGGCAACGTGTTGCCGTTGGCGGCTCTTCATATCCAATAGTATCGAAGACAACGGTAGCGGGCCTGATACAGAACATGCACGTATCAATCTCGACTGCGCAGAAAGAGTGACATATTCCCCGTGTCTGTATGGATAGGTTATATGGCGGCCACGCCTCCCCACTCCTCTCCGCCCGACGTCACTTCAATGCATGGTGAAGGTCCCTTGCGTCGTCTCCATATATTTCTTTCCTCCGTGACTGGAACTGCCCGAGTATAGTGTGCACAGTGGTTAGGAGGCCGACGCACGTGGGTAGCCTGTGAATGGGCCGCGGCTGATAGTCATCTGACGGCGCCTCGCCACCCACGCCCGCTGCTGACATCTCAATTGGCCCCCCGCCGCGCCACAGCTCGTCCCGTCTCCCACCCCGGGGACGGTAATTTGGACGAGTCGTGATTGCAGGTCGTGACGACCCGAGAGCTTAATGCCTACAGACGTAAATTCTACCTCAGTAAAACGCTCTCGTTTGTTGGCACGCGTAACCATTTAAATCTACCGTTTTCATTACTCGCCTTCCAGCTGACGAACCCGCTTTTGTAGGACAGAAAAAGGAACGGTGTTTCCTGACAATACAGAAGGCCATTGAAAGAATAAATTCTGCTGTTGGAAGGAGATGTGCCACAAGCTGTATTATAAAGTAAGCAACATGTGTGTAATAAATAAATTACCTTTCCCCAACCAGATATTCCACTTGGTTCTCCAACCTTTATGATTAATTTTTTATGTATATAAACGTTTCTCGGGAAACAAACCGGGTAATATTATTACTGATACACAATATTTCGGCGACATCAAACTCCGTCGCCATCTTCAGGTATAGTCGTAAGACTTGTTAAGGGGGCGTCCATAAATTACGTGAGGTGAAAAATAGGAGGGGGGGAGGGTCCGGCGAAATCTCATCAAGGGGGAGGGGGAGGGGGTCAATTGAAATCTCACGTGAGTTTTTGGAAATTTTTGTTCGACTACAGAGCTAAAAAATAAATAATTCTACAAATGACGCGAAAGTCGATTCTAGAGGGGTATTTCGTCGAAAAGTGGGGTTTTAACCAGTTTTGGAAGGGTGAGACCTAAAGAAAAAAAAGTCTCAAAAAATTGCGAGGGCGATTTCTAGGGGTGGAGTCTCTCGGACCAGATCTCACCATAAGGGGGGAGGGGGGGGGATTGGAACCACATCTCACGAAGTCTCACCAGAAGGGGGTAATTTATGGATGCCCCCAGTTTGTGTAGAACACGTTGTTTACAAAATGGAATGGTAAAGGTAGACGTTGTTACGTTGCCTAGCAGCATCTCAGACGTCATTAGACGCCCGCGAAGCACAAAAAACAGAGCGTTGCTGACGAGCAGCCTCAATAACAGATATTACTCGGTTTGTTTCCCGAGAAACGTGTATAAATAAACAACGCCGAGAAAAATTGCGTTCATTTATATTAATGTTTGTTGATTTTTCTTCAGCAGGTACTAATTATAAATAGTATGCAGCCTGAAGAGATATTTCACTACTGAAAATGTTTATTCGTGATTAATACATTATCAGTTTACTTTCAATGCTTTCAGTCAGAACAGTTTCAATGTAAATAATGGTAGTAAAAATGTAATACATTTACCACGGTTTCAAGTGACGTTCTGTCATCAGTATTTGTCAGAATTGTTTTCTCATTGATCACCGAAGAAATTTTTCACTTTTGACGTACCGTTTTCATTGTGATTTATTCAACAAATGCCCACCTTTCAACTATTGATTTCTTGATGAATATTTGAGCCATTTCGTCTGTATGGTATAAGATGTAATCAGTAAAGTTCAGGTATTTTCGGCAAAAAGTCGATTTGTTCTTGCAACAGCACTAATATTAAATCACAAGAGCAAATACTCGTGGCATAAACATAGAATGTATTCGAGAACAAGACATCTGCGTGATCGATCTGTATTCTAAAGTTGCTGAACCGAACTGACATTACCATGCACCTTGTACTGTATATATGATTAGTTCGCAAGATGAAGTTTATTTGGGTCAGCAGGTTATATACCAGATCAGCGAATTGTCACCGGGAGAGTCAGGACAGTTGCTCGACTCTGTATGTCCTAGTCATATAGTATATACACTGGTGGAAATTAAAAGCGCAACACACAAACGGAGTTACAATAAATGAATAAAATCTGGCCCCAAGTGTCCCCATATGAAGAATCTTAAACGATTAAAAATTGAAAGGTTTACATGCAATAGTATGAGAATTGCGGGACTATTTGCTATTTAAAATTGGGTATAATTGCTGAACAGTTTGGTGTAACAACACACATTTTTGCTTCACAAGTTCTTGTTGACCAGGTATTCCAAGGCGAAGAGTAATGTCTGTGACGGAGGTCGGAGAATTGGCGTGTTTGAAATGGGTGCATCATATCGCGAAATCTCCCGAAGGATTGGCCGTAGTGGAATGTCAGCATACAGACTTCCTACATAGTGGATGCAAGAAGGTTCTAATACTCTTAGAGCTGGCAGGTAGATACAAAAGGACAACTGCATGTGAAGACCGCCAAATTGTGTGGGTGGCTGTTGCTGGCAGATGGGTGACTGCAGGACAGATCCATGCAGTAGTAACAGTCACCCCAAGACAATTGTAAACCAGTTGCTTGAACCTGGGTTACACTCTCTGACACCCAAACAATGTGTTCCATTAACCTGATTTTATTGCCAGCATCGTCTAACCTGGTGTAATGCCAAACGGAAATGGACACGTGAATGGCGTACGTTTGTGTTTAGAGACGAGTCTCGATTCTGTCTGTGGCAAAGTGATAATCGACAACATGCCCGCAGGCGTAGTGAAGAAACGGCCTACCCTGCTGTGATTTCAGAACGTCACACAGGTGCAGCCACTGGTGTCATGATTTGGGGGCAATCAGTTTCGACAGCAGGACTCGTTGTTTGTTGCTGAAGGCACAATGACAGCCCACCACTGTGTGAATGGGGTGCTGCACCCTATTCTGATATCATTCACACCATCCAAATAGTTTCTTCCAACAGGATAATGCCCGTCCTCATACTGTGGTCATCACATCACAAGTCTTGCAATGGACTACCATCACAATATGGACCGCACGGTCCCCAGATTTGTCCCCAATAGATGCCAGGAGTAGACACATTAGATCATATGGTCACCTAGCACAAACTCTGCAACAACTGACTGCACAAGACATGCAGGCGTAGAGAGACATACCCTAGGAAGACATCCGAACACTTATTGATTCAATGCCGTCAAGGATCCACGAATGTATAGGTGCTCTCGGTAGGCGCACTTCTTCTGGGATGAACCTGGATATATCTACAAAGTTTCCTAAAATTCCACTATTCTTGTCTGGGTGGTGCACTTTTAGTTTCCGCCAGTGTATTTAGGTTATTGGGTTGAATATAGTATCTTGAATAAAATGCAGAGGCTACTACTCTTCCGAAGGAAACGAAAGATGAAGCTCTGATTTTGACGGTTCTCGGTGGACGAATTTCCATCCACAATGTCGCTGTGGCTGACCCTATATGTATATGATAGTGCTATGCCTATTTAATGGGTGTGCCAGGATGACTGACACGTGAGTTCTAAATGGTTAACCTACGATACCCTATGACTTGCGCCGACTTTCTTCGTATCTTCTGCTCTTGACTTCTTCTCTCTTGAGCCTATCCTCTTCTTCTCTTGCGCTAGCAAATAAACATGAGCATCGGAGGTAACTTGTAATTAGGAGAGGGAACGGGCAGCTACGAGCTACTTGAAATAAAACAATGTCTCTGGAAACCCCATTTAATTGCACTGGACCATAAATCAACTACAGTCGATGTTGTACAAATTCAGAGGTATCCCGTAACCCGCAATACTGACCCTAGGGATGAAACTTAGCCCTACAGCTCACAACTAACAGAGAATGGTGCAGCGAATATCTATCTCCGAGGCCTAGATGTTATCTTGTAGATCGTCAGTCAAGAAGTGAGAGTGATCAATGTATTCTAGCTTGCTGGAAAAGTATTGGCTTGCATGCTCAGCACTGCACGTGTAGCTTGCAACCCGAACTGTCGATCGGCAGAAAGTCGAACAACAGGACGTGCTTACTCGACGTCTGGCTGCAGTGAAACTTCGAAAACTTACATGATTTCGGTATTAAAATATTATAATAAATGACGTCCCGTCACATCGCGAACCTACTCCATATTCGTGTTGTGGAGAGGTTAAAAATAGTATCCTGGTGCTTGGTACACATTCTGTTGAGTATTAATCTTGCACAACCGCCTTTCCTACTTAACTGGACAAGTCCCATATGATGCAAATTTCTTTCATCACCGAGTCTCGAACCAAGTAATCTGAGTCGAGAGCCAGATACCGTCACGGTGTTTTAAAGAACTCGACTACGAAGCGGATATGTGCACCATATAAAAAAAAAATCATCAAATAAATATTAATTTTTATGGCTGCAGTGTTCTTGCTAATTAACAGTCAATGTGAGCTCTTCCGGAGCGGATGGTAAAACACATGTCGCACTCCAAACGTGATAGCACATGCATCAGCAATTCAGTCACGTGTGCAGGAAAGCGTGTACAGAGGATCGTGTCGTAGGTGTCGATTAGAATAGGTACATTCACGCGCATATAAGGGAACCTATACAATGGATTTTCAAGTTGAAAATTCTTTTTGCATTGTATCTGCAGACCGAGAAAATACCCAACTCGGGAGGACGCGGGTTTAGTTAACGGTCCGATCATCCATGTTTTCCAGATTTTCATCAAATGCAACGGTTCCCTCATACTAACATGGATGCATTCCTTACCGTCCCTTGCCCCGATTCCTCTCCAAGCTGAAATCACCTTGGCTTCAACAATACAGCAAAGGAACCATATCCTCAAAGCAAGCGAACAAAGATGATCGCATTTACCGACATTTGGTTCAATCATAACGCCATCTTTCGCTTTTGTCTAAATGTAATGAGTATTGTCTGTCTAGATGTCCCTACAATAGGATCACTGAAGCTTTATACTGAGTGATGTAACCCTACTGAGCGTGACAATGCTATAAGAACTCAATTTGTGGGAAAACTATAAAAAAGGGAGATAAATTGAAATTTGAATAAAATGACAGACATCGCAAAACCATGCACGACAAAAAAACTGTAACTCGTGAAAGGATATTTGATCGTAACCTAACTTGTCGCTACCTTCACTATCCATCATTGATCCAGCGTTTGACAGTTAAACATTTTCATGTATACAAATGTGAAAGTGGTGGCTAAAATATTGTGAGAGAAATTTGAAGCACGTACCCTCAAAAGTGAAAGATATGAAATAAAATCAGTTAGCAATAATAATTTCAGCAGAAACTTATACTTGAGGTAGAATAAGAAAATTGAAAAAATTCAATCTTTGACTCAAACAAAAAGTATAAAAGATGGATCAGTAACCGAAAGGACAATTTTTTTAAACATCATTACTTGATCTTAAACAGGGAAACACGTTTCTAAAACTGCATGTTGTGGAGGAGCTGCTAAAGGTGTTTGAAACATTCGTCTCGAGGCCAAAAAAGCTAGTTTCTACTCCCAAGTGATGCAGTATCAATGCTGCCATGGTTACGCTAGACTAAACATACAGTTTTTCACAGTATTATTGGCATTTGTAGTCCTAGCGCATTTCGCATGGATAGCTTTATCGGAAAGTTGCTGAGACCGGGATTCGAACCCAAAATCTATGGATACCCAGTCATTTTCCTTTAACACTGTGTCACTACACCTGTGGATTAGCTCAGAATTAAGCATAGATGTTATGAAGTGCAAGAAACCGGAAAATTGTTGTTTTTGTAAAGTGTTGTTAAATGAACATGCTGAAAATTAGGCGGACAAATTAAATAAAAGTCTGGAAACAATGGGCGAAGAAAGTGGATAATACTATAATCTTACGGTAAGAAGAAATAGATAACCTCGTGATTTAAATATACGGTCAGTAAAATATAATGAACAATGTGAACACAAGTTACTAGAAAATTATGTGTTTTGGACATTGACACTGTGCCAGTATTCTGAGAATCAAGCGTACAGACAGTAAATTATCAGTTCTCGAAGCAACGGGAGAAGAATATTGATAAATTCGTAACTGTACTAAAAGAAGGATTAAATAGAGGGAACAACAGAAGCTATGAACCTCACAAAGAAAGGGCTTTTGACACAAAATTGAGAATGTCAACTTCTCAGCAGCAGCAGTGAATTTCGCATGAAATGCGCGCTCAAGAGCCTCTGTCAATTCATGAGCTTTTAATTGATTACTCGTAGCTTTTACATACGCGTAGCTAACCGGATTTTAATTACCACTCGTCGTAATTTAACGGTTGGCACCAAGGTTTATAATTACTGCTCTTGTGCCTTAATCTTAAATGAATTATTGCTTCACGTCCTACAGGAAAATCACTCCTCCGAACTGAAGCCTAACCCCTATATATCAGTGCTTAACCTAGAAGTGCATCTTCTATCTATACTGTTATATAACTATCATTGAGCTGTATTTGTACATTAAGATCATTTTAAAAAGAAATTATTGCGGTCGACAATTTGGAGATCCTTAAGAAAAAAGAAAAAAAAAACTATTTTTACAATTTTTATCTGTTTGTTCTACAAAAGTTACTGGACAGACTTGAAAAATTGGCATCCGACATAGAAACCGAAGTATGTATAATCATGCCTGGCCATCAATGCGTGCAGCAGGAAATTAAAAATTCTGAATATTAAACTTTTTCAACTATCATCGCTTAAATAGTACTGAACAGATTTAGATGGAGATTTCGCAATTTAAAATCTTAATGTTTGACATAAAATCTGAGATCAAAATAGAATATAGCAACAAATTAAAATCTGAAAAAAATGTGATAATAACGCCATCCAACAGTTCTTTAATAAAGTGGCTTCAGACAGAACAAGGCATTGTCATCTTACTGCTGCAGAAACAGAAAAAGTTTTCGTACTCTGCACACATTTCAAGGTCATTGTTATCTACATTGTTAAGACACAATGGGACAAGAGATGGCTTGTAGACTGCCAGGGAAAGGGACTTGGTATCGAGCCATTTCTAATAGCATCGCCGGTAAGCCATGATACACCCTCCGAACAGGGAAGAAATTACGTTGATGAACAGGCTTAGGACAAGACACACTTGATTAACCTACAAAAAATACATTATGAAGTTGGTGGATTAGCTGATGTGCCCCACTTGCGTTTCTGTGGAGGATATGTACCGTTTTCGTGCTGATATACAAGCAACGACGATCAAAAAAAACAAAAAAACAACTGCTATAATGTGGTCTAACTGTTAGTGCTATAACATTTCTGATTCGATCTCTCTCAGTTTCGGCCGATGAACTGGTCAAAATATTATCCGTGTATGTTATTCGTACTAAAGGTATAATTTTAAAATCAAACACTTGTACTACGATCAATGTTGCCACCTTACGAAAACAAAAGTCGCTAGACCTGGTCTCAAAACTCACTAGATTGCGGGATATTTATAACTAAAAGATTCGCTAGAAATCGCTAAATAAAAAAGGAAAATGGTGAGGTAATAAAAAAAATAGTATTTTCATTAAATTAAACATAATATTATATTAAAAATCAACATCAAATTTCTAAAAATCCGTATTTCTTCTTCTTCATCTTGGTCTAACGTCGGAGTTGCAGAACTTGCAGATGTTGAAGGATGAGATGAATCGTCAGTCTTAGATTTAGAAGAGTATTTAGCTTAGCATCTTTATCAATTGCAGCCGGAAAGTCGTAACTTTAGCAGTTTATTCACAATTTTTAACTGATTCCTTATAAAACAATGCTATCAAGAGTATTTACAGCTATCATATTACTCATATTGTTTTTGAGAATGTTCATTGTGCTGAAAATCATTTCCACTACGGCATTCTAGTGAGAAAGTGTTAGGATTTGGCTAAATCAGATAACTCCAGAAAGGTATTTATTCCAGCAGCATTCCTGTATTGTGTAAGCCATATTCCGTTTTCAATATATTACGTACGCCATTATTTATCCGAGTGAGGGGCATTACCTACACCCATTCCAATGAAGTTTTTTTTGACACTCTGCAAGGTTGAATATCACTAAAAATCACCAAATATTTTTTTAGCGATAACATATTTAAGAATATCGCTTTCGAGCTTCAAAAGTCACTAAATCTAGCGACAAAATCGCTAAGGTGGCAACACTGACTACGATGATTTTGACTGTACTACTCTTGTCTAAAGCCATAAGTAAGAATAAAAAAAACTGGTAGTAACATGGAAATTGAGTGAAGTAAGAATTAATGCATGTTAAAGGCAGCATCTTGGAGTTCGCCTGGAATTATTTCTGAAAACAATGGAAAACCGAAATCTGGATGGCTAGACCATGATTCGAACCTACGTCCTCCTGGAACATTACTGCACACCCACTACCCTCGGTTTATTTTTTCAGATGGGACGCATTTACTTAAAGAGACAAAATTTTCAATGCTTCTGCCTTGCGTAGATTTGTACTATGACGAAGGATAAAGCTAGAAGTTATTCCCCTTTTCCTAAAATTAATACGATTGTTTTAACTGTAAGGGTTTCAGCCTGACTGCCAATGAATAAAAAAAAAGACCAAAACGGCCAGGATCTCCCAGTTCACCACATACTGCAGTGGAATTAGTATTGACGCTTGAATGTGGCCTCCTCAAGTATTTTGTGCTGGGTAATTTCGCTCCAGGTTCAAGGAACGCCAGGCAAATAGGATAACGACGCCGGGTAAAATTAAAATCGAATTAGCCACTGGCCGCCTCGTGAGACTTCAAACTATTCGCATGCAACACATCAAAGGAGGTTACGATCTGGCTAGTGGCACTTTTTGGAATATCACAGAAATGTGACAGCAATAAACGGATAGTAAGAGAAGTCAGGGAAACGTCTGAACGAATGCGTTAGTATATGAGCTTCAGGAAGTTGAGAACAAAGGTAATTATCCAGTTAGTTACGCAAATTTTAAATTTCTCCCTGTATTCTCTATACCTATAAAACGAAAACCGGACATATTGGTCGTATAAAAACTCGGAAACTACGGGGCAGATTTTGATGGAGTTTTCACCGTTTTAAAGCTTAGAATCTTAATTCACTTGTCTTATGTTTCAACGCTAAATAATGTAGGAGCATTAAATGAAATTCTGAACGTATGGTGAGAAATTCCACAGGAGGAATCACTAGATGCCGCATACTCCGCACTAAACACACAACACAATGTCTCAGACCATAGCCTTTAATTAAAGCAAGAAGATAACTTATAGTAATAACTATTTTGCACACTAAACAAAACTTTAAGTATTCTTTCTTTTAATTCAATATATTCAATTTTTAAAAACCATAGCTTGAAGTATTCTTTCCTTTAATTCGGGATATCAATTTTTAAACGACATAGATAGCCGTAAAAACAACAGAGATTTTGTTTAAGCACGATCTCTGGACAATATCTCTGGCCTTCAGCATTAGTCTTCTGTTTACAATAATATTATTCCTGATTCACTTTTGATATTTTTTCTACAGAGTTAAAGGATCTGGCGTTTCGAGCCACAAGTATATCCATTCACTTCGCAATTGAATCAAACGTGAGTTTTTAACATAATCTAGGGTTGTTCAGTAATGTAGTAATGAAATTTCATAACCAAATTATCGAAGCTTGATATACATGAATCGTTTCGGACGAATGAAAATAATATACGTGCAAATAAACTTCAGCCCACCATTTTCTTGGTAGGGGGCGGGTGAATGTAAGTCTGCTTTAATTCCGAAAAGTTGGCACGTATTTTGTACAAATGTTTTGCGGGAATAAAAATAGGGTACGGTTAAATCTACGCCAACTATACCGGGCAACGCCGGGCACTCCGCTAGTTCCGACAGACCGCATGACGACCGGGATTCGATCCCCGATGAAACAGAAGCAGAATCTCCCACTCAGTCTGTTGCCCAATGAGTAGCGATCAGTTTCTTCCACTACAGCGAAGATACCCCTGCGCTGACCAAGGAACTGTTCCTTTGCGAATCCTGCGTGAAGCGGTAGAAGCCGCGATTGACACATTTTGTACTGGAGGTATTAGACGTAGCAACGTCACAACTCTCTAAGATTTTATCCTTATGATGACGTTCGGCTGTGGGGTATCTACACATTTGGAATGAGTATCTCTACCGAGTGATGCTGTTCCACTTCCATTTTGACATGACGCGCATCTGAAATTATAACAAATTGCTGCAGATTAATTAAACATTTATTATTCTAAACTAAATCACTTCACACAAGGACTAAAGCGAACAGAATATCGATTGACACTTGCTTGGTCAAAATCGGATGACATATCCGTTCACAGTGGCGAATTGGAGATAACTGGGAACACTAAATCACACTTTTTTGTTTTGTTTTTGTTTATTGGCTTTAGGATTTGATATACCATACAGCCAGCTTAATATACATGAACACTCGTTTCGTTTCATTACATTACATTACATTACGTGTATATTACATGAATTATTACATTAAACGTATATTTCTGTATTTTTTATAAAGTCTCTAATAATAGTATATATTTTCCTGTTGTTAGATGCAAGTAGTTCGGTGATACTTGTTGGTAGCGGCTGTCCTGCTCTCACTAGCGAGTTGATGAATGATTGCTGCTGCTGTCGGTATAGGGAGCACCTGAAGAACATATGGTTGACATCTTGCGTTGATTGCCCGTCACATTGGCAGAGCGGTGTATATGCTACGTGGATGCGATGTAGATGTTCCCGAAACGCACCATGGTTAAACCTCATACGTATGATGGATGTTATGAAGTTGCGTTGCGTGTTCCAATTTGTAAACCAAGGACGACGAGGTAGTTGTGGCTGTATCTTTGCGTATTGCCGTCCTTTGAGTCTCTTTGTTTCCTCCCAGAGCATGGCCCATTGTTGATGTATGTGATTGGATATTGCTGCGTGGTAATCTTTGGTGTTGAGTGGAGGGATGAGAATTTGGCCCGAATTACATGCTTCCTTGGCTAACTGATCTGCATGTTCATTAAATATTATACCAGTATGGGCAGGGATCCATATATAGTTCACAGAGGAACCCGCTTGCGCAAGTTCGTAGGTGTTCTGTATTATGCTGATGTGGTATACATTGGAGCGGTGTAGGATGGCCGGAGTTGTTAAAGTACGAAGTACGCTGAGAGAGTCCGTTAAGATTAAGACATTTCGCCCAGGAAACTCTCGCATTTGAAAGTGCTTGAATAATAGCAACCGCTTCAGCTGCATAAACTGGAAGATGATTTGGTAGCCTGAATTTTTGCTCGTGCAGCGTCTCAGGACAGTAGATGGCGCACCCGACTCCCTCTGAGGGTATCTTCGATCCGTCAGTGTAGATATGGATTGAAGTTGGCCAATGCTCTGTTAAATACCCCTGACAAAATTGCTGAATTGGCTGGCCGGATCTCAGGTGTGCCGGAATACAGCTTACCGACATTGGCCTCACGCATTCTTGGTAGGGAATGTCGTGTATTGTTGCTGCTTCCTGCAATGGCCGTTCGGAGAGGAAAGTAGTCAGAAGAACGAGGCTTTGTAGCAGTGGGTATCTTTGGTTGTAAGAGCGAGGTCCTTGTTCTTTTACCAGATGCTGAAGGTTGGTGATTTGTTGGAGAGTAGTTGAATTTTTATCTTGTATTCGAGCTAATACAAAATTTGTTAGCTAGTAACTGGGTTCGGAATGTTAGGGTCTTTTCTGCGGCTTCCAGGTAGAGGGCATTTATCGGAGTTGATTTCATAGCCCCCAGACATATGCGGAGACATTGATTCTCTCTAAATCACACTTGTCAAGCGTATATGATTCCTGTATTTCCACTTGACCTTAAGACGAATAGGCCTATAGGTCCATATTGTATTGTCTTCAGATTCAGCCTCTGGCGATTTTACCATAACTGATAGGCAGTAATATTTTAAACACAAAATAAACAGATACATTTTGATGAAAGCTGTCGGCTGAGACACGACGTGCGTTTAGCTTCGCGGAAGCAGAAGTCATAATGCGCGGAATTTCACTGTATTTCGGATGCAAACAATAAATTCGGAGCTGTAGTAACAAGCTCTTTCTCAATTTGTTGTTACTATCGTGTTACGTTTAATATACTTGTCGCATCAGATCAAGAGAACCATGACAATAAACTCAAAAGTTATTCATTTCACTTTGCGCACCCAAATAACGAATAATCCCATTGTTTGACGAGAAGTTTAACTTCTTTGAGAAACGCTTCTCATTCTAGCTATTAATAAAAATATAACTTTTTGATTTTGAAAAATAAAAACGTAATAAAAACCTGAGAATGTATTATTATGAAAATGAGACCCTGAAAGATTGATTAATGGGCCCACAAACTCTTTAATTCAATATTTTCATGGAAATCATTAAAGTTGTTTTCGAGAAGCCAGTACATATTCAAAAGGAAGATATAGTAGAAACATATCTTAACAAAGTTCCTGAAGAACTGTTGCGGTGACAAACTTGAAGGAAATTGTGTTGCAGAGATAAAAATATTACACAAACACAAAGGATACAGGATTTGGGACATACCCCTTACTTACGATTATAAAAAATGAATCGCACTGCTCGGTTCGCCCGAGTATCAACGGTCAACGCAGCTAGATGAATGTATTTTTTTTTTTCCAGCGTTAAGGTCAGAGCGGCAGTTAATCACAGGTAATAATTAAAGAAATATGTATTTATTGAGAAACTATCATAAAAATATGAACATTATGTGTGAACAAAAATGTGAATAAATGAATGGCGAGTGATAGGTTAACTAGGGTGGAGTTTTGTAGATGAAGGTAGGTGTAGTTCTCTACTACGTGTAGAAGTTTGTGGCGAGCTGTTTCTGTCTGTTGGTTTGCAATGACATCACGCAAAAACTACAGAATAGATTTTATTGTGGTTTTCACAGTTTGATCGCTTATTTTCTAGCTTCCTCTTATTTTACATAACGGCAAGCAGCAAATGATAATTGCGGGAGACGCTTCAGGCAAATACATACAATATCTGCCTCATATACTACACACTTCACAAACAAAAATACATTTATCAGACTGAACATGTGACAAATGACTATACAAACATTCGAACCTTAGGATAAACATTCCAGATGTTTCGAATTATAACTATGGTGCGATTTCCGGGCCCTCTTGATTCGCACCAGCTACCTCTGTAACAAGAGAATATATATATATATACAGGAATTCCTAATTTAACTCTACTAGGTGGCCCATACGAAAATTTCGCGAATGATATAGAATGAGTAGCGAGGCTAGTGGTTCATAATAGGATCAAAAAAGGACCGGTTGATTTGTTGCTATTGTTTATTTGTCAACTGAATTAGGTACGTAGCAAAACAGTTATTAAAACTTCTTAGGAAGCAATTAGAAACGAGGAAACGTTACCCGAAAAACTCCCTACCGTGAAAACACCAAAGTCTATCCGTATCTCTGGGATATGTCGTGTTGGTATCTAGCGCTATGCGATCACTCCTTGTTGAGGCCAATGTAGCGTAGCAGCTTAGCTCTGAGCTATCTCATTTAGTAGCAACAAATGTCTGTTTGTCAACTGAAATATCCAATGATAATGCGATCCCTGCTATCCGAAAAATTTCGATATGTGGTGCTGCTATCTAGTGGTAATGCGATCACTCCTCACCGATGCCAGCGAAGCCTAGCAGCTAGACTCTGAACTATCGCATACCCGTGACCTTCATAGTTCATAATTTTTCCATTCACAGGATGAGTATGTAAAGATTACTTTTTTAATTAATGGTGTTACTAAAACTGAATAATTAATCTTTAAAATGATATCTTATTTATCGATTTTGGACAAGTATGTAGGGAAAAAGATGGCTGATCACAAGAAACACCTTGTAGAAATAATATATGTGATAGGATTTACGTGAAGCTGATGTTTGGACCAGCTTCACAGGCATTGTGACGCAGTGTTGTGAGCGCGGATACCAGCCGTGCCCCTGTGCTTATCTGAGCGAGTGGTTCTCACGCCCCCTCCCGGCCCTTCGTCCCGTTAATTGTTATTGTGCGCCTTAAATGGGCTCTGTCTGGGCGTGTCGGGACGTCCGAATGTTACTGTGCGGGTGAAAGCTCCTTAATGAGAGGCGCACTGTTCAAGGAGGTACTCGCGTTTCGGCACTGTGCAGCTGCCCGGCTAATTCCCGTTTGCAACCTCCAATCTGAGCGCCCAGTTATTAACATCCGCGTTTTCCCCCTCCTCCTTCTTAGGTCGCTTTTTATGACAGCTTACTGCAAATGAAAGGAATTTCTTATTAACTTTCCGCTGCGTCTTGTACACATTTTGAAACTATTAATTAATTGTTTCGTAACTATTTACGTAGAGAAACAGCAGATGACTATAATTATATTTTAAGATGTAAGAACGAAGCTTTTCAAGGAGTTTGTAAATCTCGTGCTTCCAGCCACGTATAGTGTAGGACATTTTGAGGAAGTCCCTCTTTTCCTTGATCCCAATCCTCTCTGGCGATCTTAATGTCGAAAAATAGCAGTCCTAGGAAAAAAAACTATTACAATAGATCATTTTGTGATACATATTCTGCCTTCTACATTCCATTTATCCCTCATTTACAGATCGTTAACTTCCTGACTCCTGCCTTCCTCCCGTTTTAGGAAGATTTAGCAGGCATTTGGCCTACAAGAGATGACATGAACTATTATTTCCGTGCTAACCACGTCTGTTACACCAAGCGTGTTGGGTGAGCGGTTAACGCTCTGGCCTCGTATTCGGGAGGATGCGGTTTCGAATCCCCGTCCAAATGCTTCCTTCAAAAGGCCATGGCTGAATTCCTTCCCGTTCCATGTCCCCAGTTTCATCCCACCTCTAATGACGTCGACGTTACCGAGGCGTAAAGCCATAAGTAAATTTTTTTCAAAAAAGTCTGCTACATTTCTTGGAGTGTACTAAGGCAGCCCTGCGGCTCAGCTGATTGACAGGATCGCGGAGCGTTCAGTCCCCAAGAATGACAGGATTTTTTTTCATTGAAGTGAAACTTTAAACGAGGAAACACATTCCTACTAAAGAGACTGAAAGATTACGTCGCCCTACCTTAACCAAATAGTCTACAAATCCATCAGAGCCTTGTTATGCGGACCACCTTACCGAAAATCTGACATGCCGGTATTTTTTTAAATCTTACTATTACTTTGAAAGTCATTTTTTTTTGTACTCTTTAGTAACCAGCATGTTAAATTAATAAATTAGAGACAGTGCACAAAATTTCTTTGAAAATTAGGATAATGTGGATGGTAATTTGAGTTGCTTTGTTCAAACAATTGCGATGTGGAAACAGTGAATGCTACATCCATCATCATCCGTGGTTGCTCAGGCCCACTCCTATTTGTTTGAGCGCCCTTGTGCAATATACCGATTTTTGTCGCCCCCTGTTTTACTACAGCTACCTATGCTCGGCTTTAGGACGACGGAAAAATCGTGTTGAAGGGCGGCAATTTTATTTTGCGTTGACCCCCTCTTTTTTTTAATTAACCTCCACTTCTGTCACCCGCGGCGACAATGGGATAGGCATTTCTTATGCTGTAGGTAGGTGACTTTGAATATTACGTGATCAATCGCTCGATTTGCCGCCGCCCAAGTGTGGTCAAAAACCTTGAAGGTGCGTTTCCTGTTAATAATTCCTTTGAAGGGAAAGTTCTTTTTCACCGTTGCCATTGGATGAATCATCGAGGAGTAATTCCGTTGCGTTTCAGTGTCGCATGACGTTATGTTATCGTCATTTATCAGTTCTTATCTATAGTTATCGCGTAGTGTGTCCTTGAATCCAGGAGATGGGCTTAGAATAGTAACATGGCAGCATAGTAATGACACAGAGGAAGAAACTTGAAAAAAAAACAACAACAAAATAAGCATAAATGTGAATAAGATAATCTAAAATCGAACCCTCAATATCGTGGATCAGAATGTCTAGTCGGTGATACTATCATTAATCGTATCCTAACTTCGCAGTTTGCTCCTGCATCCGTTATTAATTAGTTTCTTACTGCACAATCTGAAACAAGCTTTCTCTGTATTCGAAGACGATGTAAGGTATACGTGACCTCGACCATTTTTGTTTTGCAACGGTATGAAATCAGAAAATTTGTGTAAGAGACTCGTCAATGAAAAAACCAAAATGCATACCGGGGACGCAAAGAAAGGTGAAAAATTAATTAGCGGAAGATTATAAAACGCAGTTGTTCTTTACGGTGGCTGGTGTCAAGTAATTATTATTTTGTAACGCAGAAGTGTCGTAAAAAACGCTGTAATTACACCAGGCGTGTCTTAGGTTTTTTCCCAGGCTGTTCAGTGATAATTGCGAAGCAGTATGTTTTATTGTGCAGCTGTTAGAGCTTAAGGACAGTTTGCCACACCGAGTTTTTTTCGGTCTACAATCCTCTCGACTGTACCTTCGCATGTCTTCCTATCCCAAATTAATCTTTTCATTCAGCACTTCTCAATGATCTGCCTACTATTCCTTTATGGTTCTACCTTTCAGCTGTTCCTTCCGATAATACATTAACCAGACTTCATTTCCTTAATCTGCCTTGTGTACCAATCTACCGAGATTTGTATTTCAAATTTAGACTTTGCACTCATTGCAACACCTCTGTTTGATAACCATATTAAGCCTACCGTACTATTCCGTGTTATCCTAGCCAAGCTATAACAAGGATTTTGTTGAACATTTCCCGCTCTTTCCTCCAACATCTCCCTGTCAGTCTCTTCAATAGAAGCAGTACTTGAAAATTTCCTTAAAAAACAATATCAACTCTACTGTATGGTCATACAAAAATTTATTTTTCTGTCTGTGTCTATCCTCCGTACATTTAGTTTTAAAGTTCATTCCGAGTTCTCCTTATGAATAAGACTCTCTTTGCTTAACTAATCTGTTTTCTACATCATTCAGTCTTCATTTTGGTTATAATTTTACTTCGAGTAAATATAAATGAAAAGATTTTGAAAGATAGCTGGTATTGTGTAATGCTAACAATAGACGAATGTCAATATGAAGAATGTGCGACAAGAGAGTTATCTTATTTATGAACTGAAATTCCGAAAGATGATTGAACCAATGAAGATATCAGAATCGTAGTAACATTGCTACAGAGAGCGATTTCTCCACAGGGAAATGTAAGGGCACTTGAAGTATTACGCAGACAGAATTTTCGGAAGTGGTATGAAGTGTTTCACAAAAGTTAACCCGCGGAATTAGTAGCCATCTGTACATATATAAATATATAATGGGTAGTACTACTTTCGTTATTTGTAAAGGAAAAAAATACGTAACAGGTTTTGCTGCTGTTTTCACATTAGGTATGTCTTAAAACTCAACATGAATGCATGCTGGTCAAAGAAATCATACTCTGAACAAATACGCACCAAAGATTCTTAATTCAATCCAATCAAAGATAAACTCTGCAACACGCTTAAATATTCGCACAAACACTATGCAAGTTAGTTTGAAGACTTGGTTTGTGAAATAACAAAAATAGCTTTACAAAAGTTCGTCAGATTAAACTTTGCTTTTTCGTTATAACGCACATTGTACTTTTCTCTTTTAATAAATTTGGTCGTCAATTTTTTGCCATTTGGATCAGGCGTTCGAAGATATTTATAGCTTCAATTTATGACAGCAGTATGCGGGCAAAATAATTAATTAATTAAAGCAAGCGATGAGTTGAGAGGGGAAATTGGGTGTGCGAGGATTGTTATACACAGACGGAAAAAAAAATCCCAACACCAAGAAAGACTTGTGTTAGATAAACGAAATTTGGTAGGCGTGTTTATACATCTGAAAGATGACATCGATTCAAATTTCGCGCTTCGCGCATAAGTGTGGCGCTAGTAGCGCTACTCAGAGCTTGCAAATCAGGTTTGCTTTAAATACGCGCTGTAAAGTTTGTGAACGTTATTTACCGCTGAGATTTGACATAGTGAGTTGATGTTAGCCAAGAATGCCTTTAAGAAGACGAAGAAGCCATTATCAACAGCTCACCGAGTTTGAACGAGGTCGTGTAATAGGGCTACGAGAAGGTGGATTTTCTTTTCGCGATATTGCAGAAAGACTTGGCCGGAATGTATCCACTGTGCATGATTGTTGGGTGCAGTGGTCAAGGGATGGTACTGCCTCAAGAAGACCGGGTTCCGGGAGGCCACGTGGCACTACTGAGAGGGAAGACCGCCGTATTCGGCGTACAGCTGTGGTGCATCGTACTGCGTCTGCGGCAGAAATTCGAGCTGCAGTTGGTACCACAGTGACACAACGAACTGTTAGAAATCGGTTACTTCAAGGACAGCTCCGAGCCAGGCGCCCTGTAGCGTGCATTCCACTGACTACAAGCCATCGCCGTTTGCGACTCCAGTGGTGTCAAGCCAGAGCTCATTGGAGGACGGAGTGGAGATCTGTTGTGTTTTCTGATGAAAGCAGGTTCTGCCTTGGTGCCAGTGATGGCCGAGTGTTGGTCAGAAGGAGGCCAGGGGAACGCCTGCAACCAAACTGTCTGCGGCCTAGACACACTGGACCTACACCTGGAGTCATGGTCTGGGGAGCAATTTCCTATGACAGCAGGAGCACTCTTGTGGTTATACCAAACACACTGACTGCAAATTTGTACGTCAGTCTGGTAATTCAACCTGTAGTGCTGCCATTCATGAACAGCATTAAAGGGGGAGTTTTTCAACAGGATAACGCTCGCCCTCATACCGCTGTTGTCTCGCAACGTGCTCTACAGAGTGTCGACATGTTACCTTGGCCTGCGAGATCACCAGATCTGTCTCCAATTGAACACGTATGGGATATCATTGGACGACAACTCCAGCATCATCCACAGCCAGCACTGACCGTCCCAGTATTGACAGCACAAGTACAACAAGCATGGAACTCCATACCACAAAGTGACATTCGAAACCTGTATGACACAATGCATTCACGTTTGCAGGCTTGCATTCAAAATTCTGGAGGTTACACCGGCTATTAATTTAACAGTATTTCACATTTGAAATGCATTTTCTTGAGCTTAAATTAACCTGTGATCTTGAAAATTTAATCAATTAAACATGTTAACTTGACAAATGCATTGTCCAAATTTCATTACTCTACAATAATTTTTTCTTGGTGTTGGGATTTTTTTTTCCGTCTGTGTAGTTCCAAATTCTGACAGCAGGGCGCAGGAAAAACACCTAAGTCCGATTCTGATGATCGAAAATTTTCATTTTATAATTAAATATTTAACAAACATAACAATACAAAAAATGAGGGCGAAAAAAACTTACACTGTTCACGGATAGCCGGTAAGCACCACTTAATATTTTTTTAATTTTTACATCTGCGAAATGTGAGACTTGTGCGGATATTTAGCAAAGAATTAGCAGTAAAGCTGCAGGAAACAATGGGCCATGAGCACTTGAACTCAAATGAAAAAACAGTAGGAAAGTTTACCTTACAAGGGAACTGGAACAAACACGTTAATAAGGCAGGTGTTATGAACAATCCTGGAGCAGGCTGCATTTAATACAACCACCGCCTTCACGAACAATACTGCCCAAAAATCCAAACATGCCGTGCACATATTCGTCATCAGTCATCACACCAAGAACCATCCGGGCAAAGCTGAAGGCAAATGTTAGCAGTAAATAAACACTTTATCAATCTGATGGCACAAGAAAAGTGTTTATGAATTTTACATAAAGAATTTCAAGGGAATTGGATGTCAAGATACGAGTAGTAAGTTACTTCACCAGTAAGGGAAACACAGGAAGGGAAAAAACTCTAGAGGAAATCTAGATGATGCGAAACAAATAATGAACTGTTTTTCCATTCTTCTGCAGCTTCTGATTCAAGATTTAAATTATGGCGTCGAAAATAATGGTCTATTAATAAAAAAAAATCATTCAAAAACAGTTATTATTTCTTACGGTGAAGTTTAAAACCAGATGGTCACACTTTTCTTACTGTAACAGCTATTTGGAGAGGATGATGTATACAGTTTTAGAACTGTCTGATACTAGACAGATTTCTCTTTTGGAGAAAGCTTTTTTTATCTAGCGATCATATGCTTTTGTATCATCTAAATTAATCAAGTTTTAATTTCACTGCGTAAATAACATAGTAATGTCAATTAAGCTAAATCAGTTCCAATTTTGATATTTGGTAATTCTTGATGTTATCATTTCTGCTGCACTTAGTGATTATGATTTTACTTTGCTTGATTATTTAACACTTTTTAATGCTGTTCCGTAATTTTGCTGTATTTTCGAGCTTGTCTCTAGAAATTATAATATTATCAAAGAATCATGTAATATATGGATTTTTTTTTCTTGAACCTTTTATTTGTTTTTGTTTGGCTTCGTTCTGAAAGTACACGTTGAATATAAACGATGAAAGTTACCAATATCTTATCATCATCTTTTCAACTGATTCTTGCCAGTGAAAACTTTTTGCTTTTACTACAGTCCCCCTTCAGCTTATAAATAACATAATATGCATATATAATCAGTAAATTGATTTCAAATTATTTTCTATTTGTTTGAGGTAAATGGGAAAGGGAAGAATACAAATATCAGATTATTCAAATAATTTCTGCTGTGATTAGGAAGCATGTAATATTTGTGAATCAGAATCATTTATCGTCAGCTCGAGTTAATTGAGAAAGCATTGGCACGATCACATCGATGTTGAAGATCTTTATGGAAAACATAATCCACTTCAATGAAACTAAGATGTCAACTTGAATTCAGTTGATGGCGTACTTTTCGTGAAGGTGGCTTTGGGATTAACATTGTAACCGATTTTGGTATAGCTGACATTTGTTTATAGCGTAAAGTCAGGTGAAGGTCTGTGGGATATTGGCACCGAAGAATGACATATGCTCTCTCTTTTTCTTTTTTTCAACCCTCTTATTGATCTTCAACGCTGCAACCATCACAGCTGCCAGCAAGGAGATGGAATCAGTTTAATAATAACAAGCGCCGAGTGAAATGTTCTACGCTTCTTTCATATAAGGCAGCGGGGAATATTTTACATTATAACGATAAATAAATTTAGAGCATGACTCAGAAAATACAAAGCATTTATAGTAAACGAAGTTAATAAAACTATAAATATATGATGACTGCAAATGCAGTTGATTTTTAGTTCCTTTATTTGCTTACCGAACGCTTTTTACTATGTTCTCTGGAGCATCTCGGCGGTTTTTTTTTTAAGTTATTAACTTTACCGACTATTAGCAGACAATACTGTGCAGTGCAGTAGAGAGCATGATAATGAGAAAATATACAAGCAGAAAAATGATCTGCAGGCTAAAACCAAGCTAAAATCTCTGACGCCGAGAATTTAGTTACAAATAAATGGAAGATACTGGGAACACTAAAAACGTTCATTTATTACGTATTTGTAATTCATTATATCTGCGATGGCAAATCTTTCGTCAAATTTCACGTTTCTTTCTTTCGGATAGAATTGTCTTCTAACGGAAATTACTTAAATTCAACACTAATTGTGTTAATTTGTTCATTAGAGCTTTACAAATCGTCAGCAGCGGGGTAACTAATATTGAATTGTGGATAAGGAATGGTAAGGAAACGGTGATGGCAATTTGAAGTATTCGTATGTATTGCCGGACCGGTAACTGGTCCAGGATCCTTCCTAATGCGTTTCAGAAAGGTAGAGTGACCCAGGTAGAAGTTCTCCAGGCTGGTTTGTTCTGACCTATAACGAGTGCTATCTCGTCGTGAGCGGCTCTGAGTTATGGCTTCCGGGTCGAGCTGGTCCTTACCGTTCCGTGTGGACACAGAGAGCATTTGGAGACAACACGTCTTTCTGTACCGTGCCCGGCAAGTGACCAGCTGCAAGTTGCAAGTTTCTACGATGTTACAATCGGCATATCAATACACGATTGTTTCTTGAAGGCAGCGAGCAAAGAACTAAGGGAATGATCCAGAGTGACATACATAAAACAAATTACTGTCGATGTTGGCTATTTTAAATAAACCTACGCGGAAAGACTCCATATAACTGGATGGAGAACAACGATTGCTCCAAACTGATGGATCAGTGACACAAACCAAAATGAAATGCATATCAAGTCCCAAATATAGGAACGTCTAGGTCCTGTACCATCAAATTCCTTTCCTGATTTGGGATTTCCATTATTTCTGTATTTTACGCTGCTTAACGGCAATGTTTAAGCCAAGTACTAAAAAACTTCAAAACAAACGTCTGAATGCTGAACGTCGGAGCAAAAAGCAAATGACTATGGGCTATAATGTGTTTTCACGAACTGAAAGTAAACCGAGAAAGATATAGGATAATGAAATTGAATACTGTATGTCAAAATGCAGGAAAATAGTTTTTCTTACGTCAAGAACTTTTAATAATTCTTTTTTAAGTTCATTTCTCTCATAGTATTTTCTGATAGTAGCTCTTTTGTTATTCAGATTTAATATAATGCCTGTTTTCGATCCATAAGGGTTACATTTAAGTTTCATAAAACGATTAAAAGAATAAGCATTGCTTCAAGTTTATAATTACCGCTACAATTATCTTCACTCTTTTTTTTTAATTGTCTGTATATAGGTTTTGTCCCTGACTGAACGAGGTGTACTGGCTAAGTACAAGCGAAATAGGGAATCTATTTCAATAATAATTAATTTGCTGTTGGCCATGTTCCACAGTTGTTACATAAGTGTTTTCATATAAACACCGTCTTTTAACAACTGTTTTCTTAATATTTTTCACCAGACACGTTTCACATATTGATGATGCCTCACTCCAAAATAGCGAAACGCTTCTGGTGAAAAACACTAATAAACCAGTTGTTAAAAGACGGTTTTAATTCAAAACATTTATTTCTATAATCTTTGTCGACAGGCTAACACCATGACCAGAAGTGCACATCGGAAACAAGAACGAATTTACATCATGTTCAAAGCAACAGGTTTTTTCATCCTCTGTGTTGACGTACCGAATTCCATGGTCCGTTATTTTATTTACACTTACTTTTATATCCAGTTTATATTTTTTTTAATTTTGTGTCATTACCATTCTTGTTAGCTAAATTTCCAGCTGCCTGTTGTTACAATATTGCCATCTATTGTGACCATGGACTCAATACCAGAAATCTAATGTTAGGACAGCATAAAAAGTATTTCTTTGCTATTTTTAAATTAGATATTAATTTTTTGCGCCACCCCGATGCGAGGTCAGACTAAAATCCACAGTAACAATGTGTTAAGTAGGATTTGTATGAGACTCAAATAAACGGACACATGCACACGTTTTTCTTCCTTCTTCTTTCTTCTTCTTTTTTTTTTTTTTTTTTTTTTTTTTTTTGAACCCTTGTTTTTGGCTGCGGGGATCTTCCAATAAGACGATCCAAACCATTTCATCAAAAATACCTGCAATATATGCATCCTATTCACAGTTTTATAATTAAATAGATGAATTGCGCCTGGGTGTGTGGTTACATAATCTCAGAATAACGGTAACTATTTCAGTATTAACGCCCTACCTAGAAACCAGTAACCCTTTGCGGACAACAGTATCATCTGAAAGTAGTGCCCATTTCTTTCCTTTTATTCCTCCGAATTCCTTTCTAATTGGTGCTTTGCAGCTTGTTGATGACTACATCATTACAGCCGAGAGAGATCAAAGAACACGGAACAGGAAGGAGAAACCATTTCGAATTCTTCTTGAATGATTTCGGGAAACCGTGGAAAACAGGACAGTCGATGGAATAAAGACAGTTCCTCCCTAATTCTAGGTAAAAATTTCCAATGCGTCAACCGTGGCGTTATTGAAAAAATCAACTTTTATATCCATTTTTGAGTTACTAAATTCATTGCCAGTTTTCGGATATTACGTTTCTTAATTACATCTTTAGTTGATTCAGCTCATCTTTCATAGTTACCGATTCGTTGAGTGTTCATGTTTAATGTAAGGCAATACAGTTTTAGAGACTAGAAAGAAATGTCTGTAGTTAATCATCTGACGTCGCGTGTTCGATCCTTGGTGTAGCCATACTGATTTCGATTTTTCCCGGATTCTTAAAATCGCTTCAAGCGAATGCAGGAATCGTTACTTTATAGGGCTATGACAGAATTAATTTCCTTACTCCAATCCTCCCACAGTTCTGTTGACATCGAAGGCAACGAACGATAAAGACATAATAAGTTATGCTTAAATAGTGTCACCAAAACTCGATGGTTTCTACATCGCTCCCCTCGTCTACCCATTGCATGTCACGCTTTATGGCCCCTCACGCTATTAGCGTTAATGTTTGACGTAGTTCACGAATGTAACTTTTTTTGTGTAAATAGATTGTTCACACTTCCAAAGAAAGCGGAAAACGATAGATGTGAGAATTATCGCACTATAAGTCTAACATTACATTCCTCAAATTTACTGACCAGAATTATATACAGAAGAATGGAAGGGGAGTAGAAGGAATAGTAGATGAAAATCAGTTAGGGTTTAGAAAAAAACCGGGGTACAAGAAAAACAATTCTGGCGTTAAGATTAATACTTGAAGGGCGGATCGAGAAAAACAAAGATATTTTTATGGCGTTTGTTGCTTTAGAAAAAGCTTTTGATAATGTTAGATGGGACAAGATGATCAAAATTTTAAAGAAGTCTGGTCTAAAATACCGAGATAGAAGGATACATTATAATCTTTATAAGAATAAAGTAGCTATAATAAAAGAGGAGATTCGTGAGAGACACGCATCAGTTAAAAAGGGTGTGAGACAAGGTTGTATTCTATCCCGGTTAGTATTCAATAAAGCAACAAAGGAAGTGGAAGAAAGATTTGAATGTGGCATAAATGTTCAAGGAGAAAAAAATCAGTATCCTACGATTTGCTGATGACATAGTCTTGTTAGCAGAACAGGTTGAGGATATTGGGATATCATGAACAAAATACTGAAGGAAAATTTTGGGCTAAATATAAATCAAAGCAAGACAAAAGTGGTGGCAGAAGCAGTAATGATGTTAAAAGCAGAAAAGCAGTAGCGAAAAGAGCCTTCATGAGAAACATGATCTAGAACTCAAAAAGACCTTTTTAAAACTCTATGTGTGGAGCACCGCACTTTATGGTAGCGAAGCATAGACTTTAGGAAAATCAGACAGATGGAAAATTGAAACATTTGAAATGTGGTGCTACAGAAGGATGCTAAAAATTAAGTGGACGGATAAAGTACGAAACGAACGAGTTTTGGAAATGATGGGTGAGGAAAGAAGTTTGTAGAAGAGTCTTAAAGAAAGAAGAGACAGGTTGGTAGGTCATATTTTGAGACATGCTGGATTGGTTAATTTGTTAGTGGAGGGAACAGTTGAAGGTAAGAACTGTAGAGGAAGACAGAGATTAGAATATATGAAGCAGATAATTGAGGACGTGGTTTGTTGAGATGAAAAAAAAAAGATTTTTTGCAATATAAGTCGAGCAGTATAGTCAGATTGCTTATCATCTGAGTGTCTGGGAAACTTGTAGGCTGTGTTCTGTACCAATGAGGGAGACGTCCAACAAACGAACTTTGACCAGTTTCATGGAGCGCATGTTGCAGTAGTTACACATTCACGACCGGGCCCGGGGTAAAATGGGCGACCCTTTTTTTTTTTAGCTCTACAAAATGGCCACGGGGCCCTGGTACTTTTGACACGTTTACCCCCCCCCCCACCCCCCTAACGCCGGCCCTGAACACATTAGCCCGCTGAGAATGTGTGTCAGGGCAGTGATATTTCAATAGCCTACTAAGGCGGCAGGTGACAGCGGGGACACCTGTGGCTAGAGTCAAGGACACCTGCTGACCCTCGGACAGTTACCTCGACACAGACCATCCAACTAGTCTCAAGGTCACGGGCTCGTCCTTATGCGAGGTCCTGTGATTGGAAAACGTCAAACAATAACAGCATTACATTAAGTGTGACAATATGCAAAGGGAACTATAATATGTGATCATAATCTATCTAACAAGTAGAGAATCTTTATATATAAAGATGAATGTATGTATGTTTGTTAGTTTGTTTGTTCTTCATACAAATCCACAGTTTTCATCCGATCTCGATGAAACTTTGCACACTTATCCTTTGAAACAAGGAGAAAAATACTGTCTACATTTGGCTGAAAAATTATCTGTATAAATAACACATGTTGTCTCATAACTTCGAAATACGGCGATAGACAGACACGTTGGATATGGACGTCTCCGTACCGTGTTTCCGTGTAGTGGACTGGCAGCTCAGTGGTTAAAGCGCTTGATTACGAACGTCGTGGTCTCCGTGGAGGCTAAGATTTTTAAAAATTGTTTTTCATCGTAAGAGTCAGGCCTGGGCCGTAGGTTATTCGGATTGAATGTTAAACTATAGATATTAGAAAGTTAGGGGTGCAATGCGAGGCAAATCGTAGGTAGTCTTGCAATGTTGTAGGTGTACACTTTTTTACGTAATAATGATCCCTCAGGTACTGTTCGCAGTCAGTGTGTGAGTGTGAACCACAGTAATATTATTAGAAATACGGAAGTAAGTCTCTGTCTTTTTTTTACGTTTTGACAACTAAATGGCTATATCGTTGTGATGGAATTTTATAAGGAAATCTGTATGAAGGGCACAGGATATTTTTTCCAGTATGATTAACAGTTGTAGTCACGAAATTTTGAGACCTTATCGAATGATGACAGAAATATGTTGGAAATTGATTCTCTTCAAGAGACGGTACAGTGATATAGTGTTAGCTTTCCTGTCATATTATTCCGACTCGATATTGTTTGGGACCAATCCTTCGTTACCAACAACTTTCTATATTTAATTCTGGCAAAAAAATTCTTAATCAACGCGTAGGAAGTCGCGGGTACGAGCTAGTAATAACATAAAGGCATAGATTAGAAACGATGTAGGTAATGTTGTAACACGTCCCCACCAATACTTATAGCACTTGCAGAGGAAACCATGAGGGAAGGGAAACAAAATTTTAACATGGCTTAAGTATGCAAAAAGAAATGATTAGTGTTTTGCGATTTGCTTATAAAATTGTACTATTGACGGGAGTCAGCATTACTGAACGCAATGAACAAAATATTGGGAGAAGGATTTGAACGTGATACAAACCAAACAAAAATTAAAGTCAAGAGTTTTTCCAATATGGTAACAATGGTGGTGGATTAAATATAAAAACAGGATTAAGACTACCAGAAGAAGTAACAAATTCTGTAGTTTATGGAGTAAGGCAACTGGTGGTCGACGCAAAAATGATGTCAAAAGTACAGCAGTTATGGCAAAATGAGTCTTTTTGAAAAACGGAAATCTTTAATTTTGAAAAATTTGAGCTGAGGTTCTAAAAGAACTTTCTAAGTGTTTATGGACCACAGCACTTAATAGAAGAAAAGTTTAGGGTTTAGGGAACAGAAAATATTGAAGCATTTGATATGTTATGCTATAGAAAGAATAAAAACTAGCGAACTGATAAATTTAAAAACTTACGTGTTGTAGTTATAAAGTATGATATTGTTGGCAGAGAGACCCCGAAGGATAGTCCGGCAGCCGACTTATGACAGATTTTCGATTTGCCTGTGTGATACTACAATAAACTAACCCGGTAATTCTACTGGGTAAAGGCAACCTACATTTTTACGTTGATTCCCAACCACGGAGCGTCCTAGCGTACAGTGAAGATCAGATTAAGAGACCTTAAAAATTCCAGCCGAGAATGTGGAAATGATATCAGAGAAAGAAGAGGCAGAATGGTTTGGTCAAATTTTAAACACATGTGAGAGTGATTAATTTACTAGCAGAGGTGATAGTCGAAGAAACGAGCGTTGAAGAAAGACCCAAGATTAGAATGTATAAAACACATAACTGAGGAATGAAGTTGTAATGGGTATATTGAGATGAAGGGATAAGCTCAGGATAGGATGATTGGATAAACGGATAAAATTAGTTGAAAAAATGATTATAGAGAAAAAAATGGAAAAAGAAATAGCTTAAGGGATATTTATTCACAGTTCAAATACCATATGCTTTGTGTCCGGGGTTATAGAACTTTTTGAGCAAAAATTTTATTTACTTTTGTAGGAACTACTTGTATCGTAAGATACGGAGGACTTAAAAAAAATAATAATAATATTGTTTACGGAAAGAAACACTGGTTGAACTTTATTTTGGATATTTTTACGGCTCTTCTAGCGGTAAAAAGTGAATGACGTCAAGTAATTCAAATGAATGATATTTCGGAGAGCATCTTTTAGGTCGATGAACGGAGATAAAGCCGGTGAATGTGGAACTAGCGACGCCATTTTATAGGCCAAAATTAAGAAAACTTACCAGTCGCAAAAGTATCACAAAAAGAACTTAAAAATCACTTCAGAAATTGAACGAAAATAAATACTAGCAATATGTAGCTCGTACAAGTCAGCGCGAACTGCGTTTATATTCATTAATTGGTTGCCGTCATAATTTTATATGTAAAATTTCATTAAGTTTACTGATAGGCTTCGCACATATTGAGCACTTATCACAGTCCAGTTTGTCTTCCCCGTGATGGGAGTGCATTTACGTTTTTGTTATTTTGTGTGGATGACTGTTATTAGGTCTCTCGTGGTTTAATTAATATAATATGAAATAATTAGTCCACGATACAGTTTAGAATTTAACTTGTTTTTATTTCACTTAAAGATATTCGGATTTCAAAGATACTAGTCACATATATTCATAAACTCCAGCGATAACATCTAACACTTCTTCCAAAGACAACACTGCCTAAACTGTTCGCTCAACACTGTCTCTGGCCGACGTGAACTGTGTTGATGAACTGTCACTGTAAAACTGTCTGAGTTTCTGCCGCTCGCTTTATGTGAGTTTCATTGAAAGTTCTAGAATATTACAAAGGCTTCCGACAGATATTTCTCGAACTTTAACAATACATAAACAATTAACAACATATTACAACCAAAAAAAATTAATACATAATCATTTACAATCATTAAAAAATGTCCAGAAAAGAAAATTAAAGATATTTAAACACAAAATTATCCACATAAATCATTTTAAACTGTAGCTAATCATCCTTTAAACATCGTAGCTCACGTTAATACTTGAAATTACAAACATTTAAGTAATTCTCTTGCATAGTTCTGTCTTTAAAAGTATTAATTAGTCTTTACATAATTTCATAAAACAAAATCCATTTAAACCGATTTACAGTAAATTGCAAGACAAACGTACAAAAATCATTTACAATCAAACTCCAGCTTGCTACAAATGCTTCATAAAACACAATTCCATTTAAATTCAAGGTTTGAGGACTGTCACACTGTGATGTGTGTATGTTCAGTGCAGAGTGTTGGTTGTGTTGTGGATGATCGAAAGATGGAAGAAGGGAAAGGCTGAAATGTGACCCATTCACGCCTCCACTAAGTGGGCAGCTCCACGCGACTGACGAATCATCGTGAATAGTGTATTATGCCCTCACTCCGAACGATCTACGGAGATGTTTGGGATTTAACCCATGACTTTAACGCACAAGTGTGATTAGGAACTGTGCACCACCATATTTCCTACACTGCCGGTCCTGATGATGGAAATTTATTCCAGCACCAGTACCCAAACCAACTAACCCCGTGTCAGCTCAGGACACCATCACGATGGCGCAACCAACGGAGCCAACGGGCAGGTGGCTTTACAGTGCTGATTCATAAATGCTCCAGGCCCTACTCGCATTTCCCTGGTTTTTAAGGTGTGTTCCCATGGCGTGGGATTTTAAGGGTCGCGCCACATCAGCCGCAGTGTATGGATCAGTATGCGCCACTTGTTAGTCCTCGCCGCCTTCCCACCAACTTGCCTAGTGTAGTTTTAGCTACCCGAGACGATAGGGCGACTGATAGCGCCATCCCTTCAAGCACAGGCGGGACCCTTCCCACGGACCGCTCCTCGGCAGCTGGATCGTCCCGGCCGGCAAATGCGCGAGTCGTGGGAAGACAGCTTTGGATAAACAGGTCAATAGGCTCAACACGATGATCAGGTGATGAAAACTGACGGCTACGTAAGGATGGGAATAATTTGAATGCTTATTAAATGGCGAACACCCATCACAGCCCTGGGTTAAGGTTAAGGTATGGTGAGACAGCTTACAGAACAACAAAATCGACACCATCAACAAACTTATATTTCCTACGTTCCCTTTTCATCGCCCGGACGGCAAAATGTCTACCCAATACTTAAACCTTTGCCTGTTGAGGTGAGTTAAAGACCTTACATACTTACACAAGCCTCAGATGCAACAAATAATTAAATGTCTGTCCCAGGCATTCTGTAATGCGTGCTTTGCCAATTTTATCTGTCTCAACGTCCACTGAATGCCCTACATGCCCTAATTTATTACTATTGATGTTCCGGTACAAGTAAATAAGAGTAAGTACTCGATACTTTGTTTCGATACCGAGTACTTTTCGTATTCAAATTAATTCGTTCGATACTTACTCGGTATCGGAAGAAAAGTACTTGTATCGAATCGAAAGTATCGAAACGCACCCGGTGTTAAATTCTAAATGCATCATCCCCGCTGCGCCACTCAGTCGCGCCTGCGAAATTAATTTCTCACTGACGTCAAGCTGATAGCATCTTACAAGTTAGAATAGGCAATCTAATCTCAAAGAGTTTGTTTTGGGTCCCTATTTCGTTGTAATAAAGTTGTACTTGGCACGCATTTCGTTATGCCTGGCCAATGGTCGCTCCGGCGCAGCCGCACACAAAAGAACTAAAAGATATGGTTCATTAGCATCTAAGTAGCCTATGTGAATCGGAAGAAGAAGCTGCTTCAGCTAGCTTTTCACTGGAATATCACTTCTGTAAACATCACAAAGAAAATGAAAACGCACGGTAGTGACAAAGTCTCTCTCTACTTGTCAAAACCGAGCGTGGTGGGTGAACGGTTAACGTTCTGGCTTCGCAAGGTTCTAATCCCCGTCGGGGCATCCAGATTTGGGTTTTCCATTGTTTTCCCAAATCACTCCAGGTGAATGCCGGGATGCTTCCTTCCAACGCCATGGCCGAATTCCTTTCCGTTCCTTCTCCCCAGTCCCATCCCGCCTCTAATGACCTTAGCCGTCGACGAGGCGTAAAAAAAAAAAAAGAAAGATACTTGTCAAACACTGTAATGTCTCCAAAAGCAAACCAGCAATTGCAGAATGGGAAGAAATGAAACTTATATTTCCTTATCTGTATAAAAACGTTCAACTGTATCCTATTGTTGTAGCAACGTCAGTGTTGACTGAATGTTTGTTTTCTAATGCAGGTGAAACAATGACAAACGAAAGAAACAAGCTGTCCCCAAAATATTTGGAACAATTGCTTTTTTGGGAAACCTTCCAAAAGCGGACTTTTATTGTTTAAAAGTGTTAAAACTATAACAAACAAATATTTAAAGATAAGACAAAACCTTCAAAGTTTGCTTTATTACAATTTTAATAAATAAATAAAAATGTTTACTGATTTGATTTTATTACACTAGGCAAATAAAATAAATAATTTAGCAACATGTCACGTATATTTTTATATTTCGACATTAATTTAAAAAAAGTATCGATATGAGTAAGTATCGATACTTTTGCAGTACTCATATGAGTAAGTATCGTAAGACATTTTGAGTACTACTCATTTAAGTAGGTATCGATACTTTGATGGTATCACTATTTATTACCTGTCACCTACACGATGTCAGCCAGTCCTTCTTTCCTGTTGTAACACTGGTTTCAAAATGCGAAACCAGATCGGGATTCCATTCTGGGACTTAACAACAAAGTTTCACTAACACTCACGCGCTAATCTCAGCCAGAGATATTGCCAACTCCACCACCTGTATCCAGTGTCCCGCTGCGCCATTCATCGTGAACGCTTTTACAGAGTGCCATGAATCACTCAGGCGGCGTCAGACCATTGAACATTTATGCAGCCTCGGCTACAAAGCGAGGACATCTCACTGGAATGATAGCGGCGGTACTGACGGATAACGACAGTCCCCAATGACAGAGACAAGTTATTACGACTAAATGCCGCGGCCCTGGTTAAGACCATAATGCTGGTTCAAGGATACGACTCACAATCACAAGTTCCGTGATTTTGATCCAGTTAATGCTGCGATTTTCAGAATCGCTTATCGTGTTGTTTACCTGTGTTAATTTTGGTTTGTGCACAGGAAGTTTGGATTGTAAGTAAAACGGTTGGTTTCTATTGCCTTGCCAATTATATGGTTAGCCGATGATCGGGGCCACCCATCATCTGGCGGGCCCGGGTACTTTTGACCCGCTTACCCCCCCCCCCCTCCCTAACGCCAGCCCTGGTCGGAGGTTGGTATTGTGCATGGTACTGACCTATCATATAATACTCGCCACATTGGCATTGTACCTCCGTATCTCTATTTTTACAGCATTTTTCAGATGGTACCATCTCACTTTTTATTGACCACCGAATCACCACACTGGCCCATTTTCAAGGATTCGTTTCTTCTGAATAAAAGCGGAATCTTCATAGAATTAGTATCTCGTCCATCCGTCATAGTTTCGCAACTCTTGAACCCTTTAACTTTACTACTGGAAGCTTGGCTGGATCTTCCAGAAAGAGGCGTACTATGCAATTGTGCCAGGGGTAGGGCGTCCAGTACCTTTTCTCTGGAATCTACAGCTTAACGTCGAATACGAACAACCATGCGATCTGGACAACTTCGAATAAGCAAAGCATAACATTTAAAACATTTCTGGCCACAACGTAATTCGAAGCTGGGACCTTCAATTAAGCAGGCAAGCGCCTTATCCACTGAGCTACCTTACCACTCGCCTAAATATTACTTTGAAATTTGTAATGGGCACTGTTTTAGTTTTTAGTAACCCAAACACAATTACAACATAAAAATTAAGAAAAATGTCGGGACTTTACTGGATTTTTTTATTTTTTTAATGATGTTGATGGATGTCAAATCAGATTTGCCAATCCACCGACTATTATAATGTTTAGTTTTTTGTATTGTTCCACGATATGTACGAGTTTTACCAAAAATCATATTTCTTCCTTTACTTACGAAGCTACTAATGCAAACATTATTTCATAATTTAAAGTGATACGTAGCGATTCAATGATTATAAGAAAACTCTAGCGATTTTTTCTGTAGTTTATGGTTTCACGCAACAGTATTTCTTTTAAAAAAATTGTTCAGAACTCTGTATTTTCTAAACAAAATCATATAAGCAGCTAGATAGATGACTTGGATAGCAAATATGTAATGGAAATTAAAAAAATCAGAATTTCTGCCTTTTTATCATTTCTTATTTTAGTTTGATTTAGTATATATTACTTGAAAGACAATTTCGGAAAATGAATAATTAACTCAATTATTAAAAAAGATTTATTGATTTTTAATATGCTTTACAGTATATTTTTTAGTGAGTTGAATTTAATACAAAATCAATGATAGTTACTACTATTTTACGTCATTCTTTTTCTTGCAGTGATTGCTGTACCGCTCATTGTTGTCAAGTCATTAGAACTGGAAGAGGATAGTAGGAAGGCGCAAGAGGGATATGTGCCATTGCTTTTATGAAGGAACAATCCCAGCATTCACTTGGAGTCATTTCGGGAAACTGTTAAAATGGAAATCGGTTGCTGATTGGACCTGCATTCCGTGTCACAACCAGGATTGACACTTTGTCCAAATATTATCTCAAAATTCATCAGAGTCGACTTTCAAGAGCTGCTTTGATTATTCGTAGATACTGATTATGATTTACCTTGATGATTCCATTGAGCTCTGACTCAGATGATAATTAAAACAAAGGACTCAAAGTCCTAGTAATGAGTTTCCCGTTGTTTCGGTTCTTGTAAAGCGAAATGCAGATTTAACATAGTTGGTTTGTCAAAGTGACCAGGGGTTTGATAAAAATTTGCTTCTTGTGTTGGGCAATGATAATATAAACAATCACGTATACTGGGGTTACGATTGTATTGTGACTGATGATCGCGTAGCTAGATATAAAAAAATCTGATTTAGGTGCACAGTTTTTCACCTAGAACAGTTTGGAGTTAAGTTTCCTTGTTTCAACTAAGGGTTAATATTTTTCGCCTTTATTTTTATTTAAAAAAAAAACAACCGGTATATTAGGCCTTATAGGCATTCAGCGAACAATTGCGTTTATTTTTATTTTTCTAAGTTGTATTAGACTCTTCAAGTATCACAAATGTGTCACAACTGTAAGGACAATACGTAATGGACACAACATTTAACTAACACCACCTATGTCCTGCGCCGCACTCAAACCAGTGACCCAGCAACTGATTTTTTTATGGCTTTAAGCCTCGTCGACGTCGTGGTTATTAGGGGCAGGAAAAGACAGGGGACAAGGTACGGCAAGGAATTCGTCCATGGCCTTTTCAAGGAAGAATCCCGGCATTCGCCTGGAGTGATTTGGGGAAACCATGGAAAACTCAAATCTGGATGCCCGGTCGGGGATGGGAACGGGCGTTCTCCCGAATGCGAGGCCAGAGCGTTAACCACTCACCCACGACGCTCGATCCGGCAACTGATATCATGCTTATTAGATCCGTGAAGGATCACAAGTTTTTGGCAAGGAGTTGAATTTTTCTGATGTTGGATCATCAGATAGATAGACGTAAACGAATCCCCAAACAATAGCCCCTGTCTGCAGAGCAATTTCTGTCTCTATTGGAGGTTTCTCATTTCATCTTTAGCAATGGTGGTCTAAGCATAAAGTCGAACGTAAATGTTATATTTCTGGTTAGTCTGTTTTCTTCAGTAGAGTTATTGCTTTTTCATCTGTCTTCACACCTATCTGACTTATGTTTTCTTTCGCAGGCTTTAGAGACGACGCCATGGTGACTTTGTTGCTGCTGTGTCTGCTCATAGCCAGGGTGAGTACGCAGCTCTTTACAATAAAACATTTTTTGCAGAAGCCACTTGGAGTTTATTATTGACTGATGAATAAAGGCGAGAATAAGTTTAACCGATTATACTCTGTTCACCCCGAATTGGCGGCTCAGTGTTCCCCTGATCCACTTCTCACATTGTCGTCCCCTCCCTTCCATCGTCTCGAAGCTGACCTGTGTACACTGGTAGGAGAGTCGCAAATTTCCCCTTCGAATGTAGGGGTAAGGGCAGTGGAGTGGGGGTAGGGCAGACTGACCTTCAGCCGCCTGTGTTAACTGAACGCACTATATTCCGTTCCTACTGTTACACACTTCATGATTCAACACGAACTGGCTATTCTTACCGCTTCGTTCAGTTCACACAGTTTTTGGCTTTAAATCGTGTCAATGCAGAATATTATTTGTCAGCCTGATCTCAGTTTTCTGCAGAAAATTTCTAACATTTCCAACTGCCTATATTGCGTTGTATGACCAAAACAGCTGAGCCACTCCAGTCAGTCTAGAACGCATTTCTTGGACATGAACAAGGTTCAAGAAACAAGTAAGAGGCTTCTCAAATACAATAATTATGACTCATCCATCTTTCAGCAATAAAATTAGTCAACTTTCTTAAGGATTAACCATGGCTTGTATTTTTTTTTAATTTTATTTCCCTGCTCTGATCAACTGCTTTTCGATATTTGGGATAACTGATATTAGTAACCAATAAATAAGATTCGTAACTGTAGTCAGATTTCAGTTTATGCTAAATTTAATTAATGGAAATAGTAGTATAACAATGGGAATGTTGGTTTTTTCAACACCGAGCGTGTTGGTGTAACGGATAGCGTTCTGGCCTCGCATTCGGGAGGACGGCGGTTCGAATCCCCGTCCGGGCATCCAGATTTGGGTTTTCCATGGTTTCCCCAAATCACTCCAGGTGAATGCCGGGATGCTTCCTTCAAAAAAGGCCATGGCCGAATTCCTTTCCATTCCTTGCCCCATCCTTTCCCGTCTCTAAAGACCACGTTGTTAAAAAGGGACGTTAAACTGTTACCAAAAAAAAAAAAGGTTTTTCAACGATTTAGAAACGCTATTAATTTCATGCAGGATTTTCTTCCTTCTAAAATTTTCAGCCATACAAATCAAGTAAAATTAATAAAGCAGAAAGACAGGCTATTACAATGGAGCAACATTAAATATATGATTTTTACGTTTGCAAATTGGTTCGTAAAGGCTGTAATTCTTGCCCCCCCCCTCCACTCCTTGGCAACAATAAGTACCGGCTATAATGACTGATCTATGCTAGGCGTGGTATTCATCACGAACTTTGGTTGGATCCTCCCAAAAGATGCATACTAAGTCTGGAATCAGAGGAAGGACGGCCAGTTTGTTTCCTCCATATCTAATCTAAACCTGTAATCCTACAGGGTATAGGAGACCTACACTTTAACGTAGAATCTGGTGTACTTCACATTACATAGGAAGCTGTGCTAGAGGAGAAGGTGGGATTAAGGGCCTATGAATACCCCCGCCGAGGCAAAGATTCGAACCGGAGACCTTACGAACCTCAGTCAGACACCTTAACCAATGAGCTACCAGACCACTCATAATGACGTATCGGGATAAAATAATCTTGTTATCAAATGATACTTAATGCCATTTAAAATACAGAGTGATTCAGGAGAAATGGTAAATATTGAAGCAGGTGGTAGTATGAACAATATTGAGTACAAAACATGTGTCCGATTTCCATTCATTTTAGAGATACAGGTGATTTGAATGTTATGAATTAAAAAAAACCTAAGAAAATAATCAAGAGCATAGAAATAGCTTATTGAAGTGCTTTATTCATGCAAAAACACATCTACTACAAATAAACTGTTGGCTCATAATTTAACGTCCATAAACTACGTGGCTCGGGGGGGGGGGAGGGGTTGGGTAGAAAGCTACGAAGGGCTACGTGGGGAAGGGATGGGGGGGGGGGGGGTACCGAGGCAAGTCACGCAGTTTTTCATTCATATTATTTGTCACAGTTATAATAAGGTACAGAACGCACAACAGCATGTGTATATGTATTTATTTCCGTAATTTAATTATCTCGGTATATTAATTTACGATAGTCTGACAAGAGAAAACATTATGTCTTCAGGAATCAATAAGGAAAATGCTACGTGCCACTCAATGTTGGGGAGGGGGACGGGATAGAGACTAAAGCCACGTCAGCTTACGTGAGAGGGAGGAGAGGTTCACGAGAGACCAAAATGGAACCACGTAGTTTATGGACGCTCCCTAACGTGGCAACTACAGTCTGTTTTTTTCTGAGACTGTACGTCTGGACTTTGTGAGGTACACAACCTCACATTTGTGTGATTTTACATTAATTAAGCTATTTTTTTATTTAATAAATTGTAATGGTGTGTATTAACTGGGAATTTTTAAGTTCAAAGGTCAAAGAATGACAAGATGAATAATGAGATCTCTGAAAAATAAAAGAAAAGAGTTGTTGAAGAGAAGATTTGAATGGAGAGGACGAGTTTTGGTTTTTTTGAATGAATAAGTTTGAAAGAAGAGATGAAACAGTTTGGCTCACTGGAAAAGCCACGAGAATCCTGGCGGGATTATAAATAGTAAAATATTAGCCTGAGGGTAGAAGATTTAGGGTTATGGATAATGTTATATGACTTGAGAAAAGAGAATTGTATGTTAAATAAAAAATATACAAGTGATGAGATAAGTAGAAAGTGTTTTGATTTGAGATTGAGATATATGTAGATATAGACAAAGGAATTAATTTGAGTTTGTGTGATAAGAATTGGAATAATAATAATTTTGATTTTTCAGCGTGAGTATCATACTAAAACCAGCGCCGGACAAAGAGGGGTTAAGGAAATCTCTATATACTGGTCTGGTGCTGGAAATAGAGGCAATAAAGTATATAAATATATTTAAAGTATTATACAAAAAAGAGACGTTGCATTTAAGTACGTTACAACTTCTAACATCAATAAAGTGAAGTCGATGGTGGGATTTTCAAACATTTAATTTAAACTGTTGTAAAATATGCGTGTGTTTTTGCATGATTAAAGTACTTCAATAAGTTATTTATATGCTCTTCGTTATTTTCCAAGGTTTATTTTATGCATAATATTCCAGCACGTGTATCTCCTAAACGAATGGAAATCTGACACATGTTTATATAAGCTTTTCTACTCAATATTGTTAATACTACCATCTCCTTCAATATTTACTATTCTTCCTTGGTTACCCTGTATATTAAAAAAATCCTAGAAAAAGAAACAATTAATAGTGTGATAAAAACAAGGTGAATTACTACAATTGGGACCACCAGCCCAGAGACTCAAATCCAGGAAAAGCTTCCTGATAACATCACGGGAACTAATTGAGTCACCTGAAAAGGCAAAAGTACAGTTGTGGAAAATGAAGGTCCCTAACATCTCGGGACCACTGACAGTTGCAGAGCGCTTGCCACCTGGTCATGAAGAAGACTGGAACGTCTGGCGGTCCTTAAATCGATTGCGAACAGGAGTGGGGAGGTCCAAGGAAAACCTAGTGAAATGGGGTTATACAGATGCTACCAGTATTAAATGCGAATGTGGTGAAGACCAAACTATGAACCATATGCTCCAGTGCCCTATGTGCCCATCATCCTGTAACAACGATGATCTGTTTCGAGCAAGACAGAATGCAGCCGGCCGAAGGTCGCCGGTTCGAATCCGGCCGCGGGCATGGATGTTAAGTGTTGTGTGTCTGTGTGAATGTCCTGTCCGTCCTGTGATGTCTATACTTAGGAATCATAAAACGTACTGGAGAAACTAATTCACATGAAGAGATATCGTAAACACATTGAGCTGGTTGAATGGCTTAGTTGCCGAAAGCCATTAAAAAAAAATAAAAAAAAAAATACGGAATGCAATTGAGGTTGCGAAGTACTGGGCTAAGTGTGTTGATTTGCACAATGTATATTTAACTGTGTATTTGATGTTTGTGATTCGAGAATAATAATAACTGAAATAGTAAAACATTAAACCATCATTGTCGTTCTGGGTGCCATGATGTATGGATTAAACCATGATGGTCACACAGATATAAACCCTTACCATCATAGACACTAGTGCTGATATCAAACATGAGGAGTACTGTTGTTGGGAACTCCAGTAGTAGAGTCGGCACACTATCACTGATACTGGTGGTGAGTGGTTAACGTTTGTGCCTGGAATTCTTGAGGATTTGGGTTCGATCCCCATTTCAACCATCGGTTTTCAGTTGTTTCCCAAAATCATACCTGGCAAATGCTGGGACTGTTTCTTCGAAATGCCACGGCCTCCAATCCTGCACGTCAACGAGGCGTAAAGCCCTAAGAACAAAGGGAGCAGTACCATATACCTGTCCAAGTTTGGTGTTCATAAAACAGTGCACGGCCAGGAGTAATTGGAATTTCGCGTGTAACGTAAGCAGAAATGAGATTTTCCTAATCACTGGTGCCGTATGAGGATCTGCGTCGGGCGCGTGGGCCGTTATAATGCTCGCCGACCTGTGGGCTGAACAGGTGGTCCCGGGTCACCGCACCTGTCGCCGCTGGGTCGGTGTTTCACCTGTCCTCGTCTCTTTACAATTTCGCCACACTGCAAAAATTCTCAACAGTTACTGCTGGAACGGCAATTTCTGAAACTGTTGGATGGGAATCTTCAACAATGAGAATTATCGATGGTGCAATAATAGCATTTAAACTTAACGCAGCCCTCGACTGAAACGCTGGTTCGATCCTACCGACGAATGCGTGCCAAGCTTACAAGCATTGCCGGGGATGAAGGTAACGTTAATGGTCCCCAAATATTTGCAGGTCGCTAGCAGAGTAAGATGACTTAGAAGCGATCTAAGTAGCCGCTCATCGCAACATTATACTGCATTTAATGGTAGCTGAATATTAAACGCTATGTAATATTCCAAACCTCTGGCCCCACAATGGTTTTTTACTACACCCAACGTTGACCACTGAAATATTCCTCTGGAGTGCTTTCAGGAAACCACGGAAAACCGATATCTGGATTGTCGGGCAGGTAATCGGAACCATCTCATCCCTCTCACCCACAGGGCTTCGTGATTACTCGAAATCCCGTCACTGCTTATGTACTGATTTTGCCTACTAGATTTTTCTTTTTAAACTTTAGTTTCAGTTTTTCATAATCAAGCATTCAAACGATGGGAGGGTCCCTAATATCTATCATAAAAACAATAGTCTGACAAAGGACTAGTAAAATGCATTATACGGATCACAGGCAACATTGCTTTCGACCAATATCCTCTTCCATCACTTCCGAGATACTTACATTAATTACATACCTATCAGATACTGCACTAATAAGTCATCAACAATTGAGTTTACTACCAAAATTTTTAAATTTCTGTCTTCGATAAGCATTACCCTCTTCACTGTGTTTATTATACGAAACGTTTGTTTTATACTCCGAATATCTAATCAACCGACTCTTTCCTGCTTTTTGCCTGTGGTGTATGTTTAATATTTAAAGCGTTGAAGTATAGATTCAGGACTGTGGTCATGTGTGTTAATTGTAGCTTATTGTTTCTATTTCGCATGACAGATGAAAGAGGAATGAGTGCGAAATCCGGTGCTGTCCTATTCAGGGTTATTATTCGGTAACACATGGACGGTCCTCAGCTTTTAGCATTCGCATCTAACCAAGAAGTCAGCATCAACTGTGTTGTTCTCAATCAACCCATACGCTATGCGGAGAGGTGTGGGAGTTAACCCAGTCCTTTGATAAACAGTATCCTGGCCTTGAACCCGTGATCAACCAATTCTCCTGCACTGCGACCCATGAACCAAATGGTGATTTTTTTTCCCTCTGCTTAACGCAGTGTTTCCCAACCATTTTTAGGTCATGTCCCACTTTTAACATTTTTTTTTTTTTTTGCCCCCCATACATAATTTCTAAAAAAAAAATTATTTGTTATTAAAGAAACTGATATAGGATGGTTTTTGAAAGAAAGCACTTTAATATTGTCATAAAACACAGTAAGTAAAAGTAAAAAACATATAATGAAATACTAAAATTCAAAAGATTTATTATGGCAATTTAGTGTGATCCTTTTAGGAATTTGCTTTTTTGCTTCATTTTGTACCTATATCTAGCATTGCATTTAAATAACCCGAAGAGAAAGCGGTAAAGTCGTATCAAGTCAATTTCTAAATTGCCCCCCTAAAAAAAACCAAATTGCCCCCCTGTGGGGCGTGGGCCCCACGTTGGGAAACACTGGCTTAACGTCTCTCTAACAGCGAGGTGTTTAGAGACGGGAAAGGATGGGGGAAGGAATGGGAAGGAATTAGGCCATGGCCTTCTGAAGGAAGCATCCCGGAATTTGCTTGGAGTGATTTGGGAAACCATGGAAAACCGAAATCTGGATGCCCGGACGGGGATTCGAACCGCCGTCCTCCAGAATGCGAGGCCAGAACGCTAGCCGTTACACCACCACGCTCGGTGAAAATTTCTTTTACCACCGTAGCTCGTACTATCTAATCCCCTTCGCTTTCCAAGCATACTTTAAGTGCTTTAGTGACGTGGGCCCGCGGCACTGTGAATCATGTAACCATTCTTCTTTTCTCCTCAGCTGTTAGCGTGGTGATACTTTTCTTGAGAATTTGAGTTGGTATCGTTTCCATTGTGTTCCTCAGTATTGGAAATTCAATTATAAGTTTATTGTCTTGTGTGAACGACAGTACTCTACGGCCAGTGTAGTGTACTGTCAATGAATATACACTGAAGAGCCAAACAAACTGGTACACCTGCCTAATATCGTGTAGGGCCCCCACGAGCACGCTGAAGTGCCGCAACATGACGTGGCATGGACTGGAATAATGTCTGAAGTAGTGCTGGAGGGAATTGATACCATGCATCCTGCAGGGCTGTCCATAAATCCCTAAGAATACGAGGTGGTAGAGATCTGTTCTGAACAGCACGTTGCAAGGCATTCCAGATTTGCTCAATAATGTTCATGTCTGGGGAGTTTGGTGGCCAGCGGAGGTGTTTAAAATCAGAACAGTGTTCCTTGAGCCACTCTGTAGCAATTTTGGACGTGTGGTGTGTCGCATTGTGCTCCTGGAATTGCCAAATGCACAATGCACATGAATGGATGCAGGTGATCAGCCAGTACGCGTACGTACGTGTCACCTGTCAGAGTCGTATCTAGACGTATCAGGGATCCCATGTCACTCCAACTGCACACGCCCCACACCATTACAGAGCCTCCACCAGCTTGAACCCCTGCTGACATGCAGGGTCCATGAATTCATGTGGTTGTCTCCATACCTGAACACGTCCATCCGCTCGATACAATTGGAAAAGAGACTCGTTAGACCAGGAAACATGTTTTTTTTTTTTTTTTTTTTTTTTTTTTTTTTTTTTTTTTTAATGGCATTTGGCTTTCTTCGGCCATACAGCCAGCTCAAGTATGTGTTTATTTCATCCAGTGTTTTTCAGTTTCTATACGTGTATATATATCTTTCAAGTAATTCTGGACGCACCACAGGACGGACAAGACAAACACACTAACACGCAACACTTAAACACCCATGCCCTCGGCCGGACTCGAACCGGCGACCTTCGGTACGTGGGGCCAGTACTCTAGCCCCTACGCTACCGAGGCCGGCCCAAGGAAACATGTTTCCAATCATCAACAGTCCAATGTCGGGGTTGGCGGGCCCACGCGAGGCGTAAAGCTTTGTGTCGTGCACTCAGCAAGGCTACACGAGTGGGCCTACGGCTCCGAAAGCCCATATCAATGATGTTTCGTTGAATGGTTCGCACGCTTACACTTGTTGATGGCCCAGCATTGAAATTCGCAGCAATTTGCGGAAGGGTTGCACCTCTGTCACGTTGAACGATTCTCTTCAGTCGTCGTTGGTCCCGTTCTTGCAGGTTCTTTTTCCGGCCACAGCGATGTCGGAGATTTGATGTTTTACGGGATTCCCGATATTCACAGAGTACTCATCGCTACCCCGAGATGCTGTGTCCCATCTCTCGTGCGCTGACTATAACACCACGTTCAAACTGACTTAAATCATGATAACCTGCCATTGTAGCAGCAGTAACCTATCTAACGCCTGCGCCAGACACCTGTTGTCTTATATATGCGTTGCTGACCGCAGCGCCGTACTCTGAGTGTTTACATATCTCTGTGTTTGCATACGCATGCCTATACCAGCTTCTTTGGCTCTTCAGTGTAAGATGGAAAAATGGAAGATGGTGAAATCCTGTGCCTCCCCCCCCCATTCAAGCGTTCTCTTCCGAAGGACTCTAGGTAAAAAAAGGGGGGGGCAGCCAGGCTTGACGTCCACATGCGACAGATGAATCATATGACCATACTCCACATGCAACCCAATACTTTGATGGGCGACCTGGTGATCAGGGGTTGTGCACCACCACCTTTTATATCCTGCCGACCAAGTCCTGTTAATTATAATTTCTTCCAACAACAGGACTCTACCCAGCAAACTCCATGTCAGGTCTCTGGTATTATCATGGTGTCGCAACCAACTGAGGAATGTAATCTTTGTGGAAACGTAATTTTGGCCACTCCCATTTTAGGTTATAAAGTGGGAACCACCACAGCGTTCGTTAAAGTAACTGCAGAAAAATGTCCAAAATACGCAGGCAATATATTCGGTATCCCAAGGCACATATTTCTTTCCACGCCCATCGTACTTCTCCGAGTCCATTGAGGCTCTAAAGTTGTACCAAGACATACAAACTGCGAGTATTAGTAACTGTTCCGCTGGTATATGGCAGCGCGTGGTGTATTGAGCCGGATGTGAGTTTGAGGTCCCACAGTCGCCGAGCCGTGCGCGCGGCGTAAAGGCAATTTTCCGCCTGCGTCACTGCCCATTAGCGTCTGGGGTCTGCCTGTCATGCTTGCCGCAACATGGAATAAATCTTCCACCAGTGTTCCTCCGCGGCTTCTTTTCGCGACGTGTGAAATATTGCAAGTGACACCGCAACGAAGAGGTGCCAGGTGTGACCTGGAGAGCTGACATTCAGGAAAAAGACTATATAAATGTGGTAGTAAAGTACAGAAGGAGTCGTAAATGAAGACAAATAATCCGGGAACCTCATGCTGCCTCTTGGAACCACTCCAAAATTGTTCTTTTTGTTTAACGTATAGCAATAACCTGTTAGAGTATTTTTTTTTAACTAGCTAGTACTCACGACTTCGTTCATGTTTGTAAAGAATTTGGATTGACAGCTAGTGACATGTAACCACCATAGTCCACAATGGAACACTTAAGGCTATTACCACACACAAACGCCAGTCATCTGCGCTATGTATTTCAGGCAGCAAAGTAAAATATACGGACACACATGTCTTTGGTCGAAATACGGAAATATCCTTGATCGGCCACTTTCAACCACCATATCTCCCACACTCCCACAGTTTCCGAAATTCGGCCCAAAGTTGTTATCGATGGGTGACTCTGTGCTACTACCACACACAAACACCAGTAATCTGCGCTAGATAGTTTAGGCTGAAAAGTGATACAGCATGACACATGCGTTTTTGGTAGAAATATGAAAGTGCCGCAGGTCGACCACTTTCAACCACCATAACTCCCGCACCCCCATAGCTGCCGACATCTAACCACCATAGTACACGATAGAAGACACGATGCCACTACCACACACAAACACCAATGGTCTATGCTATGTAGTTGTGGCAGCAAAGTGACATATACGGAGACACATGACTTTGGTCGAAATACGAAAATGCCCTGCATCAACCAGTTTTTACCATCATATCTCCCACATCTCCACAGCTATCGACATTCGGCCAACGTTGTGCACGACAGGAAACTTTATGCTGCTTCCACACACAAAGACAAGTGATATGTGTTAGGTAGTGGTAGTTGAAAAGTGAAATATAGGAAAACACACGTCTATTTTTATATACATATAAGATTTTCTTTCATTGTAGCAAGGCCGTTAGGCTAATATTCGTATCCAATTGCGACCAACGAGAATAAAATTTTGAAACATACGTGCAGTAATTTCTGTAACTGTGGAAAATCAATATCTTGTTGTGTTGTGTGAGCGGTTAACATTCAGACTTGCATTCGGGTGAACACACGTTGGATTCTTGGTAGGGCCATACAATTTAGATTTCAAAACCAATCCATTCATTTCTTCAGAAATATCATAGTTAAGATGGTTTCCGTGTTTTTAACACATTCCTCACTCTCTGGTTTGCACAATCGACCCGTAAAACCACAGGGAAAATAAATAAAAATCCTGCAAGACACCTAGAGTTGACAGTTTTTAACACAATTAATAGTAATTCCTTTATTTAAACTTCGCAATAATTGGATTTTTTTAAAAAAAATATTAATTTTTCCGATAATGCGAAATCTTGTTAACAATAATTATTTTTTAATTTATACTTATGGCTACAGCCTCGTGGAGATCATTAGAGGCTGAAAGGGGACAAGACAGGGGAAGGAATTCGCCCATGGCATTTTTTGAAGGAAGCATCCTGGCTTTCGCCTGGAGTGATTTGGGGAAACCATGGAAAACCCAAATCTGGATGCCCGGACGGGGGTTTGAACCGGCGTCCCCGTCGAATGCGAGACCAGAGCATTAACCGCTCACCCGCCACTCTCGGTTTGTGATCAATAGCAAATGCGGCGAAATATTAGTTATCATTCAATAATATCAACGTTCACAAACGTTGAGGCCATTTGCGTTGTGTTAAGCTGCTTTGATTTTGTAACTACTTATGATATTTCAATACGCTTAGCTTTTGTAATAAGTTCTCGTCATCAGTTATTAATACTGAGCTACTACCATTGGTTTTGCGCTTCTAATTCGCAGTAAAAAATATTTTGTACAATATTTTAATCGTTTTTATTAATGGCTCTCCGTTTCAGTGTTATTACAGGTGACTACAATTTTTCTCTCCGTTATATTTACCATTTTATCATTATTTTTACTGTAGAGAGTATTATCGATAGAAATTGAGTAAATCAATACGTAATTAACATTACGCGTTACTTAGACCATACTGTAAACGATGAACGGTATACCACTCTTTATATCAGCCACCTCCGCCTTGGTTTCCATGTATTGCAATCATCACTTTCATTTGCTGAGGAAGAATTCGCTCTCACATACATAATCTAATCCGGCGTCGTAGATCACTAACCTTTAGATGTTTTTCTTCCTGCGGAATCGGTTGTTGCATGGCGTGTGTCAGCGGTCTTAAATCCCAGGATTTTGAATGCGTGTGAGACAAGGCCGCTGTCAATCGTGGGGTCGGGACCTACACGATAGTAATGACGAGGAAAGTGAGTCAGCAGCCTACTTGATGACAAGTGAGTAAGGTGCTTGGACCCACTGCGGCTTGCGATACTGCTACGGCCAGCCCTGTGTCTCGCCTGCAGCGTAGACCACACACGGTGCGCGGGGCGGATCAAGAAGGTCACGGAGAGTTCTGACCCCAAGGGGCAGCGCAGCTAAACACGTAATAGCAGGGTTCAAGCCATCTCAGTCACCACAATGAGCCTATATGGGAAACAAAATCACTAATGGATACGCTCATCCACATCTTCTTAATATAATTCGTGAATGAGCCCTGCGGAGTTTCTTTTGACTGATCACGTCTATGCGTTAAGCTAAGGGGTCACGAAACTCAATCATTACGGAAGACTTTTAACACATTGACTGCCACGTGAGCCAATGTTGGCTCACAGTTGCATGGGTTATGACGCCACGTGAGCCATATTTGGTTCACGTATACATTGTGCAGTGAGCCGCGTGAGCCATAACTGGCTCACATGCAGAGTTGTGTTTAGAGGCCTCGTGAGTCTCATGGGGCTCACAGATAATGCGTTTCAACTATGGGTTTAAAAGTGGTGGCTCCACTGAACACTCTGAAGTTCTTAGCAATCAATATTTTTGCATTTGGTAGCCCTGGTGATTCCTAACTGCAACCCTCAGAGATCAACTTTCGACGACTCAGCTGTAGTACTGTTTTGTTTTGCTGATTGCTCGTGTATGCTATTTGAGGTTACGTTTGTGTATTTGGTTAGTTTCCTAGTTTATTGTTATGGCCAAAAGAAGAAAAACTTTTGAAGAACTTGAACAGCTAGTTAATGAGGCTATGCAAGATAGCTTATCAAGTTATCAATTTTATATGTGTTAATAAGCAAATAAACAAAGAGTTTGAATCATTTCTTGAAAAACGATTTTTTTTATACCTATTGTGTTTTAAATGACGTGAGCCACATGTGGCCACAGATCGTAATTGTGTTAAAATGTAGTTGTTGGGCCACGTGAGCCTTATATGGCTCACACCTGTTATCAATCCAGATCAGTCATAACTTGATATTTTATGAAGTAACTTAGTTCTACATGATCAAAGGAAGACATCTGATTCAAAAAATAAATTTGGCCTCACAAGTAATATTCGTGATTTCAATGTGGCACAGCAATACATAATCCAAGTTTCATCATGGCAGTCAATGTGTTAAAGCTTATTACTCAGTGACTGCCACAAATAATCCCGACGTTAAGGTGTTACTACGTTACTATGGACACGGCATCACAGACAAACTCATTTGCCTCTGCAGACGCCAAAATCCACCACAAACTATTTCTTAGGCTCAGATAGCTGCTCTAAATGCATGTGTAATCTGTTCTTCGCGTAATAAGTATGAAGTGAGAACGAGAACCAGAATAGATATTTAACATTACTTCGGGCAATTTTTTTTATGTTTTCAGAATTTCACGTCATAAGACCAAAAAATAGATGTCAAAATACATGCTAATAGCATTAATAGATATAACAATACTTACAAGAACAACACGTTCCACTGACTCCGACGGAAGGAATGCTTGCCTAAACACGTCTTGAAGAACGTTCCGGGGCAAGAAAAACAGATTCACAAGAAACCACTATCGCAATATCAACGAATATAGCACTTCCAATTTTTTTATGAAATTTGGAGACAGCTCCAAACGTAATTTTTAGTCATGACTTGTTCTTGGACAAGATTTCTTCGTACTTACTGTGATTTTCGAAATTACGTATTTAAGTGGTAACACTAAAACGGTTGTTTTGATAACCCAGTTATAATACTTACGCGGGGCTCAGTTTTCAGGGCACCGAGCGTGGTGGTGTAACGGCTAGCGTTCTCGCCTCGCATTCGGGAGGACGGCGGTTCGAATCCCCGTCCGGGCATCCAGATTTGGGTTTTCCATGGTTTCCCCAAATCACTCCAGGCAAATGCCGGGATGCTTCCTTCAAAAGGTCATGGCCGAATTCCTTCCCATTCATTGCCCCCATCCTTGCCCCCCATCCTTTCCCGTCTCTAAAGACCTTGATGTTAAAAAGAGACGTAAAGCAGTTACAAAAAAAAAAAAAAGTTTTCAGGACAACTTAACCTCACCTTCATCTCGCGGCAAAGCTTTCAATAGTAATGTGTCGTACTCTGTACGTCCTGCCTTTAATATTGCTTGTTAAACTCTAGGTTGTCCAACCACAGAGGTGAAATGTGCGGCAACGTGAAAGTCTGTTACCAATTCTTCAAGACCACATACATTTATAATTACCTCGTCTGATTCATTACTTAAAACTTTCGGCGCCAAATTACTTCTGACATGAAATTTGAGGGTCATTTGACCGACTTTTCTGCAAGGGATTAAACCCGTATACACAATTTCTGGCATAGGTTACAGAAATTCTCTGATTTGGTTTAAGCCGTTTCGTCTTGAAACTGGAGGAAATTTCACTGCCCATGGTATGAAATACTGCAACAGATTGATTGGCTGTTTCTGAGTGTATTTCAGAATAATAATATAAGAAGGTACTCTCCAGTGTGACACGCTGGATCGAAGAGGCACAACGGCACCAGGTTTCAGTCCTGAACCCACGTACCGACAGTTTTTAGCAATGCTGGGACGATTCCCATTCTCCACCAATTTCCGCTTCATAAACCACTCATTTCACAAACATAAGTACATGTACCATACAGGACACAAACTTCTATGTTTCGCAGTCAGGGCAACGCAAACATTGTTCCTGTATGTTACAAGCTCCGGGTCTCATAACTGAGGTTTTATCCGGGTAGGACACAGATCCTTCCCTCCTCTCATCATTCACACTGACCGCCTGTAGAAAAACAGGCGGCCGGTAACAAGTGGTTTCTTACCAGTATTTGAATTTTTTCCTAACTTTTTTATTGTTTGATTTAAATATTAAATATTTTTCATGGTATTCACTGGGATTACATAACAACAACAGATTTATGTGTATTAAACGTTTCTACAGGACACATGAGATCCTAAAATAACAACAACACGACGAATCTTGATGTCTCAAAATATAACACCTTATGTCCTTTTGACTGAACAGGAAATACTATTGTATACTGAAAGGTCAAAACAGAAATTTTCCTTCCGTATTTTTTTACGCAAAGGACGTTAGTACATTGTACAGGTGGGTGGAAAAGGTTTCAAAGTTCTGCACTTGTTGGAAAGAGTGATGAGAGGATGTACGGGAGAAGTCAAGGAACTGGGTTACAAACCTTTGGTCAGACCATTGCTCGAATATGGTAGTGTAGTATGGGACCCACATTTTACGTATCAAATACAGGAGGTGGAGAGGGTGCAAAGAAGGGCTGCTAGATTTGTTTCTGGAAATTATCACAGAATGCAATCAGTGATGGATATGATAAAGGAGCTGGAATGGGATTCATTGCAAGGCAGGAGGAGGATGAGGAGAGTCATGGGAGTGTACAGGGCATATACTGGTGATGAGGCATGGAAAGATATTGCAATAGGTATGAAAAGTAGTTCATGGAAGGGAAAAGATGACCATGACCACAAGCTGGCACTCGATTTCAGGCAGAAGGGTGTGGGAAGATTCTGTTTTTTAGGTAAGGGTGTCAGGGTTTGGAATGAGTTATCAAGGGAAATGATGAATAATTTACCGAAAACTTTGAAAGAATTTAAAGATAAAATTTGTAGAGGGCAAATGTAGGTGGGTGCAGGATAGGGGGAAGATGGGTGTGTAGGGAAATTTCCACCGGAGCCTGTGCTCCATTGCAATTAAAAAAAAAAAATTAAAGTGAAAGCGAATTCTGCAGGACTCGGTTATCAGTCAGGCTTGTCGGAGAAAATCGCCAAGTCCAGCTTATTTTCTGTCCATTTTTCTGAAAGATGTCGCTAAACTAATTATACTTCCAGTCGTCGACCGCATTGAGTAGGTAACCATTACTAAGTTCTGACTATTAGCACAAGTCAGTGGAGATGAATTCGCTCACCTATTAATATTTTAAATCTATATCCTTTGCACCGACTGAGTCGCTCTTACGGCTACAGAAAGGGCCAACTCTCGCCGGTTAAGATCCTGACGCTCTCTTGTAATCTATGCCAAAGATCTAATTGGAAACAGATTTGATGATGAAGACGTTCCATATATAATACCAACAATTTACCTAAAGGTTTTAACTAACTTGTGTACGTTACAGTTTGCGTGGGTAATGCGACATTCATCAGCTCGATACTGCGCTGCTGAATCAATCATATAATTTTAGAATGTCTCTACAGAGACCTCCAAGGAGCGATTAGAAATTTAATACGTGGGTTCCCGAGAGGCACAGGATATATTACAGAACTCGATATTCAATTTTAAATCTGCGCTTGTTCTGAAATATCTTGATTTATTGTCACTTTTATATATTGATATTCACTGTATGCAGCCGTACGGTAAATAACGGAATACATACGAAAGAGCAATTACCTATTCAGACAATCTAAAAACAAGTAACTACTGTCTGTGCAAATTGCTACTACAAAATAGCAGGCGATTCTTAAAATTTGCGGAGAGATGTTTGACGAGAATCTGATTTCGCAATGTGCCGTAATTCAGTGTTTGATTCTTGTTCCAGACATTACATTTTGTTTTTTCATCAGCGCCTTAGTGGCTCAGTTGACTAAATACATAGCTACAAGTGGAGACATTGAATTTTTAATGTTTCTTTAATCTGATACTCACACGCTGAAAATTTTGAGTTTGGGGATCTTAAGTGTGATTAGACGATCAATTGCTCATATATTGTACATAAAACTCTAGATCTCTTATCGTGTAGGACCAACGGGTTGCTTAGAACAGCCACAACGGGGGTGGACTACGCAACTAATTGAAACTATTTCAATTTCAAACTCTTTTCGGGTCTCCTGGCCAACAATGTAATACGCCTTTACTTTTTACTTTACTTTACAACTGTTATTTGAGTTACAGAACTGAATTAAAAATATACGATTAAAAAAAATCGAACAGTTTTCACCGAGTGTCTCTGCAATCGTAAAATGTCTTAGACGATAGTAAATACTGATTCTGAAAAATCCGTCTGTCTGACCATTATCGTCTTGAATTGTTGCTGGATTGGTTAATTTGTTAGTGGAGGGAACAGTCGAAGGTAAGAACTGTAGAGGAAGACAGAGATTAGAATATATTAAGCAGATAATTGAGGACGTGGGCTGTAAGGGGTATGTAGAAATGAAGAGGTTAGCACAGGATAGGAAAGGATGGAGGATTGCATCAAACCAGTCGAAAGACTGATGATGGCAAAAAAAAAAAAAACCTAACCGAAAGGTTTTTCTTACCTGTTATTAAAATCGTTACGTTACCGTAAATGTTTCAAGCCAAAATCAAAAATTCCAATTTCGAAAATCATTTTCTTTAACTTTTCGCCTTCCATGTTGCTTATATGTCCTTCGACTATAGCTGCGAAGCATTTTGCTTCTAGTTGTGTCAGCTTTCCTACGCTCCATTAGTATTTATCGATATCCAGCTGTCTTCTGTATTACAAAGTCCCTCCTAGCAGCTCCTTATCGGTGAAACCAGCTCAGTCCCATTTGCAATTTAGATGAGGTTCTCGGCGGTGAAATGAACACTTGAAAGGACGGCAGCAAAGGAATTTGACGCAGCTTGAAACGACAATACCATTGCAGCAAGAAACGTGAATTTCCTGATAGCAGATCTGGAGCTGTGAAAAATCGTCACATGTGGAAACTATCCACTCCGCTTTTCTGCAATAGAACTTGTTGCTGAATTCCCGTCTTGTTTTATGATATCCGTCTTGAGTTGAATCTTAATGTCTACTTCACCTCCTTTTCTCCACTAATCTGGGCAAATACACTGTACATCTACTGTACCATCTACTTTTCTCTTTTTCTGCTCTCGTCAAAGCTAATTCGTTCTTCATAATTACCGCACTATTTCTACTCAGCTGTTGAAGGTATCGAATGGAAGTACGTACCTCTACCTCATATACGTAATATTCCTCAAAAGGAATCTCTTAATCTATTTTCATAGGGAAAATAAGAAAATAATGGTGGAATAGAAATGCGTAAAAGATTGTAAACAACTGATAATTTTACTTTAAAATATATATATATATATTTGTACTTTATTTATATAACATAAAGTTAATGTACGTAGTTCAATGTAGTTCTTTTGGTTTTAAACAATTTTCAATCAACATTATAAAGTGATCAGTGCCGTTTGGACGGAAGAAATTTTTGTAATAACTCGTGAAAATGTTTGACAGTAATTTTTTCACGGAGAAGATATCACACACAATTATATTTTTAAATTATTATGAGACAATAAACAAGCATATTCCGCAGCGCTGGGATGGTCTACACTTACTAGATAGTTTTTAGGGAAATGTTGAAGCCGACTCCAGAATTATACAGCGTATTTCTGTGTAATCTTGTCTTACATTAGATCTGGAATCTGAAAATTTTATTCTCATTTTCAGGAGACATACCGTCGCCGTATTTTGACTTACGAACTACCAACTTTTTTTTTTCATGCTTGTGATTCAAATATGAAGATTATACATGAAAGATTTTACCTTCCAGTACTGTGGGTTTAGTATTCCACACTGAAGAATTTGGAGCGAAAAACAGCATTTTATGATAATTCACATGAATCGGTGAATGTTATATTGCTCGACATCGCCTTCTAGTTAAGATTAGGGAGGTTCGCCTGAAAGAAGTGTAATATTTCCACGTTTTCACCTCAGACACACAGGCTCAGATGACAAGTATGCACTTAGTGGTTAACACCGAGGCTGCAAACGAATTTTATTTACTTATGACAGCAGAATGTTAAGTAACAGAGGAGAATATTGTATGTCCACTGGTATAAAAATGTTATTGCCAAATTTCTGGTGCGATAAATATGCGAGATGCAGTGATAAGTACTTAAACAATTCAGTTATTGATATGGTCGATTCTATGAAATATTTGGGAGTAACAGTACAAAGGAACATGAAATGGGACTTACACATTAATTCGTTAGTAGGTAGAGCTAATTGTAGGCTGCGATTCATAGGTCGAATATTGAAAAATTGTAATGAACAAACAAAGGAGATAGCGTACAAATCTCTTGTGCGTCCACATTTGGACTATTGTTGTGCCATTTGGGATCCGTTTCGTAAGGGGTTAAACTTATTGGTAACCATGTGCACTCCCACTTTCACTCACGAGTGTAGTGAAATACTTCGTCAACCAACCTATTTGAGCCGGAATGACAGGAAAGATAAGATTAGAGAAATAAGGTGCCGCAATGATTCTTATATGAATTCTTTTTTCCCTCGTACCATTAGGGATTGGAATGTACAACAAAGAGATTAGCTTTGGTACTGAGCACCCTCTGCCACCCACAATTTTGTGAATTGCAGAGTATATATGTAGATGTAGATACCTCTTCAGCGATACTTTTGCCGCTTGGTTGGACACCGTGTTCGATAAGTTGCTCCATATCGATTAATTCGGTCGCGAGCACTAACTGCCGCGCGGAATAATCATCTCGCCTCTCGCGGCAATCGAAATTCGCGAGGCGTCCCATTAGGCTGGTCTAATTGCGGTGCGGATCGTCGCCATATTTAATAGTGAGCTGCAAACCAGTTCCACTCCGCGGAGGACGAGTTGGACGGGGTCTAATTACCTGGCCGAGGTACACGGCAACCGCCCGCTAGGGCCAAGGACAGGCCTGTTAGGCATTTGCAAGAGCTTACTCTGTAACTAATCAGAAGTAGCGCCACAGGTATTTCTATGACCTCTACATGGAAACTAGCTAGCGTAACGAGTATCTTGTACCATACGGACCATTTTGCTGCGAATCAGTATTATTTTGTTGTGACGGACGTATCACTGAGCGTGGCAGATGATTGGAAGGAAGCGAGTTGTATTCCCTGAACGACAATTCAAAGTTATATTTCTCATGATTTTTGCTAAGTAATACAAGCTGTGGGTTCAGTACTGAAGACCGTGGATGATTTAATTCCCGTTAAATGTCACCACACCCTCTAAACTCTAATAACTTAGACCTCGACGAGCCCTTCGGGAACAAAACGGTAAATGTAACAGAGGAGCTTCGTAATGTGAAGTAAATATCGCTGTATTGCCGTGGAGCAAGTTCTTGCAAGCTTGGCGGTTGTTGACAAAACATTTGGTGGCTACAATTTTCCACCCGCTGGGGAAAAAAATAAATAAAAATAAAACCTCCGTCCAGTGAACTAAGAGTCCCTCGAATGAACGGAAGAAGTTGGAAATGCGATGCCAAATACACTGAACGAATCGCCGTTCTGATGAGTTAAAGCGTATATAACAAGAAAGAAGTTTTCGACTCGCGTTTAGATAAATCGTCTTTGTGGAAGAAGTCGCTGAAATCCGGCACTAGAAAATTAATTTGAACAGGATCTGTTAAAATTGAAGTACTTCCGTCGCAAACGCCGTGAGCAATGGCGGAGGCAACTGGTAACGAGAAACAAGTCAGTTTACAAACGTCACTGTCCATAAGATTTTTTATTTTTACATTAGATGCGGTCATCACCAACAACAGTGGAGTACGACGTATATTTGTCTGGTTTGAAACCGGGAAATGGAAGAAATGTTCTCTATTCCATACTTGGCCAAGTTATATCTTTTGTTCCTTTATATATTCAGACATCTTTAAATTATAGTAAGCAAATAATTACAATTGTTTTTTCGTTGCACTTCCCTACCACGATCTAATCTGGGTTATTTCTTTATCCCGCATATCCAACTTGCATCCTCAGTTATCTACTGAAATTCTTCTAGTACATTTTTTTTTTTTTTGCCTTCTAGTTGAGACTAACCGATTGTCTTGGGTCTCAAAATAGCACTCACTGTAGGAACCCTGCTTTCTGATTTTTCGATGAACCCCTTTCTTTACTTAGGGCTCCCATTGTGATATTATTTCATATTTTATGGAATTATTAATATTCAACAATATAATTCGCATTAGCCAGATTTCCTCCAATCTTCTACTACCAGTTTTCACGCCCAGAATGTGATGTGATGCATACACACAATTTCAGTAAATTCCTTTGGTCTCCTAACTTGAACTTTTGGTTCTGGTGATTTTAATTCCAAAACAACGCACCTCTTTTAATCCTTTAACTTCCACAGTTACTCTATTGATATTTATTTTGTTAATGTTAATGTCATGCATCCTTTTTTACTGGTTTATTATTAAGTCTTTTCAACCTTTTTCAAGCGGTTAGTACGAGTAATCTAAACAAACATATCACGATAAATATGTTCATTTTGTCTCGAATATAGTCAGCAATTGTCTTATTGGGAAAACGTAATAGTATTTAAAATAAATATTTCCGAGTGCTAACATTTAAAAAAAATTGTTTTCGGCCTTGTTGCCATTCAGACAGCAACTGCGCTTCTTTTATTTCTCAATTGTTTACGTAGTGTCTTCTCTTGTTGTAGATGATTACAAAAGACAGGACGGACTCAACATTTAATTTAAACCACCCATGCCCTAGGCCGAACTCGAACCGGCGACCATTGCAACGAGAAGCCAACTCGCTAGCTGCGCGCTACCGGGTCGGCGAGTTGTAACTTTGGATAAAGTCATTTAATGATTACATTTTAAATATTTTATTAAATATATATATGGCTTTCGGTCTTTGCGACCATTTTGCCAGCTCAACTTTGTTAATGTACCAACTGCTGTATCAGGCTTTCACTGAGATATTGTGGACACTATAGTGAGGACAGCACAAGACGAACACAACACTTAGTTAAAACCACCCATGCCCGAGGCCGGACTCGAACCGGCGACCATTGCAATGCGGAGCCAGCGTGCTAGCCACTACACTGCCAGGGCCGGCAAGACTAGTTCTTATTTGTAGAAGTAAGTCCAATTACCTCTCTAATACCAGATTTACTATTTACTGTATCGTATTCAAATAGGGATACTTGAGTAGCCGGGTCTATCTGGAACTCACGCGTTCTCCAATACTTGATTTCGTTCCACCATTCATTCTGTGTCAAATTCACTCCTCCATCGTGCCCTATTATTCTCTTCAGCCATTTCCTTCTTGATCGTCCTATCGCTACCCCCATCCATCATTAGAGCCGCAGATGAGGGATGGGATTACGGAGCTGTAACTCCGTGCATACTATTTGGTCCAGATCCCCTTTGACGTAATATTTATATTTGAAGTTCAGTAATAAAAATAGGATCGGATGCAATAGGAGAAGTAAGAGAATTCTGTTACTTGGGAAGTAAAATTACAAGCGATGGCCGAAGCAGGAAAGATTTTAACATTAGCATTAGCAAAAAGAGCCTTTATGAAAAAGAGAAACCTTTTAGTTTCAAATGTTGATCTAGGAATTAGAAAGAACTTTTTAAAACTCTATGTGTGGAGCACAGCACTTTATGGTAGCGAAACATGGACTTTAGGAAAACCGGAAATAAAGAAAATTGAACCATTTGAAATGTGGTGCTACAGAAGAATGCTGAAAATTAAGTGGACAGACAAAGTAAGAAATGAACGAGTTTTGGAAATGGTGGGTGAGAAAAGAAGTTTGTGGAAGATGCTTACAGAAAGAAGAGACAGGCTGGTAGGTCATATTTTGAGACATGCTGGATTGGTTAATTTGTTAGTGGAGGGAACAGTTGAAAGTAAGAACTGTAGAGGAAGACAGAGATTAGAATATGTGAAGCAGATAATTGAGGACGTGGGCTGTATTGGGTATGTAGAAATGAAGAGATTAAGCACAGGTTAGGAAAGGATGGAGGATTGCATCAAACCAGTCGAAAGACTGACGACAGCAAAAAAAAAAAAAAATTGAAGGTCACAGAAGAGCGAGAGAAGAGAAAGGTTAGAAACCAAATGAAAGATGATCAAATGAACAGCAATCAATATCTCGACCTGAAAATTTCCGTCACGTATTCTGGACCTTGTTCGTGATGGTGAGATGAACGCATCCGATGGGCCTCTTCCATCCGGGACGCATAACGGTGGTTTTTTATGCAGCTGGTGGGCAGAGCCCGCTGGTCTGATAGAAATTACGAGCGCGGTGGGCCTTAGATCTGGCGTCCGCCTAATTGGCTCTCAATTTGTTTATGGCGGCTGAGTGGTGCTACAGTGTCCCTGTATTTCACTGGTCGAGACCGTAACGGATCGCTTATTTAGCTATCACCGTACTGTTTGTGGAAGTGTTGCCTTGTTCACAACATTGTACGGGAATTCCTCCGGACTTGTTTTAATACAGCTTCCTGTTATTCTCTATAGTTAGGGCCTGACGTATATCCCGCGACAGATATCATATAAAATCTATTTTCATTGGTAAGCCAAGCAGGTAGTGGTGGAATTTTTACATGCTATTAATCTGACTTTATCCTCTGCACAAGCTTGTTTTCTGAGACTCAAATAGCCAGCAGTCTGCATTAATGTATAACTTCCATTCCCGCTGTATGTTTAGATACTACGAAACATTGAGCCGGGATTTCGCTATCGTGATCTATGTTATCATTGTTTAATTTTTATGTTTTTGCTTCTAAATTTTATGCGATTGTTTTTTCATTAACTAATTACATTTTAACTGAAGCTTTGTTCGTAGTTCTTTTCTCGCTATTTTCGCATTTGCAAAAGAAAAAAAAATTAAGGATCCTTTGTGCCCAATATTTTCGCTTACATTTTAAATATGAATAAATAATATATCAATTTTTTAAAAAAATAAGCGTTTGTTTATCATTAACTATATTAATTTTTAATTGCTATGGGGCTATCACTACGGTGGCAATTCTACTAGTCATCTAATTGTCCCTTTTTATTTTATTTTTTAAAATTGTCTTTTATAATTTGAATGTTAAATTTCTACCCATATACTTTTCCGATGTAGAAATTTTAATTACAAATTCCTTAAGCATTTTTTGTAAAGTATTCATCAATCAATTTCTCTACTTATATTTGTACAAATACAAAGAAAAATTGTATTTTGCGATCTTTAACGACTAGAAGCTCTCTTAAATTATTATTAAATGGTTTAGAATTAATTACTATTTTAATTGCATGTTCCGGTTGATTTTTACCTTTGATATAAAATTTCGTCGAGACAGAGCCGTTAGTGTTGCAGGACGAATCGCGATATTTGATTGTAAAATGTTTTAATTCCAGAATTATTTTAAAATATGCAATTTTTACCTTTAGTCTAAAGTATTCATCTTTTGGGTTGCGTATTTTCTAAATAAAACATGGAAACTTTTATAGAATACTTTATTTGTCCATTTTTTTGTATGTTTGTTTGTCATACTCTCATAACATTTGTAGCCTTTAACATAGAAGTTTGTGAGTGCATAATATCTTAGTTCTTACTTTTTACTACTGTACTTAAAATCATGTGATTAAAAGTAATTATATAAGGTTTAGAGGCTGGTGAAAGAATTTGTTTAGAGATATTCATAGCAAAAGAAATAAAGCTCCCAACACCAAAAATGTTAAATCATTTATTTTATTCCACTAGTTTTTAGCTAAAATACTTAATAAACTATTTCCCCTTTATTTATTAAATTACTGATGCAGAAATTATTTAATAACTTGCAGAAATATTTAGCCTTGTAAAGATTATAGGAAAACTATAGTTTTTCTCTGGGGTTCATGGTATTCGCAAAATTACTAATTTAAAAGTCAGTGTATCATTTGATTGAGAATCCCATGATACGGATATTAATAATGCCATGAAAATATATTTCGTAAATATTTCAAAAATACTTCTAAGACCCATTAAAATTGTTTTATTGACATATATAATTAAAAAAATCGAAATTAAATGAGTAATTAGATTTAAAAATGACTTTTGGTATTTTTTAAAGCAAAAGTCCTTACAGATTTTGTTTGTGTAAGTGTGTGTGTGTGTGTGTGTGTGTGTGTGTGTGTGTGCGTGAATTCAAACGTTAACAAACATTTGCGTACGGAATAGTGTGTGCGTGAATTCAAACGTTAACAAACATTTGCGTACGGAATAGTGTGTGCGTGAATTCAAACGTTAACAAACATTTGCGTACGGAATAGTGTATGCGTGAATTCAAACGTTAACAAACATTTGTGTACGGAATAGTTTGTGCGTGAATTCAAAAGTTAACAAACATTTGCGTACGGAATAGTGTGTGCGTGAATTCAAACGTTAACAAACATTTGCGTACGGAATGCTCTGCTTGCGAGAGTAATTCCTACTTGACGCTTCAATTTTTATTGTGTTTCCCTAGGTGCACCCGTTTAGCTTAAAATGTTCATACTAGTTACGGATACTTTAAACCTGCACTTTTGTAAGTCCAAAGTGCAGGTTATCTCTATGGATGAAAATCGCCACTCTACTGGGCCTGTGAAGTATAACTCGCCCAGATTGAGACCCACCAGTTACGGTTTTTAGTTGGTTTTTCATTTTTCTTCCAGCCCAGCGATTCTCTACCTACGTTCCGCAAAGATTATGGAGGTGGACAGCAGGCAGAATATTCAAAATTTAATTTTAACCGAATGAGAGATATCATTATAAAATGGTTACCATGCTCATATTGTATAAGGCTATAACCGACCTGTAAGCCAAACTTTTCACAAACCGTGAGTATTTAGACGGCCAGCAAAAATCTGGTATTTCCAGTGTATGAGGATTTAACCGTATCTTCGCTATAATAGTTTATTTTCTATAAATACGCTTCCAATCGGCTTCAAAGGGAAATGCATGTCTTTGAGGATTAAATTAATGACGTTTACGCGAGATACCTGTTGCAGGTGTAGTTCCTACGGGACAACGGTATGCGCCGATAATAACTCGTGGGACTGGTTAACAGTATAGACTTGGATAAAAAAAGTTAGAACGATATAAGTTAGTGGTTGGCAGAATTATTATTGATATTTTACTCGTGTTGGAAAAGGTTAAGAATCGCTGATGTAGGTGAACAATGGGATGGTCCATTCGCCGTCTTAGTATCTGAAAAATTCACGTACAATATATCGCTAATTACGCAGAAAATAAGTTAACACCATTCACAAATAGGTCACAACACTTACACACAGTTTGCGACAAGCCGGCTGGTGAACAAAGTTTTCGGAGCTGTAAAATAAAACCCGACTGTTAGGAAAAGAAAGAAAAGGCTACCAAGAATAAATCGTGAAAAGCCATCATTTCACCAGTATAAACGTAACTATGGAGAGAGTGAAATCCGACTACTGCCTATTCAACTCTGCTCTTCCGAAAGACACCGCTGATGTTTATAAGTTTAAGAATGCATAACGTCCTCACTTAATAAAAAAACACGGTGGAGGCGGTCTGAGATTTAACCCGGGAGTTTGTACGCAATCTGTTTACTCTGAATAGTGCTCCATCAGCTATGTTAACTTGTTGATCCTCTCATATTGTTGATCCATTTGTGGATGGTGGAAACTTACTGCAACACCGGGACTCATGACAGCTAACCACGCATCCATCCACAAATCATACAGCTTTAGCGACTTCGGCTACGAGGCGGGCTATTCTTTTAGTGTAAAGTAAATTCTTGTCATTTAAGGTCGGTAAATTGGTTTCTTAATTCGTTTTCTAAGAATTACAAATAAGAGTAAAGTAGCATTTCTGTAAATTAAAAAAATTATAATCTACCAGAAAATAGTATTGTTGGCAGTACACTGAAATACTGCTGTATGAAATAGATCTGTTTGTACCGAAAATGTAATATATAATTTTAAATTAAATTGTGCATTATTCTATACGAATATATCTTCCAGTAAACTATGCTGACGATTCTTCTGTATTATCTTCCACAACAGTTTTTTAATATTCCTCGCCAAGCGTACACACATTATGTTTTTATTTACAACACACATAAAATTTGGTTTACCTCTCCATCATTCTCCAAACTTGTTTCAGAGTGAATTAAATTTTTTGATTTTTGTATAATTGCAACAGTAACATATTTGGTATTGAAACTGAAGCTCTGAGGTTATAATGTTTAGAAAATCCTGGGTTTTTCGACGTAAATTTCGTGAAGACATGACTGATCGTTTTACGCAGATTTTGGAGGATTGTTTGAAATTGACTTTGGTGATCGTGTTTAAGGATCCATGATTAAGTCTCGTTAAAATTTTCTTTGATCTGAAGCCGAAATTGTCGTTAAAGGAACCACTGAGCTGTAAGGTCTGCTGCAATGTCAACGACATCTATCTGCTCTTCTCTACAAATACTTACTGAAATATGGTCAACAATAAATAAATGGCGTGAGAACACACCATGAATCCAATGTCAAAAGCAATTAATTTATTATTAAAGATAGCGGCTCTTCCGCCATAGTTTCCGCTTCTTCACTGGTGGTTAATTCTACTGCTGAAACTAAGAGGCCGGCAGAAAACCAAATTTAGTTTTTCCATCTCAAATGGAAGACACACGACCGTCAATACGACAATAATTTGAAAACATCTATGAATCTATTAGGGTGCTTGTGGTGGCGCTATACCCGCTAGTTGATATACTGGGTTTGAGGTGTCGGTCTCAAGCATCCAGTAGCGATTCCTGCTGTCTCCTTTATAGCAATTTCCACTTGTTTTGAATGAACTGACGCCTTCCAGCGCAGTCAATTAAATCGGTTGATGAACTAACGTGCTTCCGTGGCAGCCTAGATAAAGATGAAGAACTACAAGAACAGTAGAAAGCGTTAATAAACGGACTATGTGGTATCAGATGGCTGACAAGTTGAACAGTGTGGCATTCTTGAAGTAATGGTATTCCAAAATAAAGTGAAGGGTGTATTTTACATGAGTTATCACTCATAAGAGAGGTTTGTTCAAGAGAGGTTTCTCGTTTGGTAACAGCGCGTCAAGAACGCATTCGTTTTAAATTACTCAATGCTTTTAGAAGAAGAATGCCAATTTTCTACGACGTTTTGTAACTGTATATGATATTTCACAACCGCATCGAAACAACAATAGAAACGGCGGATAAAAGCCTGTATTCAGCGCGAGGCAACAATAAAATCAGTTCCACCACAAACAAAGAAGACAGCATGGGTACTTTGAGATGTTAAAGAGATTTTACTTATATACTGTCTTCCTAATGAAAGGTAATAAGTTTTCTAATACGTCATTAAGTGCAGAAATTACAATACTTTGTCCAAAACATTGTCCGTTGAAGAAATGGAATAACGAATTTAAAATTTCAAAATTATTTGTTTACTCCAATAAGACAGCCTTTCAGATCAGTGAACTCATTCCAAGATAAATAAACTATTTTGAAAGTTTAGCAAAAGGAAGATATTAACTTTTAGCAGCACAGTGTACATTTAAAAGACAATGTCCTGACGAACACAAACTATGGATTGTTGAGACGACAAATAAGGTACACTACAAAAGACATGGCAGGTAATTTTTTCCCCCGAATATGCGTATCTAGCAATAAAATTTATGACCGCTCACTGCCAACGATGTGGAATGCCCTCAACCTCACCATGTCTGAATCTTCTCCTCTCGTCTCCTATATGCCTGAAAGAACATACCATGCAGTGACTCCTTCAATGTTGGCATTAATATAATTACGTCAATCGTAGTGCAGCATTACGATATTCATGCAGCACACGAGGTGCATTCGAATTTAAATTCAGTGCCAGTGACGTCGACGTCATTAGAGGAGAGAAAGGAATAGGGACAAGGAACGGGAAGGAACTCGGCCAAGGACTTCTGAAGGAAGCGTCCCGGCATTTGCCTGGAGTTATTTGGGGAATCCATGGAAAACCCAAATCTGCATGCCCAGACGGGGATTCAAATCTGCGTCCTCCCGAATGCGAGGACAGAACGTTAACAGTTTACCCAACACACTCTGTCTAATTGCAAATGGATACCGCTGCCTGATGTTTCAGAGTAGCTTGATGTTTTCGTGACAGATGTAAGCGAAGTTTTAATGCAATGCAGAAAATATGAACGGTCAGAGATTTATAAGTCTTTGGTGAGGTGGCGATGTCGGACATAAATGTCTATAAATGGAGAAGGCTGTGAAATATGGTCTCGGAAGAGTCGAGAAAGAACAAAGGCAACAGAGATGATTCCACAGCGATTGATAAAAAAAAAAAAAAAAATGTAGTCAAAGGTAACTTATAATTGCTGAGCGTATTTACGCTGAAAATAGTTAGCATCAATTCAGCCAATCCTGCAATGTGATGAGCCAATTAAATTAAAAAAAAAAAAAATCCAGTTTTCGGTCTCTGGAATGCTCAGGATTTTTGAACAACTCTCAATAATCGAAACGATTCCTCAGAATCGCTTCTGTCAGATGATCATCACGGAAAAAACTATTTAGACCAGTGTTTCCCAACCTTTTTTGGGTCATGTCCCACTTTTAATTTTTTTTGCCCCACATACCTAATTTTTAATTAAAAAAATATTTTGCTAACATCAAACGAAACTATACCTAATAATTATTTACAGCACTGCTTTAAGAATTTGCATTTTTGCTATATTTTGTATCTATATTTAGCATTGCATTTAAATAAACCGAAGAGAAAGCGGTAAAGTCGTATCAAGTCAATTTCTAAATTGCCCCCCTAAAAAAAACAAATTGCCCCCCTGTGGGGCGTGGGCCCCACGTTGGGAAACACTGATTTAGACACACTTTGTTTAGAAAATACTACGTTTACCTAGCACCGTATATTCAGCAAACTGCGCGACATAGGCCGATTTAATTTTTGTAGTAGGGCATTTTAAGTCATCAACGCCGATGTGGCTATAGGCAGGAAAGGATTATCGGAGTAATTACGAGAAACCATGGAAGGCTGGATCGGAAATTGAGACTCACATATCCCGAGACCAGGCCCGGACTTTCAATACTCACCAACTAGGAAGAGTAGGGGACCATTTTCCTTCGTCTTTTTTGTCAAGTGTATTGTAAGTGTGGAAGACCTTAACGGCGCGTGTCTCAAATGATCACGTTGTTTATGGATGACAGAATGAAGAAGGGAAATGGCGTAGCTCCGTAACTGCCCATTCTGTCCTGCGTCTCCGAAAAGTAACGAAAAAAAGGGGATGGGTCACCTAAGTTTAAAGTCCTCATCTGATGGAGGAATCAGGTCAAAGGTGTGATATGTTCTCACTGCATACGCACTTTGAAGGGGTCCATTATTTAAATAAGGCCATTTTTGCACAGTCTGGTCACTGTAGATTGTGCACTGCAACCGATTTTGCAATAGTGTATAAATTCCATAATAATAAACATTTCTTCACACAGTGTTGGAACCGGCTAACCACATGTCGGGTGCCATGCGTGTTCCTCCAAAAATAATTTTCGGCTGATGAAAGTCAACCGAAGTGGAGTAACAATAAATAAAACCGGTCAAGTGTAAATCGATCCTCGCGCTTTTGGGGTTCCCTATTATAATCACCTGAACATTTATATTACATATAGCGAAATATCTGGTTAGGCAGCAGCCTATGCTGCAGGGCTCTCAAACGCCATATCAGGTGTGCTGATAATGATAACATTTAGTTACAATAATTTTTTTATATGTACCTTTATAATGCAATTCCCACTGTTTTAAGAATACTTTGAAGAAACCGAGCGTGGTGGTGTAACGGTTAGTGTTCTGACCTCGCATTCGGGACGACGGCGGTTCGAATCCCCATCCGGGCATCCAAATTTGGTTTTTCCATGGTTTCCCAAATCACTACAGGCAAATGCCGGGATGCTTCCTTCAAAAGGCCATGGCCGAATTCCCTCCCATTCCTTGCCCCCCATCCTTTCACGTCTCTAAAGACCTCGCTGTTAAGAGACTTTAAGCAGTTAAAAAAAAAAAACTTTTAATAAAAAATAATAATATACAGAAAAGTAAATTAAAAAATGTTTGCTTATTTTTCTCACAACTTAAGTAATGTGTTTTTTTGTACTATCTTTTATATGGAGAATATAGTCAATATTGGGGAGAAAATTACAAGTTCCTGAGTAATAATGTTTTTGAGATACATCCGGTAAGAAAAATGGTTAGAAAATTACAATTTTAATAACCATTCATGTTTTACAGTGAATAAATGTTTTAGTTATCTACTTGATGGGTCTAAACATCGATGACCCACACACTCGAGTGTATACTATTCTTTCGACTTTTTTATTTCATAAAACCACTCTGGAATACTGTTTAACGAAATTTTAAATACGGTATTCGGTTTTGGGTTGACGAAACGCTACGCATACCATGTTCCAATTTGAAGTCGGCAACTTATTTCGTTTACAATGTAGAGGCCTGTGACAGCCGGACAGACAGCGGAGCAGCCGAAACTAAATTGAATGCTGAGGGTGACACTCCAATGTTTATTCGGAAGTAATGGTTTCCCTGGTTCCAGCAAATTAAATATGAAAATTGTTTGGTAGACAACTAGGAGAACATGGATTCGATCCCCGGTACGATTAGCTATTATTTGTTATGCATTTTATGCCTACATAACTACATAGAAATTCCTGTTATTTTTTTTACGCCCCGTCGACGGCTAAGGTCGTTAGAGGCGGGATGGTACTGGGGACAAGGAAGGGAAGGAATTTGGTCATGGCCTTTTGAAGGAAGCATCCCGGCATTCGCCTGGAGTGATTTGGGACAACCATGGAAAACATAATTTTGGATGTCCGGACGGGGATTCGAACCCATGTCCTCCCGAATGCGAGGCCAGGACGTTAACCGTTCACCCACCACGCTCGGTATAAATGCGATAGCCGTTTACACTCTCGTTCATTATGAATTGTGCATCACAATCCATTTGGATGGCAACGTCAACTATGGTGTAAAGTTTGATGAATCATCTAACCCAGAATCAACTTGTAGACACTGTCGCAGTGCCTGAGCAACATCAACTACGGGGCGTGCGGCAGTTTCTGGCAGTGACTAGTCGATGTTTTGTGTGTTGAGTAACGGCAGACACGTCGCGTGGACCTGTTTTAATCTCGAGCCGCTGAATAAAGGAGTCCCCGATTAAGAAGGCTTGTAATACGAACGAGCCGGCCAACTTACAACGGCCATCTCTCACTGCGATGACGAGAACAACGATTATAATGCGGGACACCAGTGTCGAGAGCACAAACAGCTCGCACAGTCGTAAATCGCGTGCGCTGCGAAATATTATCTCCGTTTCCAGCTCTTTGCATATAATTGGTGCTGGTCTACATATTTCATCAGCCGAAGGCATATTCAAATATATCAATGAAATAAACTTCCATTGGTAACTAAATTACAAGAGACGTTTGAGTTTACGTTACAGTTAATAATTTACTTAACACTTTGGTCTTCAACCAACATCGGTGGGGCCAAAACTGACTATCACGGGGCTGGCCCGTGGTACATCGGTCGGGCCAAAACTGATTATTACCGGGCTGGCCCGTGGTACATCGATCGGGCAAAACTGATTATTACGGGGCTGGCCCGTGGTACATCGGACGGGCCAAAACTGATTATTATGGGGCTGACCCGTCTTACATCGGACGGGCCAAAACTGATTATTATGGGGCTGACCCGTGGTACATCGGACGGGCAAAAACTGATTATTACGGGGCTGGCCCGTGGTACATCGGCCGGGCCAAAACTGATTATTACGGGGCTGGCCCGTCGTACATCGGACGGGCCAAAACTGATTATTACGGGGCTGGCCCGTCGTACATCGGACGGGCAAAAACTGATTATTACGGGGCTGGCCCGTGGTACATCGGACGGGCCAAAACTGATTATTACGGGGCTGGCCCGTCTTAATCAGCCGGGCAAAAACTGATTATTATGGGGCTGGCCCGTGGTACATCGGACGGGCAAAAACTGATTATTACGGGGCTTGCCCGTGGTACATCGGACGGGCAAAAACTGATTATTACGGGGCTGGCCCGTGGTGCATCGGACGGGCAAAAACTGATTATTACGGGGCTGGCCCGTGGTACATCGGAGGGGCAAAAACTGATTATTACGGGGCTGGCCCGTGGTACATCGGAGGGGCAAAAACTGATTATTACGGGGCTGGCCCGTGGTGCATCAGCCGGGCTGGTGGTGTGTACGCTCCATTTACGCCTCGTAGACGTATAAATCATTAGAGGCAAGAGGGGAGGATGGATGGAGTTCGGCGATGCCATTTTGGAGGAACGATTCCATTATTCGTATGGAGTGATTCACGAAAACCATGGAAAACCGAAATCTGGATGGCCGGATCGGGATTTGAACCCTTGTCCTTCCGAATGCCAGACCCCAGCGTTACCACTCACTCAGCACGCTCGGTTGGATTCGCTCATTTGTCTGTATGTCATAGCTTCATAAATTCTGAAGCCTCAAACTTCGGATTGTTTTGCTTTTATACAGATAATTAAAATGTAACATTTTCAATATTCATGAAAGTCAAAATAATTATATATATATATATAGGCCCATATATAATGTTTATGGATATGAATCGAAATCTGAAAACTGATCAAATGGGAAAAAATCTTATATATATATAAAAATAGACGTGTTTTTTCCTATATTTCACTTTTCAGCCACCACTACCTTGCACAGATCACTGATGTTTGTTGGTGGAAGTAGCATGGAGTTTCCTGTCGTGCACAACGTTGGCCGAATGCCGATAGCTGTGGGGATGTGGGAGATATAATGATTAAAGTTGGTCAGTGCAGGGCGTTTTCATATTTCGACCAAAAATTCGTATCTCCGTATACTTCTCTTTCCTGCCACAACTACATAACATAGACCTTTGGTATTTGTGTGTGGTAGAAGAATCGTCTTTCCTGTCGTGCACTATGGTTGTTAGATGTCGGTAGCTATGGGGGTGTGGGAGATATGGGGGTTGAAAGTGATCGACCTGTGGCATTTTCATACTTCTGCCAAAGACAAAAGTGTCAATGGTGTATCACTTTTCAGCGAAAACTACAGATCACAGATAACTGGCGTTTGTGTGTAGTAGTAGCACAGAGTCACCTTTCGATCACAACAGCGGCCGATTTTCAGAAACTGTGGTACTGTGGTAGATATGGTGGTTGTAAGTGGCCGACCAAGGATATTTTCGTATTTCGACTGTCTCCGCATATGTCACTTTTCTGCCACAACTACATAGCATAGAGCATTGGTGTTTGTGTTTGGTAGTAGAATCGTATCTCATGTAGTGCACTATGGTTGTTAGATGTCGGTAGCTATGGGGGGTGTGCGATATATGGGGGTTGAAAGTGATCGACCTGTGGCAATTTCATACTTCTGCCAAAGACAAAAGTGTCATGGTGTATCACTTTTCAGCGAAAACTATAGATCACAGATAACTGGCGTTTGTGTGTTAGTAGTAGCATAGAGTCACCTTTCGATCACAACAGCGGCCGAATTTCAGAAACTGTGTTACTATGGTAGATATGGTGGTTGTAAGTGGCCGACCAAGGATATTTTCGAATTTAGACTGTCTCCGCCTATGTCACTTTTCTGCCACAACTACATAGCATAGAAGCATTGGTGTTTGTGTATGGTAGTAGAATCGTATCTCATGTAGTGCACTATGGTTGTTAGATGTCGGTAGCTATGGGGGTGTGGGAGATATGGGGGTTGAAAGTGATCGACCTGTGGCATTTTCATACTTCTGCCAAAGACAAAAGTGTCATGGTGTATCACTTTTCAGCGAAAACTACTAGATCACAGATAACTGGCGTTTGTGTGTAGTAGTAGCACAGAGTCACCTTTCGATCACAACAGCGGCCGATTTCAGAAACTGTGGTACTGTGGTAGATATGGTGGTTGTAAGTGGCCGACCAAGGATATTTTCGTATTTCGACTGTCTCCGCATATGTCACTTTTCTGCCACAACTACATAGCATAGAGCATTGGTGTTTGTGTTTGGTAGTAGAATCGTATCTCATGTAGTG